>CM060950.1:152052643-152562643 GCA_030765055.1 Mantis religiosa | reverse complement strand
TTCTGCTGCTTCTGCTGCTGCTGCTTCTGCTGCTTCTGCTGCTGCTGCTTCTGCTGCTTCTGCTGCTGCTGCTTCTGCTGCTTCTGCTGCTGCTTCTGCTGCTTCTGCTGCTGCTTCTGCTGCTTCTGCTGCTGCTGCTTCTGCTGCTTCTGCTGCTGCTGCTTCTGCTGCTTCTGCTGCTGCTTCTGCTGCTGCTTCTGCTGCTTCTGCTGCTGCTTCTGCTGCTTCTGCTGCTGCTTCTGCTGCTTCTGCTGCTGCTTCTGCTGCTTCTGCTGCTTCTGCTGCTGCTTCTGCTGCTTCTGCTGCTGCTTCTGCTGCTTCTTCTGCTGCTTCTGCTGCTTCTGCTGCTTCTGCTGCTGCTGCTTCTGCTGCTTCTGCTGCTTCTGCTGCTGCTGCTGCTTCTGCTGCTGCTGCTGCTGCTTCTGCTGCTTCTGCTGCTTCTGCTGCTTCTGCTGCTGCTTCTGCTGCTGCTTCTGCTGCTGCTTCTGCTGCTGCTTCTGCTGCTTCTGCTGCTTCTGCTGCTTCTGCTGCTGCTTCTGCTGCTTCTGCTGCTTCTGCTGCTTCTGCTGCTGCTTCTGCTGCTGCTTCTTCTGCTGCTTCTGCTGCTGCTTCTGCTGCTGCTTCTGCTGCTGCTTCTGCTGCTTCTGCTGCTGCTTCTGCTGCTTCTGCTGCTGCTTCTGCTGCTTCTGCTGCTGCTTCTGCTGCTTCTGCTGCTGCTTCTGCTGCTTCTGCTGCTGCTTCTGCTGCTGCTTCTGCTGCTGCTTCTGCTGCTGCTTCTGCTGCTGCTTCTGCTGCTGCTTCTGCTGCTGCTTCTGCTGCTGCTTCTGCTGCTGCTTCTGCTGCTGCTTCTGCTGCTGCTTCTGCTGCTGCTTCTGCTTCTGCTGCTGCTTCTGCTGCTGCTTCTGCTGCTGCTTCTGCTGCTTCTGCTGCTTCTGCTGCTGCTTCTGCTGCTTCTGCTGCTGCTTCTGCTGCTGCTTCTGCTGCTTCTGCTGCTGCTTCTGCTGCTGCTTCTGCTGCTTCTGCTGCTTCTGCTGCTGCTTCTGCTGCTTCTGCTGCTGCTTCTGCTGCTTCTGCTGCTGCTTCTGCTGCTTCTGCTGCTTCTGCTGCTGCTTCTGCTGCTTCTGCTGCTGCTTCTGCTGCTTCTGCTGCTTCTGCTGCTGCTTCTGCTGCTTCTGCTGCTGCTTCTGCTGCTGCTTCTGCTGCTTCTGCTGCTGCTTCTGCTGCTTCTGCTGCTGCTTCTGCTGCTGCTTCTGCTGCTTCTGCTGCTGCTTCTGCTGCTTCTGCTGCTGCTGCTGCTGCTTCTGCTGCTGCTTCTGCTGCTTCTGCTGCTGCTTCTGCTGCTTCTGCTGCTGCTTCTGCTGCTGCTGCTGCTGCTTCTGCTGCTGCTGCTGCTGCTTCTGCTGATTCTGCTGCTGCTTCTGCTGCTTCTGCTGCTGCTTCTGCTGCTTCTGCTGCTGCTTCTGCTGCTTCTGCTCTGTCTCCTCCTTCTCCTCCTCCTTTTCCTTCTCCTCCTATTCCTCCTTCTCATTATTTTATCATATTTATTAATTACCATTTATTAATATTGATGTGTCTAGTACCTTTAATTGCATCATTGTAATTATTTGTGTCTTATCCATTATAATTGCTTCTGAGGTGATCTACAATAACACCAACTGTGTATATTGTATGATTTGAAATAAACTAATACTAAAATTATTCGTCATATTTGGATCTCACAGCTTGCGAAATCTGTGCACTCGTACCCCTAATACCCTGTATATGTATGTGCATACACAAGGACTCATACACAGGGTAATGTAACATGATAATGTAATTATTATAAGATTTTTAAGACTATTTACATGCTTTTTTTTTTTAAATTATTCTTTTCTCGCTACACTCCCCATAAGATGTTTCCATAATTTAGATATGAGTATTAATTTTTCGCTTCACTGTGGTGTTCCAATACAGTTAAATCTCGATATACGTTAGATATGAGTGTTTAAAAGTAAAGTACACCTTTAGAGCACTGCTTTCATTCATGATTTATATTATTTTTTTTAGCACAAATGTGTCCTTATTCATTTTGTCAGTAACTTTTCTACTTATTTATTCAATTTCAAATTACCATTTATAGTAAGTTCTATAGTAATATTTGTGTTTGTTATGTGGCAAATTTGCTCACTTTGGATTGTTTGTGTTATTTTATGTTTTATTATGTAATTCAATTTACATCCATTGTGTTTAGTAACATTCCTAGCTTTAACAAATATGTTCTAACTACCTCTGGTAAAATATTTGCTTTATTTTGTATATCTGCACAATTCATATCAGCATGGTTGCATGGTAGTTCAGTGATAGAGCAGCTGGGCTAGAGTGGAAGTTCCATGGTTCAAATCCTGGCTATGGCATTGGATATTTTGGTTGTGTTTCTAACCTTCCTAAAGTTTATCTACACATGATTAGTGAAATGTTAAAACAATTACCTATCAATGATTGCCCTTATAAATGGGAAACTATAATAACAAAAAGTCGTAAAGAGCCTGGGAATTAAGAACCAACAAATTGTAAGTTGCTATTGGGGTAAGTCATCTCAAATTGAGATTTTCTCATTGGCCTGCTGGGAAGATGTGAAATCAGCTGGAGAATTTAATATCATTTTGGCATGTTGCCATGATAGCTAAGTGGTGGAGCAGTTTCATGCAGAGCATAAGATCCATGGTTCAAATTCCGGCTATGAAACCATTAATTATAAAATTAGAAATTCTTACTGTTTGTAAGTTATATATTTATGATGTTTTGATCTCTATAAGAAGAATTTGCATACCTATGATGTTAGAAGGGATATACATGAACACAATACATGTAGTAGTAATGAAAACTATAGGCCTTACCACAGGTTGCAGAAGACCACCTACTATTAGATAGATAGCAGGCAAGCAGGTAGGCGGGCGGGCGGGCAGCCAATTTATTCATCTTGTAAATCATACATTGTACATGAGTACTATGATATAAGACACGTCAAATTGTGAATAAACAGTGCAATTAACTATACTTGCAAATTAAAGTCACATCCAATAAGGACAAGTCAGTGTTTGTGCATAATGTCACCCGAACGTCGGAACTCCCTATAGAACCGGCCGGCAGTAGGGCCAGACGGGAAGCATTCAGGACACGCCTACCCATTTGTCTTGTGTCACTAACTGAAGGGATGATTAGGAGAGTAGCGCAAGCCCTGTACCGTCTCTTTCCCCCACCAGAATTCTCGAAACCTCGGGATAATTGTGCTTGTTGCAAACCTCCCAGAAACGGCGATCTTCCCTATATAAGGCCTGTAGTTGGCGAGTCAGTTCAGTTCTTGGCGAGCAGCCGTGAGGAGCGCCCAGTGAGGGAACGGACTGGAAGGGAGGAGTGTACGTAACTGCGAGTGCAGAGTGGAACTGTGACGGACGAACTGGTGAATTGTAATTGTGTGCGCTACGTAATTCTGTGTAATCGGCAAGTGTTCCAACTGTAATTTGGTGGAAATAAAGAACATTTTGAGTCTGTGCAATTGGACTTTTAATTTCACGAACCCACAAAGTTACAATAATAATGTTTTATAAAGATATCTCAAGAATTTTATAATATACACAATTAATTCAGAAATGTAACAATCTTATAAACTTTCCATAAATTCACTAACAGAATAAAAACAGTGGTCTAGCAAATATGCCAAAACTGACGTTTTAAATGCTGAAAAATTGCAAGTGGTTTTATTGGCTAAGGCAGTTTATTAAAAAAAAGTGATTCCTAGGTTTATTACACTGTTTTGATTAACTCTTGTGTTACTTCTATTCACATGAATATCCATTCTCTGTCTAGTATTATGATTATGAACTGTGTCATTAAAGTTACAGTGGCCATTTCCTTTCATTAAATTTGTCTTTGTAAATTTTAAAATTTTAAAAATGAAAATACATGGGAGAGGTAAGATTTTAAATTTTTTAAATAATGGTCTGCACGTAGATGTTGATTTAACTCCTCCAAGTATTGTTAGAATCTGTTTTTGCATTATGAATAATGATTTACAGTGTGGTGAGTTACCCCATAATGTTATGCCATACTTTAAAATGGAGTACACGCAAAATACATGCTTCTGAGAGTTTTTATGTTAACTATGTGTACCAGTTGTCTGAAATTATAAGATTTTGTACTCAGTTTTTTAATTAGATGATCAACATGTCTCCCACTTTAGGTTACTCTGTATCCAAAGACCAAGAAATTTAGTTGTATTTACATACTTAATTACTTTATTATTACATATTAATTGTGATTGTACGGGAGACTTATTCTGAGAAAACTGAAAATGAATTAAATGTGTCTTATCCAAGTTTACAATTAAATTGTTATTGCTGAACCATTTAGAAATATTACTGAACATTTTGCTCAATAAGATTTGCAGCTCTTCAAGTGCATTGCTTTCAATTAATATATTTGTGTCGTCAGCATGCTGAGCTATTGTTTTAGCTGTCATATTTGACGGTAAATCATTTACAAACAATAAGAAAAGAATAAGACCAAAAATAGAACCTTGTGGTACACCAAACTTAATATATTTTGTGTCTGATCAGTATTCTTTAATGCAATCTTTTTCTGTATGTGAAATTTCTGCTATTTTCTTCCTGCTCTTTAGATATGATTTGATCCATTCCAATGCATGCCCTCTAATACCCATATGTTCTAATTTTTGGATTAGTAAATTGTGGTTTAGTACATCGAATGGTTTAGTTAGGTCGAAATATTACAAAGTAATAGGTATGAAACTCGTATCTTGTACAAGATAATGGACATGTCAAGCACAATATTTACGGAATAACAATAATGTAGTAACAGATAGAAAATGTACAATATACAGAGTGTTCGAAAAGTCACCGGACTCAAACTTTTAAAAATTATCTCTAGGGTATTTGATTGTATCAGTTGGCAAGCTTTGCATTACGGATAGCTGATTTGGGCTTTTTTTTAGGTCAGTTTGGCTTTTGCATTGCTTGGAATGACATATGAATCACAGTCTGAGACAATGACTTTTATGCACATACAATGTGTCGCTATGCTATAAGCATACTTTGAGTTCAGGTCCTATGAAAGATGTTTAGAGAGATGGAGAAGGCTGTTTCCAAATGATCCGACACCAGGTAAAACTACCGTTTACGACCTTGTGTGCCGATTTCTGTGGATGGTAGATGACAAAGTGGTAGATCTAAGGTAATCACAAAAGATTTTGTTCATGATATCGAGCAGCAACTTGTTACCTCGACACGAAAATCGGTAAGACATTTGGAACAACAAATTGGATCATCAATTAGCTCCGCACATAAAGCTCTTAAGGTGGCCAAAGTGCACCCGTATCGTGTTAGTCGTCCAGGAGCTGCAGCCTATCTAGTGAAACGTTGCCATTACTGCCAAAGGTTTCGTTCTTTCACACACAACAATATAGTCATTCTAGATAAGACTTTTTTTACGGATGAGGCGTAGTTCCACTTAAATGGCTACATTAACTCCTAGAACATTAGAACTTGGGCAACTGAAAATCTGCATGTCTTTCATGTAGTGCCGCTTCATTCAGTACAAGTCAGCATTTGGTGTGCGGTATTGTGAAGGATTGTTGGGCTCTTCTTCTCTGAGGAAACAGTCAATGGTGTCATCTATAGGGATACTGTGCAGCAGTTCGTCACTATGCTGGTAGAGGATGAGAGTGACAGTTGGTTTCATAAGGATGGTGCCATTTGTCATAATGCAAATGAGAACATGGAGATGTTAAGGGGGTTTTTCAGCAATCAATTTATCTCGAAAAATGTATGGCCTCCACTTTCTCCCGATCTTACCTTTCCAGATTTCTTTCTGTGGGATTATTTAAGAGGAAAGGTGTACAGTGGCAACCCATACTTACTAGAAAAACTCGACGCAATTTCTAACTGTATTGCCGAAATAACATCAGCAATATTTAAAAAAAGAAAAGTTGTCATTTAACATGTGTTGAGTGGAATTGTGATTGCAAGAAAAAATGATAAATTTGAGCACTCGCTGTAAAACATTAATATGGAAAGTGTTGTGCAACATGTGTAATGTGTTTGGAAGAAAAATAGTGACTGTTTTCATCAGCTGCTATGAACTGGGATGTCACAAAAGTAATGCGCGCAAAATGGTTTGCCTACATATCAGTGTACGTATTGTTCTCGGAGACTGCCAAATTCTACGAAGTGGGATTCAAAATTGGTTTCAACTATGTAAAGGTATGTGCAACAAATGGGCATACCCTTTCAGTTTGTACCTATGTCAAATAAAACTGGATGAAAAGAATAATAAAATATGACTCTGGAAACTTTACAAACACTCTGCATATTATGTTACCTATTTCTTGCAATTACTATTACACATATATATAGGAATTGCAAGAAATAGGTAACATAATTTAAGAAAACAAAAAATTTATAAAAGAACATACAAAAATATACCATTGTGCAGAATAGAGAACTGACTAAAAACTCTTGTATAGAATAAACAAAATCAACTAAGAATTTATGTAATTTGATTTTGAAACCCTTTTTTTTTATCTACCTGTTTTATATGAAGTGGCAACTTGTTATACAGTTGTATTCCGTTATAGATGAAATGTTTGAACAGGGTGTTATTGTGGCTAATTGCTGACAGATTTAAGCTTCCTCTTGTGTCATGTTTATGTATCATTTGGTAAGTCTTAAAGTTACTTATACTATCTTTAACATGTAGAAGAACATTATACAAACAGGGAAGTATCATAATTTTAAGATCTTTAAAATATGCTCTACAGCTCACATATGCGGGTTGGTTTATTATTTGTATAACTTTAGAAGAACATTAGCTCGTAACATGAGCCTGTAAATTTGGTCCTTCCCTCTAATTCTATATTAATAATTAATTAGGGAAAAGATTGTTAGGTGCTAAAAGTTAAACTAATTTTTTTATGCATTAAACGTCAAGAAAATATTTGTTAAAATGATACAAATATTTACACATGTACAAAAAATTTGTTTCATTCATTTTACAAAAACTTGTAACAAAAAAGAACTGTTCTGGTAACTCACCAGTAATTAATTATAGATATCACATGCTAGTAGTTGGAAATTGTTCATAGTTACAGTGCACAACACATGCCTTCTCTAAATTTTCCAATAGAAATCTTGCAGCTGTCACTAGCTTTCCAGTATTGGGAGAATGATCATTCTATGTGAAATGATGTCACTCTTGCATATTTCATAAAAGGCGCGCCATTAGTACTTACACTCTCAATATGGCATTATAGGACTTAGTCAACTTGTCTCATAATTTGAAACCCTGTAATTTTATTTTTTGTTTTTTTGTTTTTGAAACACCAATTTAAAGTTTTAAGTCTTTGAGTGAGTTGGTTTTCTTTTCTACATTAATAATTTCTTTAACACTATCAAGAGATTAGTTATTGTTTCTTTTAACACTATCAAGAGATTAGTTATTGTTTCTAATTTTTTAATGGAATTGCACAAGAAACTTAAGTTAGCAGAATATATGCATAATTTCTTAAGTCACTTAGCAGATTCTGAACATTTCTATAGCTGAAGCATCATCTTAGTCCGGTTGATCCATAACCAATTTAAAGCTATCAATGTGTTCTCCATAATACACCGCTACTGAAAGCCAAGTACTCCAGCGAGTAACAATTGCTGTTGGTGGTAATGGAACATTGAGGTTTCTATTCCTAAAGAGATCAAATCTCTTAGGGGCTTTAACAAACACCTTCTTTCCATTGGATACCAACTTGTCCACATTGGGATACAGCAACTGAGCAGTTTTGCACATCCCATGTAGCGCATGTACAATGCATGTTTCGCCCGCCTCGGTAGCGTGGTGGTAGAGTGGCTGCCTCACGTTCAAGAGGTCCCAAGTTCGAATCTCGGTCAGGGTGAGCTACCCGGATAATGTTTTTCTGGGGTTTTCCCTGATCCTTAAAGACGAATGTTGGGTAGCTCTAAGCTCCATGGACCCTGGACACATTTGAGCATCATTTCACCCATTTCATTCACCATCCAATATGACTTAATGTTGGAGGACATAAAATTATAACAAAAAATGCCCCCCAAAAACAAAAAATAAACCTTATCCGGGTAGCTCACCCTGACTGAGATTCGAACTTGTGACCTCTTGAACGTGAGGCAGTCACGCTACCATCTACGCTACCGAGGCAGGCTCTCCATGGAAATCACAAGGTACTAGCATGTCATAGCCAGCTTTTCTACACAGCTCCCCGACAAATTTTAGGATTGAGTCCTGAAATACCATCACCTTGTTTCCATTTTCATTTATGCTGTGAAGTTTTTATTCTAGCAGATTCCTTCATTCCTCATAGCTTCCATCATTTCGTTCAATCTTAATTATGAACCTTTGAGTCATTTATATTTCATATCCATTTTTGTTGCAAATTTGTTTGATATGCACCTTGTAACTGATGCTTATTATTCTCTCTCCTGGTAATGCTTATTTTTTTCCTTTTCCATTTCTTGTTTTATGACAGAAATTCTTCCTGAGCTTGCATCCTTTTTTACTTAGGTCTTTGCTTAGCATTCTGATAGTGACTTGAAGCAACATTATAACCTTGGCTGTGGGTGATACTTTGTGTATTTATTCTTGGTATAGCTTCATTTCTATTTGTTACCTACTTAGTATTTTCTTTCTGTTGCCTTTATTTCCAACAGGTTACTTCATCACTGATTTCTATGCCAGTCTTTCATTTAACATGTCACTATTTTCATAATTATATTAGCAGTTGTTTTGCACCATGCAATGTGTTCCTACTCCACATGCTTTTGTCATCTTGTTCTTTCTGGAGTATCATGGCATGTTTATGGGTACCCAAAACTGGAAAAAAAAGAAGAAAGAAAGAAAATTGCTAAACCCAAGGAAATTGAAAGTTAATAAGTCCTGAAAATAGGAAATGCTTGCTAGAGAAAGCAAATCATCAATAATAACTTTCATTATTTTTCAAAATAATCAAAGAAACCTGGTTGTTGATGAACAATATGGGCCTGCTTTTCTGCTGATACAAATATTGCACATTGCTTACTTTAAAAAACAAAAGTCACAATATTCCTATTATGTTTTAAGTTAAGGCGTTGTATTTTAAATAAACCTATACATAGAGTCAACATGAAAAATTCAATGCCATGGCCAGGATTTGGATCACGGATCTCCTGGTTTCCATCCATTCGCTCTTACCCATTGAGCTGCTATGGCCAACATGTCGTCCTTACATTAAATTCTCCAATTGACTCATATATATCACGGTAAACCACTAGGGTCACCCATATCTGAGATACACCATTTGTGGCGACATGCTATTGTAAATACTTGAATTCCAGGCTTCATCTATCCAAAACCTTAGTCTATATATGGCTAGTGTGAAGAAATTCTTAATTTCGCTCAATTAACTTAAAAATAATAAGTTAAATGATATATGAGTCAAATGGAGAATTTAATGTCAGGACGGCACGTTGGCCATAGTAGCTCAATGGGTAAGAGCGACTGGACAGAAACCAGGAGATCTGTGGTTCAAATCCCAGCCATGGCATTGAACTTTTCATGTTGACTATCCAAAACCTTAGTCTATATACGGCTAGTGTGAAGAAACGATTAATTTCCATCAATTAACTTAAAAACCTATACATATCCTGTTTTTCATATTAACTGAACTAAGAAGTTAAAAGTAAGTCAAACGCCACCTACCAGCTTAACTGGTTGTACTCAGATTCTTTGTTAGGGATGTTTAAAAATAAGAGTACATTTTATTTTCCAGGAGTGTAGATAACTTTGTACTAAAGAAACTCATTATTTTTGTACTAAAGAGACTCAGCTTTTCTGACAGAACTAGTCCTCACCTGTATATAGGATGGAAAGTTTGCTGTAAGTTGAAACTAGGAATATTGTTGTACTTCCAGGGTACTTGGTTCACTTATTTCTGCTCATTTGCTCATGATGGATCCAGAGAAACCATTTGGAGATTTAACCCCTCCATGGTATGAAGGGGAGCTGCTACATTTGGCACATGATCTTGCTTCACGTCTATTGCCAGCATTTGAGAAGAGTACAACAGGAATTCCATATCCTCGAGTAAGTATTTCTTATAAACAGAGCAAACTGATTCGAAACTAACAGTGAACGTAACACCAATTTACATTTTACGTACCTGAGTATGTTTCAAAGCCATTTATCCCAATTGAAGCAATATGGCACCCAAGGCAGATGTGGTGAATGGTAACAACTGTATTTTAGCCAGAAAAGGAAGCAATGAAGTAGACATATTAAATTGTAAACAGTGTGCATAATAAATTATGAGTATTGTCAACTTGGTCACGGTTAATTATCAGGGGATTATTAAGGACATCAGGGGATTAGCAAGTACTGATCCCACTGGCTATTTGCTTAATGACTGGTCCTTTTGAGGTCATGAAAGACAGTGGGTATTTTGTGGCATTTTTTGGCTCAAGAGTCTTTATTTTGTACCACTTTG
The DNA here is from genome assembly GCA_030765055.1 of Mantis religiosa. Taxonomy (NCBI): domain Eukaryota; kingdom Metazoa; phylum Arthropoda; class Insecta; order Mantodea; family Mantidae; genus Mantis; species Mantis religiosa. Next base: position 152,552,103 of record CM060950.1, on the reverse strand, counting down.
CAATATTTCCATTTCAAACCATTCCGTTTTGTATGCAAGACCTACATAAAGACTTGACAGTTAAAAAGTTACAAAGTTCTGAGTAGACAGTTTACAACTCAAATGCAGTTCAGTGTGAGTTGCGATTAACAGATAAGATGTCATTCATAGATGTCATTCATGGTCTTGTCCATAGATGAGAAGATGTCATTCTTAGATGTGATTCATGGTTCTGTCCATAGATGAAAAGATGTCATTTATAGGTGTGATTCATGGTCTTGTCTATAGATGAGAAAATACCCTGCACATGTTTTGGTTGGAAATATACCATATGATTGGCTGAGGCAACAGTTTGTTTTGACATGTCAAATGTTTGAGAAAGTAACTATCCATCACTTGTTCAACATTTTGATAGTCCTATATCTCTCTTGTGGAATAAAAAGAAAAGAAAAAGAGACAAGGTATTACTCTTTATTACCAATGGTGCACCTTACATGCTAAAAGCTGGTAAAGAGCCGAAGAACTTCTATCTAAACATTATTTAGTTCACTTTAACACATGCTCTACACAGACTTTCAGAAGTAGTTCATACTAATTTCAGTGATGTTGACAATTTTATATCTAATGTTAGAAAATGTTCTTGAAAGCTGTATATATAGATCTAAACTTGAGGAAATTGCACCTCAATCTCCATAGCCTCCACAACCGACCGAGGCAACAAGTATCTGATGGTGGTCGTGGACTACTTCAGCAAGTAGCCGGAGGTGTATGACATTCCGAACCAGGAGGCGAAGACAATCACGGACTGCCTTGTGGAGCAAATGTTCTGCCGATTTGGGTGCCGTTAGAGCTCCACAGCGACCAGGGCACCAATTTTGAATCCAACCTGATGAAGGAGGCACTAGAAAGACTTGGGGTGAGCAAGACCCGCACCACACCCCTACATCTGTAGTCGAACGGCATGGTCGAGATATACATCAAGACCTTAGAAGAATACCTGAGGAAGGTCGTGGCCAGCCATAAGCGAGACTGGGACATCAAGGTGTCACTGTTCTTACTTGCCTACCGCTCGCCAACACACGACACCACTGGGATGACGCCAGCCAGCTTAATGTTCGGCCGAGAGTTACGCCTCCCCTGTGATCTGGCTTTTGGAAGCCCCCTCGGACGCAAAGCAGCCAGCAACCGAGTACGTGGAGAACCTGGTGGACCATCTCCACGACATGCTCGTCAGAACATCCAGAAGGCGAGCGACTGCATGAAGATCCGATACGACAGGCAAGCCAGCAGCCAAGGGCTCCAGCAGGGTGACCCAGTCTGGTTGTACCGTCCTACTTGGACCAAGGGACGATGCCCGAAACTCCAGCAACCATGGCAAGGACCGTACCGGGTGGTGAAGGGGATTAACGACATGGTCTACCGCATCCAGAAGTTGCCCCGAGGGAATATGCTGGTGGTACACTTGGATCGTCTGGCCCGCTACGATGGAGCTGTTTGGGACGACCAGCCTAGAGGAGGGAGCAGTGTCACGGCAACAGGCATAAAAGTTTTGGCAGAAATTAGAAAACAGTCAGCGGATAAAGTTTCATGGTAATAATGAGCCTTGCTAAGCAGTTAATGATAGCGCGAATATTGTAAACAAGCGCCGGCGGGTAGCGATAACTGAGGTAAAGGACTCGCCAGCATAGATTAAGTTACGTTTCTTGAAGGTGATAGAATATTCGGATTGTCATTAGATGCCTTGTTTTCCAGAATCATCTAGTGATTGACAGAACAGTCTGGATAATCATGAATGTGATATATAAGGGATTGTGACACGCCAGCAGGACAGTTGTTGTAAACAGTAGTAAGCAGAGTTGTTGTGTAACAAGAGTTGTGTGTAAAACGAGAGTCAGCTGTGAAGAGTGTTATTGTAACGAAAGCTAATGTTTGTTATTGTCAACGACCTTGGTGTTGTAGATTGTGATATGTGATGTAATGCTGTTACGTGAGAGTTGAACAGTGTATTTCGACGGAAATAAAGAACATTTAGAATTTCGGCAAATCGGGCTTTTAATTCCATGAACCCACAAAGTCACTAGTTGTGAGACAAGTAGCAAACTTACTTTATGGATGCGCCCCATATAATTTCACATGTAAGCAATCCAATTTATAGTGCAACTAATAACCTACCGAGTATTGTTATTGAAGTGGAAAATAATCTTTCTACTCTATTGTATATCTTATCTGGCATCTTTAATTAATTTAATCTTTAATTTTAATCTTTATCTTTAATTTAATCTTTCATTATTGATTTAAAATATATTATGGTATATTTTGATACAGCAAATATGTGAATGGCAATTTTTGTTGAATGAACTACTTCTCCCCCCATATGGTGAATTGTGTTGCTTTATGAAGAGATATTTAATTAACTTTCATTGTAGTTTTTGGTTAAAAAATGATGGGCTACACGTAGAGACCAAATGTGGAAGCACATCACACAATCACCTGAGGAAAGACATGTTCTTTAGTTATTTTCAAGGTATTTAAAATGAAGCTTGAATGCTTAGATCTACTCTTTATCACTTAATTGTTATTTATTTCACTGTACTTTTCCACTGTGTTTCAGGAATTTGTAAATCTATGTGCTTTACCTCTGGTATATTTTGTCTGGAAATATTATTTGTAATTTATACATCTAACAAATAAGACGAATATGTTAATGGGGTGAAATATTGTAGGTAAACTTGCGCCTAGGAATCCCCAACAGAGCAACTGCTGAAACATGTACTGCTGGAGCTGGTTCTCTGGTATTGGAATTTGGAATTCTGAGTCGATTGCTTGGAGATCCAGTATATGAAGGTTATGCTCGTAGAGCCAACAAGGTCCTATGGGAGCTAAGAGCCAAATCTACAGGTCTTTTAGGTTAGTACAATATATGCATACTATAAATGCAAGAAAAGTACCCTTTTGCTCACTGGGCTATGTACATCCTGTAATGCATAAGCAGGAAACTATAAGTGATTCTTACTGCTATTTATTACGGATAGGGTGATACCAATCTTTCTCGATACTCAATACCAATATACAATATTTTTCAAGATATCTGATACTTGGATACTAGACATCGTCATTTCTACTTCTAGTTTCAATACAAAATAGAATGCTCGGAGAACTGTGTAATGTCAATTAAATTAATTAGATGCACATATTTAATGAGACAAAATTTAAAATCATCAGTGTACTAATTTTTAAACTCTACATTAGATATTTTAAAGCAAAATGCATTTTTGAAACAGTCCACTTTTATAATTTTGTACAAAAATACTAGCACACTACCTCTTTTGAGATCAAGTGTACTTCTTTTTGTCACATATAAGTCCTACTGTGCTAAATACACTGCTGTTTGTGAAAATTGCAACACCAAGAAGGAATTATGTGAATAACTCCAAACTTGGTGGAGTTGCAAGCAATAAGTAATTAGGTTGTTTGCAGAGAGATGGGGTACATGTAGACTGAGCAGAGCCCTCGCGTGTCAGTCCAACAAGGTCAGTGTTGCACCCAATGTAGTCAGTGTAGAGTTGTCATACAAGACGGAAACAATAAAGTGAGTGCCAGTATGCCTTGTTGACGTCAAAGGGAGCCATATCAGTATGTGATAGAGTTTGAACGGGGCAGAATGATTGGTCTCTGGGAAGTGGGTTTGTCATACCGTGACATTTCGGCTTGTATAGGGCATGCTACTATGATAGAGATGCATATGTGGAAGCATTGGATAGATGAAGGTCGTATGCAGCAAAGAGCGGGAACTGGACCATAAAAAATTACTACAGCACGGGATGATCGTCATCATGTCTGTATGACCATAATAGTCTGCACAGCTTCATCCACAGTGTTGGCTCGATGCTGGAGCACCGTAACAGGTGTGAACTTGTCTTCATCATCAGTTCGTCGCCATCTGCTGCAGGTTGGACTGGTTGCACACATGTCTTTATGTCGGCTTCAATTTCTCAGAAACCACAAGCTCCTCTGACTGCAATGGACACGTGAACACCGTCAATGGATTCTGAGTGGCAAAATGTAGTCTTTTCGGATGTCTTGCTTCAGTGTGTCATACAGTGATGGCTGCATACATATCTGATGCTACCATGGTGATTGCAACCTGGAGGGCTGCATTGTTGAGCAGCATAACGAACAAACAGTAGCTGTGATGGTTTGGGGTGCCATTGGTTACAACAACTGATCTCACCTCCTACTAATTGAGGGCGCTTTGAACAGCAACCGGTACCTAACGGTGGTTTTAGAGCCTGAGGTACTCCCCCTGCTTCCGGCATTTCCTCAGGCCATATTTCAACGTACAGTGCCCAGCCACATATTGCGAGGAGTATACAAGCCTTCTTTGAAGAGCATTGTAAATTATTGCTTCTCTGGCCTGCACGTTCGCCTGAAATGTCAGCCATCGAATATGTCTGGTATATGGTTGGTCGGCACCTGGTGCATCATGGTCCTCCAATAACTAGTGGCTCCAATACAAACTGTGTGGAGGGAAATCCCTCAGGAATGTATTCAGAACCTTTTTGATGCAGTGCCATGGTATATAGCAGCTCTAATTGCAGTGCCTGGAGGTCACACGAAATACTGAATATTATGTCTCAAAGGTCATGTACAGATTTGAAAAGTTAATCATTTGCTACTTGTCATGTACCTAACCTGTAGTATTAAATCCATTGAATTCATGTGTTTCCTTCTTAGTGTTGTAATTTACACAAACAGTAGTGTAGTTTTTAGAGAAAATTGTTGTAGGTGGAATGCACAAATATTTAGCAGCTAGTTCTTTTTTTAGTTTTGGAAATTTTTAATTTTGTTTTCCAGTAATCCAGTGCACTAGAAAGAGAAGGTGACAAATCGTCATTGAGATATGCAGTGATTACTTCTTGAGAACTGTTAACTGGCAGTGAATCTGATACATGATTAATTTCTTGCATAATGTTATACAATACAGGTACCACATTCCTGGTAATATCTCGGACTTTACAATGTTCTGCTTGCAGCATTAATATTTTGTGATTTTAAAAAACTAAAAATTGCAGATTCACCACCGAAGTAACGAAAAAGTATGGAGCTAATTTTCTGAAGCATCATATGATGTCAATACCATGCAAGTATCGTATCGAGATATTGCAGGTATTGAGGATCCATCCCTACTATTTATTTAAATATTCACTTCTCAGTTTTCAACACCTTGTACTTTCAGACTCTTGAATGATTAATACCAGTAGGGTGAAATAAACTTCAGTGGTTCTCTTTTGCTGTTCAGTGCGTAATGAAATTTCTCATGGCTTGGCATTTATTAAAGCTTTTATATTTTTCTCCATTAAGAGGTCTTGATGAAATAACTTAATTGTTCTATCAGCTTCTCTGGTTTTATTTTCTATCCATTCATTTTGTGCCACATACTCTTGTTGTGAAAATAAAACATCTTTAACTTTTCTTGCACTGTTCATTATAAATAAAGGAGGAGGGGGGGGGGGAGAAGAAACAGAGTTCATATAGGTCAATTTCATTTCAGTACAATTTTCATAATCTGGAGTTAGGTGCTTTGTGGTTAGTGGAAACCAAATTTGAATCTCACCAAAGTTAATATTATGATTGTGGATTTAGTGTTATTTTAAAACCAGGAATGAATGCCAGACGTTTCATAGGAGCATTTCAGATTTATTGTAACGAAAGTATTGTCAGACTTAAGGGACATTTACAGGAACATTGCACACACAATATCTAAAGCTTGGTATCATAAAATACAATGCACTCACTCATAATGCTTCACATAAACATAGATTATAGTACAGTTAAATGTAAACACAAGTTTACATGCCTCAAGTGTGTATGTCTAGTTAATGACAAATATAAAAAAAGAAAAACACTCAGAATGTAATATAAGTTCATAGTGTGATGCATTCATTGAGGTATAGTTGAAAGAAAAGCTATTGTCTCCTTATGTGTATTCTTGTTAGTAGAAGAAAAGTCACAAAATTCAACGTGGATTTACTCCCATGGATGCTGACAAAATTGTATCAGTCATTTTTGTTCCATGAAAAATTTAAATTTAAATTTATTTCCATTATAACCAGTGATGGGCGAATTCAAATACAAAAAATCAATGTATTCGATTCTTGAATGTTCTTGAAGTTCTCGAAACCTGAATACACATGTGAAGTTCTTGTTTGCATTTGTCCTGAATACTGCTCTCGAATACTTGAAATTGTTGTTTATATGAAGGTCATTTTTATTTTGATGTTGTTTTTCTATATTTTTATACATGTAACAAAGCGGGACCCGAACTTGCCACCCTTTACTCGGCAGAATGCCAGAGACATTTGCTCTAGCGACCCTGAGCACTTGCATTGAATACATGCAGATGTTATCGTTTGTAGTATCCAAGAACTTGTTTTCAAATACAAGCAAGTCTTCTTGATTCACAGCATGTGACATCATCCGAGAACTTGCATTCAAATGCAGGATTATGTTCTTGTTTGTAGCATCCGAGTACTTGTATTTGAATGCAAGTTTTGATTCTTCCAAGTATTCGAATACAGTGTATTCGATTCTTAAAAGGATTAGATTGTACCCATCACTAATTATAACCCTATACAATGTAGTTACAGTTCTTATTAAATCATAAATAGTAATCCATATAATTAATATTACAATTTATAACAAGATATTTTACATTATCTTGCATTTGTGTTTACCTCATTCCCATACTATATATATTTTTAACACCTATGTTTTATATATACCAGGTGAGTCAGCTGCCCCTATTTATTCTTATGTATGCAACCTACGGTTTATAGTCTAGTGTGAAAACATTGACCCTTTCAGCACAAAAGTCGGTATTGCAGCTCTGACCTTCTAATCAGTATTATTGCAAACAGCATTAATACTTACAGCCCTGAATGAGGACCAAGAAGTTGTGAAAAGCTTAAATAAACGGCAGTTTTTCATGCATATAATACCAGCAAGGGGATAAATTGTACTTCCCCAAAGAGCGACATAGAATATGTGACAGGTGGCCACGTGTGTTAGCTGCTGTCATACATATGGCGATGCAAGGGTTAGGTTCAAAATGATGTCACATTGTTTTGGTTTTTTTCTTTGTCCAAGTCTTTGTATATTAATTACTAATTTATTGTTGCTATTGGTTCTCTTGTGAGCCAAAGACACAAGAATGACAATCCGATAATTAGGGATCTACAGGGATTAGCTCACCATAAAAGTTGTGCTGAGCTCACCCTATCATCAGGCTGAAGAGGCCCTTGCCCTTCAAAGGGAAACTACGGGCTATCTTTATCTTCAATTATTGATCATGTTTAACTTTATGAGCCTTATTATCTTTACCGTATCTGGTGTTGTAAACATGTTAGGCAGTTGGCTTTCATGTTTTAGGAGTATGTTGACATTAAATCTAGTAGTTTTTGTTTCATGCTTAAATCTTATGTTTCACTTTGCATTTGTGAAAGGTTTGAAACTTTTTTTTTTGTAATTTACGTCCTCCAACGTTAAGTCATATCGAACGATGAATGGAATGGGTGAAATGATGCTCAAATGAGTCCGGGGTCCATGGAGCTTAGAGTTACCCGACATTCGTCTTGAAGGATAAGGGAAAACCCTGGAAAAACCTTATCCAGGTAACTCACCCTGACTGAGATTCGAACTTGGACCTCTTGAACGTGAGGTAGACATGCTACCACCACGCTACCGAGGCGGGCAGGTTTGAAACTTGATTGAATGGGTCAAGCACAATATCGACCATAATAAAATATCTAGTGCAAACTATACATTTATAACTATGTGCCAGTAGAAAACATGGCTGTTATTGTATTTTGTAAATGCCTATAATGTTATAAAAATGTTATTTGTGTGATAATATCAAGTTATAGGTCCCAAGATGTAAAACAAAGGGTAATAAACATTTTGAACTTATCATGAAGGATTTGAACCGAAGTTGAAGTGGCAGAGTGATGAAGTAACAGAGTGATGAAGTAACCTACACAATACCATTTAGCCAATGCTAGATGATGAGAGAAGGTTCCTCTATAAATAAATAACCGTGGACCTAAGGCCCATCTTGAATCTTTACATGCTTTTTACAGCTTCATGCAGTGTTTTGAGCTCATTTTGATAGTTTTAACACAAAGAAAAAACTGCATCGACCGTTGCAGTTACTGTATGAGCTAAAAAGTGTCGTTACTTTGTGACAGAAGTGACAGCAATCTACCTAATTCTTAGTAATTTTGACATGGCTGTACATCCAAAACACGTGTTGGCTGAAGACTCAAATCCAATTGGTTATACTGTCTAGATCTGCCATTTTGTGTTCCAGTGTTATTGTCAACTGATACATGTGATAGGTTGTTCCTTCAGGGGCATGTTTAAAAGTGTGTGTGCATGTACGCTAATGAATAAAAGTTTGTAAACTCGTCTAAATTATTACTGCAACTCTCTGTATCTGGTTATGATGTTTTTGGAATCGACATACATAGTGATTGCTTTCTGTCCCATACAACACTTATGCACTGAGTTATCTACCCCTCCTTTATAAACTGTTTTCAAATCATCCATTAGAAGATATTCAGGGAAAGGTATAAGTCTCATATGTCGCTTAGCACATTGCATAAATTAATAACTAAATAGGGGCAGGTGACTCACCTGGTATAATGGGGACATCTCTTAACAATTAGTGGTATTAATGCTCATTCTAAATTCTAAGCTTTATATAACCATGTTTATTTCACCTTCTCTGGAAGATTCCCTACACTAGTCTAATATTTGTTTCTAATTTTACATTTAAAATTCTCATGTATACTATGTATCTCTGGTGGAAGTTTTGCCCAATGCTTTAAAGGAATTGGCAGTTGCTTTTCATTTTTTAAATAACCACCACCATATTGGCGAGGAGATTAAATTACTGAAATCATCAACAACAAAATTTGAACTGACAACATGGGAGAAGATTTTTATTGTATTAAAAAAAAAAAAAAAAAACATTCCACATATTTTAAATTTTGACGTGTTGTCAGTGCGTGGTCTAAAGAACTTGTGTAAAAAAAATTTCTGATAGAGGAAGACAATTACAAGAGATACACACAACAACTGATTGTGCAGTTGCCAATCAGCTGAGGATGATGTGACTGGGACAGTCCTAAAAAATGTTGCTGTTTTAATAGTGACATGAGTGAAGTTTTAAGTTTTAATAAAGTATGACTAAATAAGTATTTTAATACCACAATCTTTACATAGAAAATGAAGCTAGCTACAGTGAAGCAATAAATATTACACAAATACAAATATTTGCCACTAAGGCTTCACTTATCTTAAAAAATTGGTGTTAATACTTCTTTCTAATGGAGATCGATTTCACAAACAAATCGCTTGCGTCCTCAGTCCACAAATAAACTCCGTTGTCAAGGATACCGGTTACCATGTTTTTCTTATGTTTATTTAGTATTACCAGTATCTGAAAACGAAACAAACCTAAAAACAGAATCAACTGCTGGTATTTCAAAATTCATTATGCAATGTTTATTTTCTAAAATAAGTAACTTTTCGCACACTATTAAATCTATCGGACCATTTAACTGTTTTAATAATTTCACTTCAGGATTTATTTCATGGTTAAATGACCAAAAATGAAACTGCTACACCCGATTTATCAGTTTGTTTATACTTAATGTTGGGAAAATGTTCTTTCGTTCTGGTTTCCAAATGATGTTTCGTCTTTCCAGTATAAATCTGATCACAATCTAAACAATTAAATTAATAAATACCAGATTTTTTATTATTAGGAATTTTATCTTTTATAGAAAAATGTAGTAAATTTTTAATACTATATTGTATTTTGAGGAACTAAAGTTATACCAACTTCTTTAAAAAAAATTGAAAATGTTTATTAATCCAATGATGGTAAGTAAACTTTCTAAAATTATAATCGTCTTTTATTTTTGTAAGGGTAGAAATATCATTAACAGTTTTTTTATATTTAAATTTTTCAATCTTCTTTTGTATAAAATCTGGCCTCCAGCTTTGTAATAAATTACCCAGTTATCTGAAGCAAATACCTGCACTGCATCGATTTAGAATTTGTCTCAAAAAACTTCTTTCACTCCATTGCTTTAATAGCATAAAGGAATATTATGATTACTTTGACAATTAATTTTGTTAATGTTAATGATGTTAATGTTTTTATAGTATAGATGAATTTTTTGAATTTGTTAACTACAAGTAAATTATTATTATTATTATTATTATTATTATTATTATTATTATTATTATTATTATTATTATTATTATTATTATTATTATTATTATTATTATTATTATTATTATTATTATTATTATTATTATTATTATTATTATTATTATTATTATTGGTGGTGGTGGTGGTGGTGGTGGTGGTGGTGGTGGTGGTGGTGGTGGTGGTGGTGGTGGTGGTGGTGGTGGTGGTGGTGGTGGTGGTGGTGGTGGTGGTGGTGGTGGTGGTGGTGGTGGTGGTGGTGGTGGTGGTGGTGGTGGTGGTGGTGGTGGTGGTGGTGGTGGTGGTGGTGGTGGTGGTGGTGGTGGTGGTGGTGGTGGTGGTGGTGGTGGTGGTGGTGGTGGTGGTGGTGGTGGTGGTGGTGGTGGTGGTGGTGGTGGTGGTGGTGGTGGTGGTGGTGGTGGTGGTGGTGGTGGTGGTGGTGGTGGTGGTGGTGGTGGTGGTGGTGGTGGTGGTGGTGGTGGTGGTGGTGGTGGTGGTGGTGGTGGTGGTGGTGGTGGTGGTGGTGGTGGTGGTGGTGGTGGTGGTGGTGGTGGTGGTGGTGGTGGTGGTGGTGGTGGTGGTGGTGGTGGTGGTGGTGGTGGTGGTGGTGGTGGTGGTGGTGGTGGTGGTGGTGGTGGTGGTGGTGGTGGTGGTGGTGGTGGTGGTGGATGTGGTGGTGGTGGATGTGGTGGTGGTGGATGTGGTGGATGTGGTGGATGTGGTGGTGGTGGATGTGGTGGTGGTGGTGGATGTGGTGGTGGTGGTGGATGTGGTGGTGGTGGATGTGGTGGTGGTGGTGGATGTGGTGGTGGTGGATGTGGTGGTGGTGGTGGATGTGGTGGTGGTGGTGGTGGATGTGGTGGTGGTGGTGGTGGATGTGGTGGTGGTGGTGGTGGATGTGGTGGTGGTGGTGGTGGATGTGGTGGTGGTGGTGGTGGATGTGGTGGTGGTGGTGGTGGATGTGGTGGTGGTGGTGGTGGATGTGGTGGTGGTGGTGGTGGATGTGGTGGTGGTGGTGGTGGATGTGGTGGTGGTGGTGGTGGATGTGGTGGTGGTGGTGGTGGATGTGGTGGTGGTGGTGGTGGTGGTGGTGGTGGTGGTGGTGGTGGTGGTGGTGGTGGTGGTGGTGGTGGTGGTGGTGGTGGTGGTGGTGGTGGTGGTGGTGGTGGTGGTGGTGGTGGTGGTGGTGGTGGTGGTGGTGGTGGTGGTGGTGGTGGTGGTGGTGGTGGTGGTGGTGGTGGTGGTGGTGGTGGTGGTGGTGGTGGTGGTGGTGGTGGTGGTGGTGGTGGTGGTGGTGGTGGTGGTGGTGGTGGTGGTGGTGGTGGTGGTGGTGGTGGTGGTGGTGGTGGTGGTGGTGGTGGTGGTGGTGGTGGTGGTGGTGGTGGTGGTGGTGGTGGTGGTGGTGGTGGTGGTGGTGGTGGTGGTGGTGGTGGTGGTGGTGGTGGTGGTGGTGGTGGTGGTGGTGGTGGTGGTGGTGGTGGTGGTGGTGGTGGTGGTGGTGGTGGTGGTGGTGGTGGTGGTGGTGGTGGTGGTGGTGGTGGTGGTGGTGGTGGTGGTGGTGGTGGTGGTGGTGGTGGTGGTGGTGGTGGTGGTGGTGGTGGTGGTGGTGGTGGTGGTGGTGGTGGTGGTGGTGGTGGTGGTGGTGGTGGTGGTGGTGGTGGTGGTGGTGGTGGTGGTGGTGGTGGTGGTGGTGGTGGTGGTGGTGGTGGTGGTGGTGGTGGTGGTGGTGGTGGTGGTGGTGGTGGTGGTGGTGGTGGTGGTGGTGGTGGTGGTGGTGGTGGTGGTGGTGGTGGTGGTGGTGGTGGTGGTGGTGGTGGTGGTGGTGGTGGTGGTGGTGGTGGTGGTGGTGGTGGTGGTGGTGGTGGTGGTGGTGGTGGTGGTGGTGGTGGTGGTGGTGGTGGTGGTGGTGGTGGTGGTGGTGGTGGTGGTGGTGGTGGTGGTGGTGGTGGTGGTGGTGGTGGTGGTGGTGGTGGTGGTGGTGGTGGTGGTGGTGGTGGTGGTGGTGGTGGTGGTGGTGGTGGTGGTGGTGGTGGTGGTGGTGGTGGTGGTGGTGGTGGTGGTGGTGGTGGTGGTGGTGGTGGTGGTGGTGGTGGTGGTGGTGGTGGTGGTGGTGGTGGTGGTGGTGGTGGTGGTGGTGGTGGTGGTGGTGGTGGTGGTGGTGGTGGTGGTGGTGGTGGTGGTGGTATTGGTGGTGGTGGTATTGGTATTGGTATTGTTATTGTTATTGTTATTGTTATTGTTATTGTTATTGTTATTGTTATTGTTATTGTTATTGTTATTGTTATTGTTATTGTTATTGTTATTGTTATTGTTATTGTTATTGTTATTGTTATTGTTATTGTTATTGTTATTGTTATTGTTATTGTTATTGTTATTGTTATTGTTATTGTTATTGTTATTGTTATTGTTATTGTTATTGTTATTGTTATTGTTATTGTTATTGTTATTGTTATTGTTATTGTTATTGTTATTGTTATTGTTATTGTTATTGTTATTGTTATTGTTATTGTTATTGTTATTGTTATTGTTATTGTTATTGTTATTGTTATTGTTATTGTTATTGTTATTGTTATTGTTATTGTTATTGTTATTGTTATTGTTATTGTTATTGTTATTGTTATTGTACATACAGTTTCTGAATTTTCATTCTAAACTTGTGTTGTATATATGGTATATGTTTATTGTATAATTTTTAGTTATAAGTACTTGACGTGTCCTATATCAGTACTATGATCAAAAGGATGAATAAATACTAGTACTACTCCTACTACTACCACCGCCACCACATTAAAACCATTAATTAAAGCAGTATTAATAATATGTTTATATTATTTATTAAATTCTTCTTTATTCAGGGGTATATTTATTAATCTATAAATCAAACTATTAAAAACAGCAAATATATGTGAAAAAGGGTTAAAACTTTTATTTTTTATGTTTTTATCAATGTGAGTATATGTCCTATAAATACCAAAATCTAATTTATTTTATGTAATTATCAATAATTGTCTTTATTATCATAATTATCAATATGAGTAGCCCGCCTTGATAGCATAGGTGGTAGCATGTCTGCCTCACGTTCAAGAGGTCCCGAGTTCGAATCTCAGTCAGGGTGAGTTACCTGGATAAGGTTTTTTCCAGGGTTTTCCCTTATCCTTACAGACGAATGTCGGGTAGCTCTAAGCTCCATGGACCCTGGACACATGTGAGCATCATTTCACCCAATTCACTCATCGTCCGATATGACAATGTTGGAGGACGTAAACTACAGAAAAAAAAAAAACCATTTTCACATAAATTTGCTGTTTTTAATAGTTTGATTTATAGATTAATAAATATATCCCTGAATAAAGAAGAATTTAATAAAGAATATGAACATATTGTTAATACTGCTTTAATTAATGGTTTTAATAAAGATTTTATACAAAAGAAGATTGAAAAATTTAAATATAAAAAAAAACTTTTAATGATATTTCTACCCTTAAAAATATAAAAGACGATTATAATTTTAAAAAATTTACTTACCATCCTTGGATTAATAAACATTTACAAATTTTTTTTAAAGAAGTTGGTGTAACTTTATTTCCTCAAAATAAATATAGTATTAAAAATTTACTACATTTTTCTAAAAAAGATAAAATTCCAATTAAAAAAATCTGGTATTTATCAATTTAATTGTTTAGATTGTGATCAGGTTTATATTGGAAAGACAAAACGTAATTTGGAAACCAGAATGAAAGAAAATTTTCCTAACATTAAGTATAAACAAACTGATAAATCGGCTGAAGCAGATCATTTTTGGTCATTTAACCATGAAATAAATCCTGGAATGAAATTATTAAAACAATTAAATGGTCCAATAGATTTATTAGTGTGGGAAAAGATATTTATTTTAAAAAATAAACAAGGCGTAATGAATTTTGAAAAAGCAGCAGTTGATTATGTTTTTAGGTTTGTTTTGTTTTCAGATGTTGGTAATACTAAAAATGCATAAGAAAAACATGGTAACTGGTATCCTTGACAACAGAGTTTATTTGTGGACTGAGGACGCAAGTGATTTGTTTGTGAAATTGATCTCCATTAGAAAGAAGTATTATTTTTTTTTTTTTTTTTTTTTGTTTTTTTGTGTTTGTTTGTAATTTACGTCCTCCAACGTTAAGTCATATCAGACGGAGAAAGAAGTATTAACACCAATTTCTTAAGATAAGTGAAGTCTTAGTGGCAAATATTTGTATTTGTGTAATACCACAATCTTTATATTATTAATTCATAAGTGCCATTCTCTGTAGTATTCATTTATTAATTCCATTGCTCTTATAGAATATTATCAATGAGTAAATGAAGAGAACTGATCTCAGTTGAAATGCTTGATTTAAACCTACATCCTTTGAATACTTTTGGTTCTTCTATGTTTTGTAATGTTTACACTCATTTCATTCTCGCTATATTATTTTTGATTTATATTAATAATTTTCTGATTTATTCCGTTTTTACATAATTTATTTCATGTTACTTCTTTTGGTATTGTATCAAATACCTTTTTTTTTAGATATACAAAAGGTAAATATAATCTGCCTCTTGTCATGCTGAAATATATATCAATTATTGTTTTAATAATAAAGACATTTTCTGTAGCTCTGTTGTCCTTCCTGAAATCTGATTGGAACTCTTGAGAAAATATCCTTCTACTCAACCCATTATTGTAGTTTAGTGTTTAATACTCATTAACAATTGTTTCTAGTACTTAAAAAAAAGGCTTACCCCCCTATAATTTGCTGGGTTGTTAATCATCTTTTCCTATATCAATTGTTTTTATATGCCTATCTTGCAATTTTCTTTTGTATTATAACCCTATTGAGAAATTTGTTCAATATTCTCACCATTAATTTCAATCTAGAATCATTCTCAAACAAAATGCTTCAGCATTCACCCATAAGATAGTTAAATTACAATTGAACCCACTCAGGGTCCCTGTACTATGTGAGACGGCTGGCAGTTGCCAGGGAACTTACCATGGCAGAGGTAGACTAGAATCCTTACTGTATAATAGATGCTGGAAATGTTGACCTTCTGCTCTGAAATATCTCGTATAAATATTCTCACTCACTCTCCGTAGCTCAGCAGCAGATATTCTTGTGATTTCTTGCACATTTTTTTCCCTGAGTTCCTGTAGTATATGATGTATGCTGTTTGTAATAATTGGTTTCATAATACCTGTGTTAATGTAACCGAAGAGGATGTTAAATATCTCAAGGCAGAATGTAAATCTTGGAAATGTAATGTCTGCATTACTGAAAGAAGGAGCAGTCTGTATGAAGAGAGAGAAGGAAAAAGTGCTAAGCCTTCAATTGATGCAATGTATGAATTAATCAAGTCATAGACTTCAGAAGTAAAAGAACTTGAAAAATCTCTTAATGATGATAATAAAGGAATATTGTTGAAGCGAGAACAAGTTATCAATAGTTGTATGAAAGTAATAGATTTAAAAACCGAAAATCTTAATCCGAA
This sequence comes from Mantis religiosa, assembly GCA_030765055.1. Lineage (NCBI taxonomy): Eukaryota > Metazoa > Arthropoda > Insecta > Mantodea > Mantidae > Mantis > Mantis religiosa. Next base: position 152,536,340 of record CM060950.1, on the reverse strand, counting down.
AAAGTTAATTCTGAGTTACTGACTAGAATAGTAGATTCGGAGCAGTATTCAAGAATAAACATGATTGAAATACATGGTGTTCCTGTCAAACCATCTGAGAACGCAATTTCAGTGATTAAAGAAATTGGTCATGCACTACAAGTTGAAATCAAGGATGAGGATATTGATGCATGTCATTGTTTGCCAACTCGTTCCGAAAATCAGATTCCTCCTTTAATTGTAAAGTTCACCAGGAGATGTTTCAAAGATGAAATTTTACGTAAAAGGAGAGTCAAAGGAACTTTCAATACCTTAGACTTAGGATATACCTTCAACAATCCAGTGTATATAAACGAAAGTCTGTGTTCCGAAAGAAAGAAGCTATTTGCTAAAGCAACAGAAGTAAGGAAGTCATTGAACATTAAATACCTGTGAACCCACAGTGGTAGAATATTGATGAGAAGAGATGATCAATCGGCTGTGATTCCAATAAATAATGTGAATGATTTTCATAAACTTAAGTATTTTTGACTGGTTTCGTCTATAGAAAATTTTTCTATTTACTATCAAAATGTGCGTGGTTTACAAAGTAAAACACAAATGTTGTATTTGAATGTGTTATCTAATAACTGTGATGTTTGTTTAACAGAAACATGGCTTAATGATGGAATATTCAATTTAGAACTTTTTAATGATAGATATTTACACAGCAGCTACAAATATGAACTGAATATTTACATGTAAAATAGTCACAAGTTTGGATATTTATATACTAATTACATAAATCCAAAAGTATATAATGTAATCACAGTAGTATTTATGTAAAAAACATACCTGGGTCATTCAGGCAGGTTTTCAAAACATCTAGTTAGAATCCAAGGTATTACATATAGGTTAATTTTGGATTATATCACATCTACCAGTATAGTGTGCTATACATTTATCTAGTCAGGATTCCATTGAGAGAAATGAAAAGGATGTACAAAGTTGTTATGGAAATAAAACTAAACCATTACATTTTTGTCCATAAATATTAGTATTCATATACCTATGTGCTCTATGCAAGGACATTACATGTTATTGTTATATGCACATATTATTACAGAGTAAGTGTTTCTTGTATACTTACTAGATTTTCAAGAATTGTAAACGTTTTAATCTATAGTTAAACATTGAAGGTTAGAATCAGTAATCGGATTGTAATAATATTTTATTCTAAGCTTCAAAGGTTACCTACACATGGTTTGTGTGTTTTACAACAATTACATTATGCTGATTACCCTTATAAATGGAAAACTAAAATAAAAATACTTTAAAAGCCCAGTGTTATTTTGTTTGTAGAAAAGATACGGATAATTTAATTTTCAGTGCAAAATGTGGTGGAGGTGTATTATTAGCAGTTAAAAGGTCACTGTATTTTCAAAGGTTGATAGCTTTAGAGTGTAATTTAAAAGCCATATGGGTAAACATTATTTACAATAATAGGAAATACTTTTGAAATACAGTATATATTCCTCCTGGTAGTAACATAACATATCAAGAAATATTTAATAAAGTAGAGGAAAAAAATGATATATTTTCTGGAAATAGAATAATTATTCTTGGGGATTTTAATATTCCAGAAATAAGTGAAACATCTTATAGTTTAATTGAGGGTACTAATAAAGCTAAAGAGTTGCATAGATCTATAAGCTTGTTCAATCTTAGGATGTTTAATGATGTAAAAAATGTTAATGACAGAACTTTGGACTTAATTCTTTCTAATCTAGAAAGTAACAATATTCAGATTGATGAAGAAGTTGAGGTATTGATACCTAAGGATTCCCATCATCCAGCATTGAATATTTATATTCTTATAAAACCTCCATAAAAGATAGTTCTGCTTCACATTTTAATTATAATAAGGCGGATTTCTTAAAATTATGTTGTGCTTTAAAAGAGTGTAATTGGGAAGAGTTAAGTAATGTTAGTGATGTAAACACTGTGGTTGATTACTTTCATGATAAGTTATATACAGTAATTAATACCTGTGTTCCTAAAGTGAAACAATATAAACAAAAATATCCCATTTGGTTTAATGCTAAGATAATTCAAACTATTAAAGTTAAAGAAAAACTTGGAAAGAAAAAACATGTCTGTGAATATTGGATACTAAAATTCAAAGAATATAGAGATAAAGTGAAAAGGTATATTAACGAAGCATTTACTCTTTGTGACCTTAGTAGAAACAGATATAATTAGTACTAATAAAAATTTTTGGTCATTTATAAATGTGAAAAGGAAGCAGAATGTGAATGAAGCTGAAATGGTATACAATAATAGAAATGTTTGTAAGACACAGGATATTGCAAATTTTTTGCTGATTATTTTAGATCAGTTTATTCACCAATAGCTCCAAAAAACGGTCTTCAACCAAATAATTTACTGTCTTTGGAAATTTTGAATACTCTTTCAATAGAGGAAATTATATGTGAAAATATTTCAACTGCCCTAGGAATGTTAAAACCTAAAAAATCATCTGGACCTGATGGTACCCTCCTTATGCTTTTAAAGGATGCCAAGAGATTTTGATTCGTCCTTTATACCATATTTTTAATCTAATTATTAAGGAAGAAAAATTCCCTGATAGATGGAAATTAACTAAGGTAACACCAATTTTCAAATCTGGAGATTCTAAAAATATCAAGAATTATAGACCAATAGCTATTTTATCAACTCCAGCTAAAATATTTGAGAGTATACTTTATAAATATATGTTTTGGCATGTTAAAACAATATTTGTATCACTCAGCATGGATTTATGACTAACACCACTGTAACTAATTTATGTAATTTTGTTATATATCTGGTGCATGAGAGAATAGATTGCAAGTTGACATTATTTACACAGATTTTCAAAAAGCTTTTGATAAAGTTGATCAGGATAAATTAATAAGTAAATTGTCGCTGTATGGTTTTTCTGATTCCATGGTATCCCTAATGATGTCCTATTTAAAGTCGAGATTTCAAGTTGTTAAATATAAAAGTAGCACATCCTATACTTTTGAAGCTTACTCCGGTGTGCCTCAGGGTTCTAATTTAGGTCCACTACTATGTCTTTTGTTTATAAATGATATATTAGCTGTTGTTACATGTTCAGATATATTACTTTTTGTGGATGATCTAAAAATCTTTAGTTCCGTAAAATTTATCTTTGATTGCGCAAAACTTCAAAAAGACCTGAATGCATTAAATAAATGGAGCAAAGATAATAATCTTCCTTTTAATATATCAAAATGCCAAGTTATGGTCTTTTCTAGGCTTAAAAAGAATATTGTTTTTGACTGTAAAATAGATGGAGTTAATTTTAAAATTTTAGAAACGACGACGGATTTAGGAGTTATTTCTAATAAGGATCTATCTTTTAATAAACACATTAACACAGTAATCAGTGTAGCATATAGAAATTGGGATTCATTATTCGTAACTCAGCCAACTTCAAGGATATTAGACTTTTTGTTACATTATATAATTCATTTGTAAGATCCAGACTCGAATACGCTTCACTAGTATGGAGTCCTTATACCGCCAAATTTATTAAACTTATCAAAGTTATTCAATACAAATTTCTAAGGTAGGTGTTTTTCAAAACTTCAATATTTTCCTAAGTTCATGTCATATAATTCATTGCTTCATTTATTCAAATTTAGAAGTCTATCACATAGGAGAAATTGTCAGTTATTACTTTTCCTTTACAAATTTCCTCATAATATGATTGATGACCCTAACCCAAGACAATTAATACTTTTTATGCTCCAAATGTTGCACCTAATAAATTTCATAATATTTTTCTTCCTCAGAAGGTTAATACTGATTCCTATAAATATTCACATATGCATGAATGCAGTCATTATACAATAAATTACATCCCTTAAACATTGATATATTTAGTATGAAAATTAGAAATTTTGCTTTATCCTGAGATTATTTATTACCAAAAGTAGAATGATTGACTTACTGTACATGTGAACCAATGTTACCAACTTGTTTGTGTTTGTTTTCGTTTTATCGTCATTTATTCTGTAATTAATTTTGTGTTATGTTTGATACATTTTGATCATATTGTAACTTTATAGTGAACATTGTAATTGGGGAAACCTGTAATGTTCACATTTAAAAAATAAATAAATAATTGGAACGATACACTTTGTCTTTTAAAGAAACCCATAAATAAAATTTACAACTTGTTAGGTCACAAGAACCAGGGGGCCACAAACCAACACTAATTATTATGTCATCAAACATCTCTCTTACTGCATTTAATTATTTTGGAGTTGTATGTGCTGTTGCCGGAAGCAACCATACAATTTCTCTTCTTTCATCAAGTGATTGAAAAATGGCCTGAGAATTAATCTCTGAGTTAGTTAATACCTCTGCATTTATTGTTTCACCAAAGAATATGGGCCCTATTATGCTTTTAGCACTTACCACATCCACATTCCACTTTCCTCATCATACTGAGGCATTTCATTCAGTAGCACAGGTTTTTCTGAAGCCCAGTATTGACTGTTGTGAATATTCAAGCATCCAGTTAAATGAAACCAAGATTCATCAGTCCAAAAGCAAAGCTGTGGGTCAGTGAAACCCCTTTCTACGGATTGGAAAAACCAGTTACAATAATTCACACATTTAGTGGGATCATTTGGCTTTATTGCTTGCACACGTGTTGAGTGATAGGGCTTCAGTTTCAACAGACGTGTATCATTCCAAACCTCATACAGTACAGGAACTCAGGGAAAACATTGTACAAGAAACCACAAGAATACCTGCTGCTTAGCTTTGGAGAGTGAGCAAAAATATTTACACGAGATATGCTCCTATTTGAGAGCAGATGGTCAACATTTCCAGCATCTATTATAAGGTAAGGACTCTAATCCGCCTCTGCTGGCATAAGTTCCCCAGTGACTGCCGGTTGTCTCACGCAGTGGAGAGAGGCCATTAGTGCGTTCAGTTATAATTTAACTACCTGGTAGATTCCATATACACCATATGCTTTATTTGTTAGTTTATTTGTTCTTTTATTTTGCGCTGGGTGAAATCTCCATCAAGAAGTTCTATACAACCTATATTTTCTTTAAACCATTCTTTCTGCTAAATTAGACTTGGCTCCCAGGAGTCCCTTAAAGTAATTAATCCATTTACCCATGTTTGTATTATTATTTGCTCTTCTTTCAGTTTAGTTATTCTTCTGATTAACCACCAAAGTGTTTTAATACCATTTTCCTTAGCAACCTCATTTATTTTTGAGCTAATTTTCATTTCCCATTCCTTTTTTTGTCATTTCTGGCAGACATGTATGTCCCCAGCTTTCTACAAGGACATTTACTTCATCCCCTTGAACTTCTGATTTTTCCATTTCTCTTTTCTATATTCTTTTACTGAAGGTAGCACTTTCTCTGCTGCTCTTTTTGCTATAGCTATTGGTTCATTTACAGTTTGTTCTACTTCTCTCTTATAAATCTTATCTTGCATATTTCCTATGTTTTTATAACTTACATATTTAAACTTAAAACGTAACTATCTGCTTGTTTCTTATTCCATTTATAAAGTTCTAGTTTATCAAACCTTAGGGTATCTATTTCCTTCTTTTCTAAATTCTGCTCTCAATGGAAAATGACTAGTAGTACTCACATAGTTCATCACCTCAATCAGTACAGCATTTATCAATGTTCAGAGAGTTAATTATGTAGTATATGACACTTTACTCTATATAGTTCATAAATGTGAATTCATCTCGTTTATCTTCACCTTTTATCCCATTATTAAATTATTCTCTTCCAAAAAATTAATCATTTGTTTTACCCTATTAAGAATTACATATTTGCTTTTGCATTTGTCCAATACAAGACCTTTTGTTATGGACACATCCAAAAGTTTTATTTTAATTTGTTCACTTATTCTTCTATTCAAATTCCCTATCAAAATTATCCCTATTTCTATATTGCTATTTCTTAGTTCGTCTAAATCCTTATTTAAATTAGCAAATAAGTTTAATTCATAAATATCTGAAGTTTTTGGTGGATTATATGTAATTTGTAGGTCTAATTTTTCACTTTCCCTTAACAATCCTAAATATACACTAGAACTCTTTATCATTTGAAAATTCTTTTTCCACTTTCATTTTTAATTTTTTGCCTTTTTTTAAACAAATACACTTATTCCACCAGAAACATATCTTCTCACTATTAGCAAGTGTGTGCAACAGACACAGACAGACTGACCTTATGGTTCCAATTTCCCAAATTGATTAGTTCCTTTAACACTGGAGCCCCTGATATAGCCTTTTCCCAAATAAATAATATAAGATTTTGATTACTTGCTCCTTAAAATATGTTAAATATTATTCCAATTCCCATTAAATATTCAAAAACCCGTAATAAACCATAGTGGATTTTATAATAATTGGAGAACCTATTAAATGCTTGTTGTGCATTGTAAAAATGATGGGTACATCTATTTAAAACAGTTTAAATAGTAACCATAGAGGGCAGTTTTATTACAGTAACATAGTTCTCAAAATGGGTGACCTTCTCCATATGCAGGGAATGTGCTGCACTGAAATAGTTTGAGTAGCAACCTTAAGGGAAATCCATATTGAAAGTTTATTGAAACTACCCAGGAAACAGTTAAATAGAAAAGGGTGGTAAAGTTGTTTCAGTAACTGTATTTGTAGTAAGCTGCATGGAATGTAGAGAGGAACAATGGAATGATATCTCATGGATTTTCTTCACATATTTTGCATTGTTGATGTCAATTATTACCTGCCTAGTATTTCTGTCATTTAGTGTAATTTTACCAACACTGGTGAAGTTAATTCTTCTAAAATATTGGTCATACAGTTTTTTACTTCAATCAGGAGGTACCTTTGGAATTTAACAGAACAGTTTTAACAACAGTTTTAACAACAGTCAATAGATTGCTTATAAATGTAAATCTGTAGTGTTTAACGCCCGCTTTTACTACATGCGGCACCGCAGGCGATGACACTGATGATACACGAGATGAAGATGGAGCACCGGTGGAATGAGATGGCGGGGGAAACCGGAGATCCCGGAGAAAACCCGCCCCAGCGCCGTGTTGTCCACCACAAATCTCACTTTGCGGTCACCTGGGATCGAACCCGGGCCGCCTTGGTGAGAGCTAAGCGGTCTAACCACTGAGCCACGGTAGATTGCTTATGAGAACTACATCAAGCATAATGAGGATATTCTCTAATTTATAAAATAGTTTATTGGCTTAAGAAATTGACTATGAGAGAGCATTACAAACTTAATTTGTAAGAAATTGAAGGGAATGTATATTGCAGGGATATAATCTTCTGTATTACAAGATTTTACAGAACCTCATTCCAAACCACAAGACCAGAGAGCAATTTCTCTGAGTGATCCAAAAATACATGAGAGATAACATCTGCTAATGATTGTGTGGATTAGCATATCCAATTAGTTCAAAATGGCTAAATTCTTTTGCAGTGCATTTTTCACTTTGAATATTTTATAATGGTACTCATAATTGCTACAAAAGTGCATCAAAACTACTGATGCACATTCTTTAGTGCATAAGGGAGTTTCATGATAATTATTGTTTGCGTTTCTTTATCATATAAATGATTATTTGTTTACCAGTGAAGAAGAAAAAAAGAGAAAGTTGTTCAACAAACTAATTGTGTTAGCCTGCAGTTTTGCTTAAAGTTGCAGAATATTATCAGAAATAAATAGCATGCTTCTCATGATTACAAAACTTAAAAATTTATATATTATTTGGCTTTCTAATGAAAACTATGTACTACCTCTACCAAAATATATATGTTATACATAAGGATTATATAACATAATTAAATTGGAACCAAAAGAAAAGAAGTATGAATAATCTGCAAAATAGGTAATCTGCACATGGATAATGAAGAGTTCTCTATTTTAAAACAGTATATAGGTATTGTGAATTTTAGTTGCTTAGAAAATAAAATCAGTGATATTCCCTAGTATTTGATAAAGAATACCAATGAAGATGGATTTTATACATTTCAACCTTTAAATAGAAAAATTGACTCTTTAAGACATATGGTATTGTCTTCAGGGAATGCTGAGATGTGAGTGTGTCTACAGGCAATGTAATTGATGCCGAATCTGGTCGCTGGATTGGCCGATTGAGTGGCTTAGGAGCTGGTCTTGATTCCTTCTATGAGTACCTGCTAAAATCATATATTATGTTTGGAGAGCATGATGATTATGAAATGTTTGAAGAAGCTTATCGAGTCATCAAACAATACATGCGCAGAGGGTAAGATCTTTGTTGCTTCTTTTTAAATTGCATGCTTTTATGGAATTAAAGCTTCTTTCATTATCTTCTTCATTATGATAGTCATATTTATTGTTGTTGCACAAGTTTTTCATTAATTGACTTTCGTGAATATATGGCAGGAGAAGCAGGATGTGCTATGCCGTTTCTCCCACTCTGTATTCGCAGGAGTAGCCATGTGAACTTCCAGCAAAACTACCAAGTTTATAGTCATAAGTAAAATAAATATTTAATAAATAATACATAAACAGACAAGACAGACAGACACATACTGCCTGTATAAATGTTTATATTTCAGTATGTAAATAACAAAGCCCAGAGTCATATCTATATGCAAAATAAAAGCAAAAATGGTTCATAGTTGTACAACAGATCATTCAGATGTTTGACAGTATTTCCTAGGGAATACAGATGACAGCATGGGAGAGGAAACCAAAACAAATCAGGCAATTCACAAATCAGTGAAAGGAGAGTATATTGCAATAAATAAGTTTGCAATTAGCACTAATTGAACACTAAAAATTGAGGTGACTGCCATCACTTGATTGGGGCAAAAGAGAATCACATCAGCCTAAATTGAAAACACAAAGTAATTTTCTTTAATTTACTTCAAATAAAAAAAAGAGAGGGGGTCATATACCAGACCTCAAAGAAGATATTCTTAATAAAGAAAACTCATTAAAATCTGAAAATATCTCTTCCAGTCTGGAATTATGTGTACCCATCACCAAAACCCAAACACCTACATGTGTGCTGAAATCCCTGTTTTAGAAGCAATAAACTCAAGACATCAGAAAAATGGCTTCATGTATATACCGATTCAACAATCAATAATAACAAAGGAGTTGGAGTAACCTGTCCCCTTTTTTTCATGTACCAGTCAGTTGGCGAACACTCACCAGAGTTCAATGCGGACATATCAGCTACTTATACCTCCCCACAACAATTTCTGTACTGTATTAGACACTCACTAATGCTGTGATACTTTCTGACTCTAGCAGCAATTCAAGCCATAACCTCCTGTACTGTAAATCAGTGCAAATCAAAGAATGTCAGCAAATCATCAGACAACTGGAAAAACTACAGAAACATATGTCTTCAGTGGATACCTGGTTTACTGTGGCATAGAAGGCAACGAGACAGTAGGCATGTTCACAAAGAAAGGCTGCATAAGGCAAGTGAGTGACGAGTATTAATAAACCAACAACAAATAGTTTCTGAGATTAAAGGCTGCATAGTTGAGCAAAAGAAAAACATAAAATTCTCCTTCTTGTCCATCAAGCAAGTCATAGAAAAATTCAGAGATATCTTCAGACAAGAATTATACATCATGGCAAAGGATAACAAATGAAAACACGTTATCAACAATTTTGAAGCAATTCCTAAAGCTCCACGCAAAACAGCTGTAGTGAGATTCAGACTAATTACAGGACATTACTACCTGGGCAAACACCTGAACAGAATAGGACTTCTCGATACTCCAATCTGTCCACTGTGCAATAAGGAGGAGGACATGACAGAGAAATTCTTTTTGACCTGCAACAAACTATCTGCCATCAGCTCCATCAAAGAAAAATATTGGAAAGCTAGAGGGCTAATGGCTTCATTCTCATTGGCTCAGTATTAGAAAACTATAACAGTTAGCAGTAAGAGGGTCAAAATGCTATTGAATATTCTTATGTTACACTAACCCATTTGTGATACTGACCACAACAGTGTAGAAACACTGCATATCCATTCACATGGCTGGCAAAATTGGAAAAGAATTAACTTCACTGATATGTTAAGGCTTGTAAAATATTATTTCCAACATACCAAGGAACCTTTATTTTCTGGTATCAGAACATTCTTTTGGATAAAGGAATGATGTGTCAGTATAGAGAGGATGTTACTTATTTCTATGTGGTACAGATATGCTAACATTAATGCTATATCAGTCTAAAATCTCACTCATGGCTAGTTGCAGTAAGGAATTGTTTTTCCAGTGTTTATAAACATTTGAAAGTCACTGTTTTAAGCCAGTTAGTGACGATGGATGTCATATGCAAAAAATTTGCAGTATGATATATTTAAACTTCGAATATACCATTAAAATTACTTTGCTTAGCAATCAAAGTGGCAATGATGACTATCCAAATGGCCTGCAATATCTGGAATGGTATGCAACTTTTGAGTATTTTTCAATATTGTGACTTTGTGGGTTCGTAAAATTAAGTCAAGTTTACAGAAATTCAAAATTCTCTTTATTTCTGTAGAAAGACACTGTTGGTACACCTCTTTGCAGCAAGCTGACGTAACATAAACCAACACAATCTCTTGTCACTTCTGCGCACGTAAGTAAACAAAAGATTTCACTTTCAAATCACAGCTGCACTTGCACAATTACCAGTTCGGATTATGACCATCTAACAACTAACCATGGCTTCCTTTTTAAACCTCTACTCATTGTTCTAGAAATTAATCAGATGTTCTGTAACAAACAAGAAAGCGAACATTCCAGTCAGCTATCTGTCTCTTAAAGTATAAACTTGAAAGAAGCGTAGGGACAGTGAAGCACAAATTAGTACAAAATTGAATCGAGAATATATTGACACATTGCTTCACTCACAATGTTTATTCACAGGACATGTTTCAAGAGCTCTTGCTCCTATCCTCAGCTGATACTCGACTAGTGCAAGTTGTAGTGGTTTCTTCTTTCTCCGTATTGTCAATAGATGGCGTGATGTACTTGTCAAAGATGTCCGGTGGTGGAGTTTCAAAATTCATGACTCTATGACGATTTTTCTTAATGAAGATTTTTTCCCATACGGAAAGGTCTATGGGGTGATTAACGTATTTTATTAGAGATGTTTCCAAATTGATGTCATGTCTAGTATTCAAAAAATGAAAAGCCACTGCTGAAAGAAGAAACCACTACAACTTGCACTAGTCGAGTATCAGCTGAGGATAGGAGCAAGAGCTCTTGAAACATGTCCTGTGAATAAACAGTGTGAGTGAAGCAATGTGTCAATATATTCTCGATTCAATTTTGTACTATCTGTCTCTTTCTTTATTTGTTTCGGCAAGCTTTTATCTCCGCAGTGCACTATCTGTCTCTTTGTGCGGGCTGGCCACAACAATGCTTGCGACAATATGATTATGTTGAATATTAACATAACTGTATGAAAAAATGATAATCTTAAGAAAGATGTCTGTTTACCAAGTTGATAGTGCAAACACAGTGAAATGAAGTATTGAATACTGTCACCAGAAGAAAATTATAAAATAGCAGGAAGCATAAATTACAGGAAACATTTTTCCAGTCTATAGTAATTGATGAAATTGTTATTAGAAAGAACTATAAATTAATGTAGCCACAGGACAGTATCGAAAAGAGGCTGTGTCACTTACAGAATAAGCATTAAGTTCTTTATTAGATTTTTCTTGTAGCATCTTATCACATCGTGAAGAAACATTAAACCTGGATGCCTTGCTTCAATTTTCTCAATTTTGTTACGAAGACACTTTCCCATTCCTCCTGCTATGTCTCTGGCGACAGCTGCTTCATATATCTATAGGGCAGAAGATAAAGGCATTCCTTCTTTCAAACATGTGATTGCAGCTGGGATGCTATTATAGTAGGTCTTAATAAACACTAATTTACTCTGGAGACTCTTCTCATTGCAAGCACTTACTGCAGCAGGGATACTTGCTGCTTCATGTTTGTCCATTATGTCAAGCACATTTTTCATTGTAACATACAACTGCTTCAATCCTTGTTCCCCATCTTGCAAGGATTGGCTCTAGGGATAGGTAAAGTATCTTGCCTCATATCAAATAATTTCACTCTGGATGACACCTTCACAAACAGTTTTTTCATAGAGGAAATTAGGGCATTTACTCCTGGAAAATACGTTTGAATTTCCTTTACCAACCAATGGAGAACATGTGCTAAACCAGTCATATGAACTACCTGATAATAAAATATGTGCAAAGCTTTAACAGCCTTAAGCTTGTATGCTACTGCATCTGTAATATCAACCAGAATTTTTCCTAATTTTGTTTAGCAGGCCACAAAACATGTAATGATCAACTCTAGGAATTGCCGAATGGCTTCTTATTTCCAGTAAGTACCCTGGAGACTGTGTTCCTGGTTCAGATTCTCATTTTTTCCACTACAACATAGGCAGTATATCTCCTACATATATATATATATATAAAGTCTGTTTCAACTACAGCTAACCATAAGTTTGAGTCGCTGATATCATCTCTTTCTGAATACACTCCTGGAAATTGAAATAAGAACACCGTGAATTCATTGTCCTAGGAAGGGGAAACTTTATTGACACATTCCTGATGTCAGATACATCACATGATCACACTGACAGAACCATAGGCACATAGACACAGACAACAGAGCATGCACAATGTCGGCACTAGTACCGTGTATATCCACCTTTCGCAGCAATGCAGGCTGCTATTCTCCCATGGAGACGATCGTAGAGGTGCTGGATGTAGTCCTGTGGAACGGATTGCCATGCCATTTCCAGCTGGCGCCTCAGTTGGACCAGCGTTCGTGCTGGACGTGCAGACCGCGTGAGACGACGTTTCATCCATGCTCAATGGGGGACAGATCCGGAGATCTTGCTGGCCAGGGCAGTTGACTTACACCTGCTAGAGCACGTTGAGTGGCACGGGATACATGCTGACGTGCATTGTCCTGTTGGATCAGCAAGTTCCCTTGCCGGTCTAGGAATGGTAGAACGATGGGTTCGATGACGGTTTGGATGTACCGTGCACTATTCAGTGTCCCCTCGACGATCACCAGAGGTGTACGGCCAGTGTAGGAGATCGCTTCCCACACCATGATGCCGGGTGTTGGCCCTGTGTGCCTCGGTCGTATGCAGTCCTGATTGTGGCGCTCACCTGCACGGCGCCAAACACGCATACGACCATCATTGGCACCAAGGTAGAAGCGACTCTCATCGCTTAAGATGACACGTCTCCATTCGTCCCTCCATTCACGCCTGTCGCGACACTACTGGAGGCGGGCTGCACGATGTTGGGGCGTGAGCGGAAGACGGCCTAACGGTTTGCGGGACCGTAGCCCAGCTTCATGGAGACGGCTGCGAATGGTCCTCGCCGATAACCCAGGAGCAACAGTGTCCCTAATTTGCTGGGAAGTGGCGGTGCGGTCCCCTACGGCACTGCGTAGGATCCGACGGTCTTGGCGTGCATCCGTGCGTCGCTGTGGTCCGGTAACAGGTCGATGGGCACGTGCACCTTCCGCCGAGCACTGGCGACAACATCGATATACTGTGGAGACCTCACGCCCCACGAGTTGAGCAATTCGGCGGTACGTCCACCCGGCCTCCCGCATGCCCACTATACGCCCTCGCTCAGAGTCCGTCAACTGCACATACGGTTCACGTCCACACTGTCGCGGCATGCTACCAGTGTTAGAGACAGCGATGGAGCTCCGTATACCACGGCAAACTGGTTGACACTGACGGCGGCGGTGCCCATACGCTGCGCAGCTAGCGCCATTCGACGGCCAACACTGCGGTTCCTGGTGTGTCCGCTGTGCCGTGCGTGTGATCATTGCTTGTACAGCCCTCTCGCAGTGTCCGGAGCAAATATGGTGGGTCTGACCCACCGGCGTCAATGTGTTCTTATTTCCATTTCCAGGAGTGTAGAATTATTTTACTGAACATTAGAAAATATCAGGGGAGTAATTTGGGGTCTCATTTTTTATGGGGAACAAGTGTAAAAAATGTTTATCATAAGCTAAATAAATCAAACTCTGTGGTACTACAGGCCATACATAACTTTGCTTCCATTTGAAAATATTCTTGCATGATACATTTAAAAGTTTTAAATAATTGGCAAGTGTTTATAAAACCCAAAATATTGGGGAGGGGGTTGGGGTAGTTTATAAATTAATTTCATTAAATTACCTTTTCATAAACTTTGCAAGGCAGTTATTCCTTACTGTTGATTCATCAGAACTTTTTGTGTGTAGTATTTTTGCAGAAAATGTCTAAATTCTACATTCTTTAGCTTATTCAAAGCAACCCTGGCTGAAACTAATGTTTTGCAGATTTCTTTAAAAAAAATCATCATTGTCTTCATTTCCACTTCTACATTCAGTAAATAATGCTTTTAAGGTTGGATCTTGGAGACTAGCATTTCTATGAGCAGCTGTTTGTAGATGTTTCATAATCTATAATTTTTAGTTGCAGGGCACCTAACAATGGTATGAAAATAATATGGATTTATTTCAGTTAAAACCAATAATCACTAACACAAATAGCATTGATTTTTAAAATACTGTCCTCCACAGGAGAGAAAGTCTCCGACGGCTGAGACGCAGGGGTGTTGGCGAAGGTTTCCACACCCTCCCTGGACAGGTTTATGACACCCCATGTCAGTTCAGTTATAGACCATTCAAAAACATTCTGACGGCTTCTACTTTTGTGAATGAATCTTCTCGATTTTAGTATACAGAGTGAATAGGGCGCATGGTTTTGTAAGGGTCTGCTCCTTGTGTAACAGAGGTTCCTTGCCACACATATTCGCTGTCCTTGACCCACAGCACATTCCTTACAGGGACAATCTTTGCGTTGCTATACTCTACTATGACTTTGTGGCTTTGAAGAATTAAAAATCCAAGTTGCACAAATTCAAAATGTTCTTTATTTCCATATAAATACTCACAGTAGCAGTATTACATAACACACAAATACAATCTTCTAAGGTCGTAGACCAAAACAAAGAGTTCACTTCCAAAGCAGCAGTTTCGATTACAATTCATGTTATGTCTCTGCTTACAACTCTGCTTCGTCTGCCGTAGGTCCGCAGTACTCTATCCCGGGCTCCTCACCGAAAAAAACTGACTCAAACTCTGCACGCACACGCTCCTATTTATACACGAGCCAGCAGTTCTGGAGAATTCTTCACAATGGAGGCGAAGACGGACGAGAGACTTCATGGTCTTTCCAGGATGCAGGAGGAGGGGAACAAAGATCCAGCCACCTCCGTGGCTTCCGCTCTTCCCACCGTGTCTCGCCTCCGTAGGCACTAGCTCATTGGTGTAGGCGTGACAACGCTATCCAACTCCTTCACTCCCCGCCTGTCTCTCTCTCTTGCCCCTCAAAATCCAACCTCTGCGGTCCTCGTCCCGAGGGGTGGGCAACAGGAAGTAGGGGACTGACTGATGGGGTGATGTACGGTGGGGACTTGTTGTACCTCACGACCGCTACGGCTGCCGAGAAGGCCCATCAGTAACCCCGAAAACTGGCAGAAGAGGCTCTGGTATTTTTCCCCAGGGACCTACTACGGTAGGTACGGGATTGGCGATCCCGGGGTCCCTAGCCACTCACCCTCATTTCATCCCCTTCACCTCCATCAACTGTGCCACGCTCTGCTACTGCTGATCAGTATGCATCACCTTCTTCCCCTTCTAGTTTTTTATTATAATTATTAGCACGTAAGGTCTTAGGTTTATAACTCCTGTCTCACCAGCAGGGATCTCTCCTATCTCCGTGGTTCTGTCCCACGGTTTTCAGCGCGGCTTCCGACATGTGTGCTCTCCGGAGGTCTCAAAAGTGAAGGTTGAGCGGACCCTTCGCACTGCCCCTATGTGTAGCCTTAGGTGCGGAGCCCGTCCACACCGTCAAGTACACCCACGTAGCTCCTTGAGGGCCCGGTCTGTGTTAATCTCCCGACGGCCGTGTTACCGTTGGGTTAGTACCACGGACCGGACGTGTTACCGCTGACGGAACCCCGGTGTAATCAACCACAAGTCCCCTGAATCCGCGTGTGCCCATTATGCGCAGCGCAGCCTAAAGTGGGGAGCCACAGGCGGTTATTCCTGTGGTAGGGGCATAAAGCCGGGGTGTGCGTGGTGAACGGTTTACCCATACGGACAAGCAGTGGATTTTGAAGGGTAGCTTTTCTGAGGTACAAATGAGATCGGTCATGGGTGGGGTCCCCATGACGGCACAGACCGTGAAGATTCGGTGTCTTTCTTTCTTTAACCCCCGGATGGCAGGCTGACGCCGACGGTTCCGGATGGGAGTCTATATCATCATGTCTCCGCGCAAAACCTCCTTTACTGACCCTTTTATAGTGATGACCTTGGCATGTGATGGCAAAACGTTTAAAGATATTTGTCCGTTCTATATCAAGCGTGAATTAGACAAAATCAGTGGCCCTGTCAAAAATGCTACGCGTCTCCGAGACGGTAGCTTACTATTAGAGAGCACCAGTGCAGACCAGTCTCGCAAACTTCAAAAGGCGACTATGTTGGGCTCCTACCCTATCCGGGTAGCCCCACACAAAACACTTAACACCTGTAGAGGAGTAGTCACCACCTCCAGCCTAGATGGTCTTGCAAATGAAGAAATAGTAAGTTGCCTCTCTGAGCAGCTTGTTTGTCAGGCGTACCGCTTAACACGGAAACAAGATGGCAAGGAGTACCCACTACGTACGGTATTTCTAACTTTTGCTGGGACGAAGTTACCCGAATATATATATATATATATATATATATATATATATATATATATATATATATATATATATATATATATATATATATATATATATATTGCGGCTATGAACGTGCTAGCGTCCGCCAGTATGTCCCGAACCCCATGCGCTGCTTCCAATGTCAGCGGTTCGGACATACTAAGGTCACATGTACCAATCCTGCTCTTTGTGAGCAATGTGGCCTACCGAAACACGACGATCCTAACTGCAGTCGAACACCTTGTTGCGTGAACTGTGGCGGTAGTCATCCCTCCAGCTCGCGACAGTGCCCTAGATTCATGGACGAAAAAACCATACAGGAGCTACGTGTAAAGGAACGCCTGACGTTTCCAGAGGCACGACGGTGCTTTGAACAACTGAAGCCTGCGACTACTGGATATGCATCAGCAGCTCGCCGTACTCCTAACACCACTGTTGCTGTTCAACACGTCCCTGTCGCCCACGCATCCTCGCAGACTGACTTTCTAGCCGTTAAACCTTCGTTTCAGACTGTTTGTATATCCACCAGCACTACCTCCGCTTCAACCGTACAAACTCCAGCCACGAAGCCATCAGCGGGTAACAACCATCCCGTAGTAAATATGAAAAGCCGATCCCGGCCAAAACATAGATCGCGAAGTCGCTCGCCTTCTATGAGATCCCGGTCTCGTTCTACGAGCCGTAGGAGTACTGACTCCCGAACATCAGCGGAGTCACAGGAGGCTAACGATTTTCGAATCGTGGGGCCCAGATCAGCCAAGGCCAAGAAAAAAGTTAAAACGGCCCGTTAAAAACTCTTTATGGAAATAATCCAGTGGAACGTCAATGGTTTCCGAGCTCGCGTTCAAGACCTACAGTTTTTAGTTTCTCAGCGGTCACCATCAGTTATTTGTCTCCAAGAAACCCATTTGCATCACTATCACTCATTACACCTAAGCACTTTTTCGGCATTTAGGGAAGACTCCGTTGCAGGCACACGAGCAAGCGGTGGCGTCGCTACTTTAGTGGCGCCTAATATCTCTGCCACCAATATACCATTAACCACGCCCTTGCAAGCTGTCGCTGTTCGTATACAGCGGGAGAGCATCTCTTTTACCATCTGCAACATTTACCTGCCCCCGCTCTGTGTAATTCAAAAGCAGGATCTTCAGGCTCTTTTGGCTCAGCTCCCCTCACCGTTACTCATCTTGGGAGACCTGAATGCCAAACATACGCTCTGGGGCTCCGACATTGATGATGCTCGCGGCTGCCTCATAGTAGACACATTTGATTCGTATAACCTGATTCTGCTGAACACTGGTGACCCGACATTCTTGTCATCCGCTTATGGTACGCACTCGGTACCAGACGTCTCTTTCTGCAGCCCGGTATTAGTTCCACTACTTGATTGGTGTGTGCTTTCCGACCTCTTTGGAAGCGACCATTACCCAATTAACATCCATTTATCCGGCCGGCACCATGCGCCTTCGCGACATCCTCGCTGGATTATTTCCAAGGCTGACTGGGAAAAGTTTAATTCCCATATACACCTCACCGACGATGGTTTTGACACCGTCGATGAAATGGTGGAATATTTTACATGTTCCATCCTGCTCGCCGCTGAATCCAGCATTCCTCGAGGTTCTTCTACCCCACGTCATACCCCTGTACCCTGGTGGTCTGAGGAATGCCGTGTGGCAATAAAAGCACGCAAACGTGCTTTGCGGCTGTTTCAGTTGCACCCGACAGAAAAGAACTTCGTTGCTTTTAAACGTTCTCGAGCTAGGGCACGTTTTGTGCTTCGCAATGCGAAACGAACATCTTGGGAAGCCTACGTGTCTTCCCTTTCTCGTCGCAGCGCCGCCAAACAGGTATGGTCAGCTGTTCGGCGGATGCATGGCAAGTATCGCCGAACGATCATTCCCGGACTTGCCCTCAACGGTTCCATCTGCACTGCCGAGCAAGATATAGCCGAAGTCCTTGCCACCTCATTCGCTGCTACTAGCCAAACGGCTAGCTACGACGCCCTCTTCCTTCCTATTAAGGAAGCTGCGGAGCGAACGAAACTTAATTTTAATAGCGAATGTAATGAGCCGTACAACCAACCTTTTACCGCTGCCGAGCTTGCACATTCTTTAGCCCTAGCTAAGGACTCTTCTCCCGGTCCCGATGACATCCACAGACAGATGCTGCTACATCTTCCACCCGATGCGATGTCTTTCCTTTTAGGCATGTATAACCGCATCTGGCATGAGCGGGTCTTTCCATCTTCCTGCCAAGATGGTATTGTCATCCCCATCCCTCGACCTGGAAAGGACCCCACACTTCCATCTAGCTACCGCCCCATTTGCCTGACGAGTGTCGTCTGTAAGACCTTTGAGCGAATGGTAAACTCTCGGTTAGTCTGGTGGCTCGAAATCAATAACCAGCTGTCCAACCTTCAATGCGGTTTTCGTCGCCATCGCTCTAGTGTTGACAATCTAACACGCATTGAGGCTTACATTCATGATGCCTTTCTACTGCAACAGCATGTGGTGGGAGTATTCTTTGACCTGGAGAAGGCTTATGACACCACTTGGCGGTATGGCATACTACGCAACCTGCACAGTCACGGTATGCGAGGCCACTTACCGGAATTTTTAAGCCATTTTTTAGCTCTACGTCGTTTTCGTGTCCGAATAGGGAACAGTATCTCAAGGGAGCGGATCCAGGAGAATGGTGTGCCTCAAGGGTCGATTCTCAGTGTCGCCCTTTTTGCCGTGGCTATTAATGGCATTACTAGTGTCGTTCGCGGCGGAATTCCATCATGCCTGTATGTTGACGACTTCGCCATATATTATCGTTCTTGCAACTTGACCATATAGAGCGTCAACTGCAGTTGACCATCAACCAGCTGGCAGCCTAGGCGCTTCGCACCGGCTTCCGTTTTTCTCCTGCGAAGACACAATGTGTCCATTTCCATCGTCTACGAGGTATTCACCCTCCACCTGATCTTCACTTGAACGGCACACCCCTGCCGTTTGTCTCGCACCTGAAGTTCTTGGGCCTCTACTTGGACAGATAAGTCAACTGGGAGCGCCACATTCGTCACCTTCGAGCCTCTTGCGATCGTTCTCTGCGGGTGCTGAAGGTATTATCTGGAGCATCTTGGGGGGGGGGCGATCGCACGGTAATGTTGAGGCTGTATCGCTCCCTGGTCCGATCCAAGCTGGACTACGGCTGTTTTATTTATGGCGCAGCGACCGCCTCTAAACTTCGCCTTTTAGACACCGTACATCATACAGGTATCCGCCTTGCCACAGGAGCTTTCCGGACAAGTCGCGTCGACTGCTTGTATGCCGACTCCGGCGAGCCTCCACTTTCTGTTCGTCGCTCGACACTACTCTGTTCCTACGTTGCAAAGTTGGCAAGTTACCCAAACCATCCATGTTTTAAACCAGTTCTGCATCCCGACTTAGCCCACCGTTATATGCACCCTAGTTCTCGGACACGCCCAACCGGAGTAAGATTCCGGGAACTCTCCCGTACACACGACCTCCGAATGCCTCGCGTGGAGCGGTCGTCCCTGGGTCGTTATCCCGCATGGCAGCTCCAGCGTGCGCGGTTCGATCTTGCTCTTTCCACAAACTCGAGACTAGCTACCCCACATTCGGTATTCCAACAACTTTTTGCCGAACTACTGGACCGTTACCCTAATTATGTTCCGGGCTTTACAGATGGTTCCCAGTTGGGTAGCACTACGGGTTGCGCATTCGTCATTAACGGCGAGGCTCATAAATTTCGCCTTCTAGACTTCACCTCTGTTTTTTCTGCAGAACTGTATGCCATCCTCTATCTGCTCCTTTTTATTTGTAAGTTAGTTCCTGGCAATTTTATCGTTTGCACTGACTCTCTAAGCGCTCTTCAGGCTTTGCAACAGCACATTGCAACTCACACGCTAGTTTTAAAAATTCAGGCCCTGATCTCGCAAATGCTTAGTCGCGGATACCATATTGTTTTAACTTGGACCCCAGGCCATGTGGGCATTTCCGGGAATGAGGAGGTGGACGCGGCTGCTAAGTCCGCTTGCCGTTTGCCCCGGAGTTTAACAACTACGGTGCCATACCAGGATGTGCAACGTTTTTTTCCGTCGCCAACTCTTATCTGCTTGGCAGCACTCCTGGACAGCTTTGGAAGGCACACAACTCCGGGCAATAAAGGAGAGCGTACAACCCTGGCTAACTTCATGCAGGGATAACCGGCGAGCCGAGGTGATACTCACCCGACTGAGAATTGGACACACACGAGCCACTCATGGCCATTTGTTAAGAGGGGAACCGGCCCCAGTGTGTGCTCCATGTGCAGTACGCCTCACGGTGCGGCACATATTGCTCGATTGCCCGCAGTACGCCCGCGTTCGCCAGTCAGTAGGCTTGGGAACTAACTTGCTGGATGTTTTAGGGGACGACCCAGTGGCCGTAGTTAAGGCACTGCGGTTTGTTGCCGAAATCGATTTTAAAAAACATGTCTGACTTGCTTTTTATTTGTTATTTTAAGTGATTTTAACTTCTTAGTCTTTGGATGGTTTTTTATGTACTTTTAATAGTGGAGTGATTTTATTTTATTTTACCTTTTTAGCCTAATTTGTGTAGCTTTTAGATTTTAGTCTTGACTTCGGGCCCAAATGACCTTGCTGTCGACGGGCCCTAAAACATCACTCACTCACTCACTCTATCTCTCTTGCCACCTAATAGGCGTTCGCGACACTGCTCCCTCAAGGCTGGTCGTCTCGAACTGTACCATCGTAGCGGGCCAGACGATTCAGGTGTACCACCAACATCTTTCCTTGGGGCATCTTCTGGATGCAGTAGATCACGTCGTTAATCCTCTTCACCACCCGGTACGGTCCTTGTCACGGCTTTTGAGGTTGCGGGCAACGTCCCTTGGTCCGGGTCGGGCGGTACAACCAGACTAGGTCACCTTGCTGGAATCCTTGACCGTTGGCTTGCCTGTCGTACCGGGTCTACGTGCGGTCGCTCGCCATCTGGATGTACCGGCGAGCCATCTCGTGCATGCCATAAAGGGGGTCCACCAGGCTCTCCACATACTCGGTTGTGGGCTGTTTCGCTTCCGGAGGGATTCCAAAAGCCAGGTCACAAGGGAGGTGTAACTCTCGGCCGAACATTAAGCTGGACGGCATCATCCCAGTGGTGTCGTGTGTTGACAAGCGATAGGCCAGCAAGAACAGTGGCACCTTGACGTCCCAGTCTCGCTCATGGTTGGCCACGACCTTCCTCAGGTGTTCCTCTAAGGTCTTTGTGTATCTTTCGACCATGCCATCCGACTGGGGATGTAGAGGTGTTGTGCGGGTCTTGTTAAGCCCAAGTCTTTCTAGTGCCTCCTTCATTAAGTTGGACTCAAAATTGGTGCCCTGGTCGCTGTGTACCTCTAACGGCATCCCAAATTGGCAGAACACTTGCTCCACGAAGCAGTCTGTGATTGTCTTTGCCTCTTGGTTCGGGATTGCATACACCTCCGGCCACTTGGTGAAGTAGTCCACGACCACCAGCAGGTACTTGTTGCCTCGGTCGGACACTGGGAATGGTCCAGCTATGTCGACGACATTCCATCCGAATGGCGCTCCGACGTTATACTGCTTCATGCGACTCCGGGTCCTAGTCTGGGGGCCGCGACTCTCCGCGCACACGTGACATTGACGGCACCATCTCTCAGCGTCTGCTCGGAGCCTCAGCCAGTAGTAGCGCTGCCGTAGTTTGGCAATCGTTTGGTTCGCTCCCAGGTGTCCTCCTGAAGTACCGGCGTGCACTTCCTCCAATACTTCCGGACCTTACTGCGGGGAAGTACCAACTGTTCTCTCTGCGTCTTCCCATCGGGTGATTACCATACCCGGAACAGCACGCCCTCTCAGATCTTCAGTGAGTCCCATTGGGCCCAGTACGACTTGTACGTGGCGCTCTTTGGTGCGATGTCCTCCCAGGTCGGTCTTGTCCCTGGCTCCACTTCTTTCAAGAGTGGCCCCAAGTCTGGGTCCGCCAGCTGCTCCCTCCTCAGGCCTGCGCTATCCCAGCCATCCGCAAGCACTGTCGTAACCACTCTGACAGATGCGGCACGCTCCTCTTCCACCCTTGTGCACTGGCCGCACTCTTCTGGACGGGGTCTTCGGGAATGGCATCTGCGTCCGTGGCTCTTCCCTCTACGATGTTCCGAGGTGAAGTCATACTCCTGCAGCCTCTGTACCCAACGGGCTGTCTGGCCTTCTAGGTTCTTAAAGCTCAATAGCCAGGTTAGGGCGGAATGGTCAGTCCTCAGGTGGAATGGCTGACCATACAGGTATTTGTCAAAGTGCTCCAAGGTCTTTACCACCGCCAGTAACTCTCGCCGGGTGACGCAGTAGTTCTTCTCTGCCTTGGATAGCGTCTTGCTGTAATAAGCTATCACCCGCTCCTGGCCGTCCTGGATTTGGGATAGGACGCCTCCAATGCAATGGTCGCTGGCCTCGATGTCCGCAATGAAGGCGCCACCTGGTTGTGGGAATCCCAAAATAGGATCACTGCACAGTGTCTTCAGGTGCTGAAAAGCACCTTCGGCATCCTCCGTCCACACATAAGGCCGGTGTTCTGTCAGGCGGGTGAGGGGCTTGGCGATGTTGGATAAGCCCTTTATGAAACGGCGGTGATAACTGCACAGCCCTAGGAAACTGCGCAATTCTCTCTTGTCCTTTGGCCAATGCCAATCTCTCACGGCCTGTCTTCTCCGGGTCTGTGGCCACTCCGGTTGGTGAGGCTATGTGGCCCAAATAGTTGACTTCTTTGCGGAAGAGCTGGCACTTCTTCACGTTCAGCTTCAAGTTGGTCGCCTGCAATCGCTGTAGCACCTTGCTCAGATTCTCGAGATGGTCTTCAAAGGTCTTACCGACGATGATGGTGTCGTCCAGGTATAGCAGGCAGGCGTCATAAGTCAGTCCTCTCATCACTGACTCCATGAGGCGTTGGAAGGTAGCTGGTGCGTTGTAGACGCCAAAGGGCATAACTGTGAACTGACAAAGGCCTTGGCCTGTCAAGAACGCGGTCTTCTCCTTGTCTCTCGGGTCTAGAGCTACCTGCCACTAGCCCGATTTCAGGTCCAGGGTCGAGAACCACTGAGCACCAGCTAGCGTGTCCAGGGTGTCGTCAATCCGGGGTAAGGGGAAACAGTCCTTCCGGGTGACAGCGTTCAGCTTTCTGTAGTCCACGCAGAAGCGTAGCTCGCCGTTCTTCGTCACCAAGACTACAGGGGAACACCAAGGGGTGTCAGACTCTTCAATCACTCCCCTGGATCTCATATCCTCCAGCATGACTCGTACCGCCCCTTGCTTCGCCAGCGGAAAGCGTCTAGGTGGTTGCCGAATATGCCGGGCGTCCCCGGTGTTGATGCGGTGAAGCACATGGTCCGTGCGGCCGTAGTAACTGTCGCCTTGGCTGAAGACGCGCTGTTATCGCCTCAGTAGTCGACGAACTTTCTCCAGCTGTTCTGCGGTCAGGTGGTCGGCCGCCCTCTCCAATAGGCCTTCTAGCCGGGGCCCCAGGTGTTGCGTTGGCACCGGCTCCTGTGTCTTGTCGATTGCTGTTACGCTTACCACAGGCTCGCACGTTCCCAACTCCGTCCCGGCCTAGACGTCGTGATCGGTGTCCGTTGGATTTAGCAGTCTCACTGGTACCTCATCTCGGCACGGCAACAATGCCCTGGCTACACATAGTCTCTGTACAGGCGTCTTCTGGTCCAGCATCATGTTCCTGGTTCTCTGGCCTTCCAGTGGCGCCGTCACCGCCACCTCGCTCCTCGCGGGGACAACCACGTCTTCGTTCAAGATGACCCAGCAGATTCCAAGGCGCTCTTTGGGTTGATGGAGTATAACCTCTTCTCCGTTGAGCCGCAGGACCTTCCTGCCGACGTCGACCGTCGCCTCGTGACTGCTGAGGGCATCCAGCCCCAGAATCACCCCCTCAGCCACCTTCGCGATGAACACCCACAGACGCACGGCACTCCGTCCCAAGGTCAGCTTCAGCAGGGCCTCCTCCACAGGCAAGGTGTCGCCCGATGCCGTGACAAGCTGGTATGGTAGGCTGGGCTACCTTGTCGGCAAACCCTTCGCCACGTCAGGTCGGATGATGGTCACGGCTGCCCGGTGTCCACCAGCACGCGGCAGGACTTCCCTCTCATCCAACCTTCCGCGACGAGACTCATCCATACGCCGGCTGACGGCGCGCAGTGTCACTCGAGGGAATGGTGGTGATGGCGCTGACTGGCCCCTCTCCACGATGGCCCTTACTCGTTTTCCGGCTGCTCTTCCTGGTGTGGGCAGTCTCTCTCCAGGTGTCCGGGCTGTCCACACCTCCAACACAGGCCACTACGTCTTCTACGGCGTCCCTCGGCTGGTCTTCTGTCTCCAAATGAAATCTGTAGTGTGTAGTGTTTAACGCCCGCTTTTACTACATACGGCACCGCAGGCGGTGACACTGATGATACATGAAATGATGATGGAGTACCGGTGGAATGAGATGGCGGGGGAAACCGGAGGTCCCGGAGAAAACCCGCCCCAGCGCCATGTTGTCCACCACAAATCTCACTTTGCAGTCGCCTGGGATCGAACCCGGGCCGCCTTGTTTCTGTCTCCGGTGTAGCGGACACTCCTCGTTCTCGACGTCGGGATAGCTGTTACCCTGGCCGCCTCCATCCTTAATGCTGCCGTTAGCGCCTCGTGGATGATTTTATAATCGCCGAGCATTAGGCCCTGACTAATCTCCGTGTCTCGTGCTCCGTCAACGAATGTGTAGGCAGCTTCCTGGGATACGAACTCTGGTGGAAGGTCGACTAGGGCCTTGTTAGCCAGTTGTTCAACTGCCAGGGCGAACTCCTGTAGCGTCTCCCCTGGCTGCTGTGACCTTGCCTTTAGCTGGCTGCGGTACGCTGCGGCTAAGCGGTGGTTTCCAAAACTATTCTCCGGGGCCTCCCAGATGTCCTTGGGCGTCGCCGTTGTCTACTTCCGCGGCCCGTCCCTGGAGGCTGGCTATTAACTGTGTGGCCTCCTCCTCTGGTGACCATTTGTTGTGCTTGGCCACTGCGTCAAATTGGCGGGGAAGACTTCGAAAGTTGGCGCGCAGTCGTATTTAGGAGGTTTGACGCACGCAGATGTTGTGTCGCGTCCCGGCGCGTCGACCTTTAAATCCTTTAACCTCCCGCCGACGATTTCCTCCACCATGGCGTTCAGGTACTTGACGCTGCTGTCGGCCTTTCCTTCCAGGTTGTTTACTCGGTTAGCAAGGTCTTCGACGTCTTCCACAATGGCGTTCAGGGACTTGTTGTTACTGTTGGCCTTTTCTTCTAGGTCATTGAAGAGGTTCGCCAGGTCTTCGACGCGCTCGTCCACTTGGCCCATCCTCTTGCCCAGCTCTGTCACGTCATCCCTCACGCCGGCCAACTGTTCTTCAAATTTGGTGGCGAGAGCCTCGTTTGCCACCTTCATTTCCGTGGTCAATTCGGCCATCTTTGAGATCATTGTCGTGGCCAGGTTGTTGTTTGCCGTTTCCGTCTTCGCTGTTAATTTGGCCTTCATTTCTTCCATCTTCTCCAAAATCTTTTCCAATGCTGCTTCCATGTTGGTAATACCCCACACCTGACACCAGTTGTGACTTTGTGGGTTGGTGAAATTAAAAGTCCAGTTGCACAAACTCAAAATGTTGGAACACTTGCCGATTACACAGAATTACTTAGCGCACACAATTACAATTCATCAGTTCGTCTGTCACAGGTCCATTGCACGCTCACAGTTACGTACAACTCCTCTGTTGCACGTACACCGTCTTCCAGTCCATCCGCTCAGTCGGCGCTCCTCACGGCTGCTCGCCAAGAACTCACTCTCTCCTGCCCGGTGCGTCACTTATATAAGACCAACTGACCTATCTAGAAGGTTTCCGGTTAGATGAAATATCCCGACTGTTCCTGACTCCGGGGTGGGAAAGAGATGGCTAGTGATGTTTTTCCAACCATCCCCTCACTACCGCTACAAGATAAATGGGTAGGCGTGAACTAAATGCCTCCTGGCCCTCGCTCAGCCGTCAGTTTGTCTTGCCTTCCGATAACTGGGTGACAATATGGTATTCAAACAGTTAGTGTGTAAACACATTTATGCACTATGTTGCCAATAATCAGCATGAATACTTTCACATTTCTCAAATTGTTTATTATTCTTTAGAAACTGAAAGAGCATCTGATTCGTAAGTTTCTAAAATAATTATACTGGCTAGCAATGAAAATGTTAATCAAAAATTTCAACTGACTCTTATGTATATTTACATCTGTCAAATCCAAACTGAAGCCAGAAATATTCCAGAAATTTGTTGTAATGTTAAAAAAAACTGCTTTTTGTGTTTATTAGCATAGGGTGCTAAATGTAGTGATTAAAACAAAATTATTTTATTTTATGGGGTCTGCAATTGACATATTTGCTTTAGGCAATATCTGTCTTGACTTCAGGGATTAGATTAAATTGGACTGATTTGCATTCAGTAGGTTCACTTATAGCCAGAAAAGGCTGTGAACATTGAACATGTCCAGAGGTATAAAGTTTAATAGCATATATATGTACTTGAAAAGTTAACATAAGACACATATTATAGTATACAGGCAATATGAAAAACAAAGCAGGGATAATTATATATGATACAACATCAAACACTTCTTAAATCAGCTTTAACTTGGCTTATGCCAGTATGTCTCAAAGTTTTTGCAATGGACAACATTCATTATTATTTCTTAAATACATATACATTAAAAATAAATTTTCAACATGCATCAAAGATTTATTGATAATGATTTGTCATTGGAACAGTTAGATACTACTTACAGAGCTACAGAAGCATTATCAGGATCATTTGTCATTCAGATAATTTTGTACAGAATAAAAAGATTTTGAGCAAAGGTACTCTTTAACAGCATTTTTAAAAGCACCGAAATTATCAATTTTTTCTTTAAGAACATTAGGAAGTGCACCAAATATTTTGATAGTTTCATAATGCACACCTTTCTGGAAGCAAGAGAGTTTTGCATTGGGATAATAGATATACTTCTGTCTAGTGTTTATTCTGTGAATTACATTATTTGTTGCAAATAAGGCATGGTTGCATACAAAGAATTTTAGGATCGAGAATATATACATGCAAGGAAGCGTTAATATCTTCAATCTTCTAAAAAGCTCTTTACAGGAGCATCTGTTGTGGGTGTTAGTAATGATTCTTATAACCTTCTTTTGCATAAGAAATATTTTTTTACTTTTTACTGAGTTGCCCCAAAATAATATTCCATATTCCATGATAGAGTTAAAGTATGCATAATACTCTAATTTAAGTGTGTCAATAGAACTCACATTACCAGCTTTAGGATAGCATAACAGGTAGAGCTGAGTTTAGATAAGATATAATTTATGTGAGCTTTCCAATCTAAACATCTGTCCACTTGAAGGCCCAGAAATTTTATGCTATCAATTTCTTCTAATAACATATCATTAATCTCGATTTCTATTTGAGTATGTGACGTACGACAGGTTATAAATTTGACCACTTTTGTTTTGTCTAGATTCACAGATAATTTGTGCGCTTTTTCACCAGCATGACATACAGTTCAAAACATAATTCATTTTAATTATACACTCGTTTAAATTTGTACTGGTCACCAGGACACTAGTGTCATCAGCAAAACGAAGTGTGCTTACAATGTCCTTTATATAAAATGAGAGGTCATTTATATAGATAAAAAATAATAAAGGCCCTAACACGGAACCATGGGGTACTCCATGAGTTACTACTTTCCAGTTCGAAGTTTGTTTTTCATAACCAATATCACTGACGGCTACTTCAACACTCTGTTTTCTTTCATTTAGTTATGATACAAATCAACTTAAATGTTCATTTTTTTAGTCCATAGAATTCCAATTTTGCTATAAGAATGTCATGATTAACACAATCAAAAGCCTTTGCTAGATCACAAAAAGTTCCACCTACATGTCTTTTTTCGTTTAAGGCAGTCAGCACTTCATGTGTAAGTTTGTAAGTTGCATTATTAGTCGATATTCCCTTTCTGAATCAAAACTGATCACTGACAAGTATGTTGTTATACTCAAGGTGTTTATACAGTCTGGTGAACATTACTTTTTCAAGAACTTTTGAAAAAATTGGCAAGAGAGATATTGGTCTATAATTTGAAACATTATTGCATTTGCTTGTTTTGAAAAGATGTTTAACAATTGAGTATTTCATTCTATCAGGGAAAATTCCAGTCTTTAGAGACTGTGTGTGTATGTGTGTGCGTGTGTGCATGTGTAGTGTTTAACGCCCGCTTTTACTACATACAGCACCGCAGGCGATGGCACTGATGATACATGAGATGATGGAACACCGTTGGTATGAGATGGCGGGGGAAACCGGAGATCCTGGAGAAAACCCGCCCCAGCGCCGTGTTGTCCACCACAAATCTCACTTTGCGGTCTCCTGGGATCAAACCCGGGCTGCCTTGGTGAGAGCCAAGTGGTCTAACCACTGAGACACGGCGCAGCCCTTTAGAGACTCATTGCATAAATAACTAAGGGAAATGCTAATTTGTGAGCAGCAAGATTTTAAGATTTTTGTAGTTTTCATCATAACCAGAAGAATTGTTCATTTTTAAAGAGTCAACAATTTTATTTATTTTGGAAGGTGTAGTTAAACTGACTTTATATGTAGGCACAAAGTTTGTGAAACTTGATCTCAAAAATTCTAGCTGCATCTTTACTTCCATAATTCATATTTAATTTTTTGTTACATCCAAAAAGAATTTATTAAACAATTCTGCAACTTCAAAAGGTTTGTCAGTTTCATGATTGTCAACATTGAGTGTCCCTTGTAATGAAATTGGCTTAAATTCCCGCTGTGTCAAGTGATGTTCAGAAATGCATAAAATGTGTGGTAGTTGAATTTCAGTATGAAGATTAATAGCGAGTTCGTCTACTTTGTTTCTTATGCTCTTATGTTTTGATGAAATACAGATAGACAGTGATTATTATGAATATTATTACTATTATTATCATTATTATTGTTCTTGAGAGGAGTACTTTTAATTGAATTTATTGCCATGAAGCTATTAGGGATCATTGATTTAATTTGCCTTGAGTTTCTGGGCTTATATTGATTTAACCTAAAAAAGACCTTCTACTTGCAGTAACAGGAATTTTGCCCTTAATTCTATCAGCAGTTTGAAGTGACAGCTTCTCTTTGTCTCTAGAATTTAGGTGTAGACATCTGTCAACATCTATCATACACATGTGAGAGGCCGCAGGCCCTAACAAGGCACGATCAAGTCTAAGATTCATATCTCTCACCCTCCGATGAGGCTCAGGCTTGTCATGCATATGGAAAAGACCCACTACCTTCACATTTGTATGGCTGCTGGTCTCACTTATGTTACACAGGTCCTTTTCAATGCAATAGTTACTATTTCTATGCAGGCCCTCCCACTATTACTGCATGATCCCCCTTAGTGAAACCAGAAGTAAGTTATACAAGGTCTTCTGTAACATCAGAGAGCCCAGCACTGGGTTTAACTATACCAACTACTATACCAACTACATTATAATCATAGCCCTTTTGAGCAGGGATGCTATACCCCTCCCATGACTACTACCCAGCAACAAGACCTTGCTTTTAACACAATTAACAGATTCATCTAAGACCTGTCCTTGGGAATTTGTGGCCTGATCAACATTCAGCGTTTCAAGAACACTGAATCTGTTGCTGAGTTGGACATGAGTTGGTTATCAGCTGAGAAACACCTTTTTCTCCTGAGATTTCTCTTAGTTACTACCTGAAAGTTATTGGCCAAAATGTTTGAAGCTGAAACACTACTTTTAGTTTCTTTTTTGCACAAAACAAGCTCTTTTCTCAGGTTGAAAATGGTTTCCTCGTGCTTTTTGACCAGTGCCTTATACATACAAAGCTCACAAAACCATTCCACACAATCTCTTACGTTCTCACTAACGGTTTTTGCACACACCCAATGAAACCAAAACTTACATCCTGCACAGAAAATACCCTGACTAACCCTTTGACGACACGCACCACAATTACCACTAAGATCACATGATTTACCACTCATTTTAGCACACTACACTGACAAACACAAATGGACTAGATACAACACAGTAGGCTTATTCAAGAATTTTAATAAAAACACCAAAACCGTTGTTCGAATAAAATTGGTTAATGTGTAACTATATATATTACACCATGAGACTACTATCTTAATTACGTTAAATTTCAACACAAAGACGTGCACAGAGATAGCACACTAGCAGGAATATACTGAAAACATGCCTACAAGTTTAACACAAATTGAATATGGCGGTCTGAACAGCTGATTCACTCAGACACACAATAACTTGAATTATCTTAAAATTACCCTACACTGGAGGCTAACTTTATGATCACTAGTACACAATAGATTTATTACCTTCCTTGTGCACTCTTTATCGGCCTGGCAATTAAAATTTTAGAGAAAAACAAATTTACGGGAGCCTTCACACGCACTCTGCTACCAACTAGCCCTCTAGCGGACAAGTGTGACAACAATGTTTAACAATGGACTTCTCATAAAATAACCTTCCTGCCCAGGTCAATGTTTACTTCAACAACCTATAAGGAAGATCTGTTACAGATAGTGTCCTGCTTAGTTACCAGAGGAGTAAAAGTGTTGTTTAAAAGAAGCTAAACTTGTTATGTCCTTCAGTTGTGAATTGATAAGTAAAGAGTCAGCTAGCAGTGTGTTTTCTGAAGCATTGTGTATTACAAAGAAGATGTCTCACAAATGTATAAACGATAAAAACAATTTTTGTTACATTTGTTGAAGTTGAAATGGAGTTTTTATTTATAGATCCTGTTTAACTGCTATGGTTCTCAGCATCCCATTTTATATTGGGCATGAAAGACTTTAATTTTACTCAGAAGACTATCGGATTTGAGGACCTTTTTTACAAACCAGAAATCTACATATGGGACCACCAGCTTTACTTCCTTTTTGAAGAAAGCCATGCTAAGGACTTCTATATCTGAAAAAATCCATTATCCTCCCTTGGGTTTTAACTCGCAACCTCAGGAGCCAGTGTTGCCTCTTAGAACACATGATGACTCCTCTGTGATGAGTTCACTATAAAAGTGCTGAGGCAAAATTTGTCTCTTCAAATTAAAATAACTTACAAGTGTTTTTTTGTCAATAAAATAGAGCAAAGTAAGTTTCTGGGCTCCAGAAATCTGTTATGCCAAATGTGTATCACTATTAACTGGCTGATTAAAATGGTCCTGTTAAGAAAGCAATTTGACAAGTACCATATAGCAGCTCCGTAAGACAACAGAAATGTGACGGAAGATTTTGGAAATGTTGATAACATTGGTGAATTACAGCAGCGACACAATTTGTTGCTGGAGTTATTACAAACAACCCTCATTTTCTAACATAGCAGTATCTAAATGACTTGATTTGTGATTTTAGATTATCTAAGAGTGAATCAGAATTATGTGCTTCAAGATTGAAAGACTGACACCTGCTGCAGGATGACTATAGTAAGTTCTTTCTGTCAATACCAAAAGCGATTTGACCATTTATTCTCTGAACAGGAGGACCTAGTTTTCTGTAATGTTGATTCTTTGATGCAATCCTTGGGTGTTGAACTTAAATCTAAGATTGGCATTTGTTCATTGACTCTTGAAAACAATCTTGAAAGGAGCCTTGCTACATCATCGAAACAAGTTTCCATCCATACCTGTATCCTGGTATGAGGGAAAGTTATGTGAACATGCATCTGTTGCTACAGAGTATCTGGTATTATGACTGTGCATGGCAGGTATGTGTAGGTTTTAAACACCATCTACATGGATTACAACTTACAAAATTTTGCTGTGTTCTGTGAATTTAGGAAAGCAGAGATAGAAGCAGTCATTACATTTAAAAAAAAAAAAAAAAAAAAAAAAAAAAAAACTGCCAAGGACAGAGTCCTTCAATTCCGGACAGGCAAATGTAAGTGCCAACAAAATCTTACTTACTCCATTTCCTGTCAAGCTATTTTTGATTAAGAATTTTGTGATGTAATGGATCATGATAGGAGTGTGTTGAAAATGTTACATTAGATAACATTCATGGAGGAGTTTTCCATAGAGACTACATTTCTAAATTGTAATCCTTTAGAACTTTTCAAGTTAATAAATTTTAATGCACCAACCTCCCAAGTTCTCAGTGCCTGTAAAACATAATATAGAAACAAAGAAAAAACGGTGTGAAGAGAGGTGTGGTAATAAATGCCTATAAATTGTATATACTGTTAAAAGAATTGGAACACTGTGCACTGAATTGAAGTTCAACTTTGAAACAGGAATACTCATCTAAATTTTATATTAAGCTGTAGTTAAAGGATTCCAGCTATTACTTCCCTTGTTAGTAAAGCGATTAGTCTTTGCAAACTAGAATATATTTCAGACTTATATGATATATGAATGAATTTTGGAACAGTGACGTCCAAGTTAATTCATAAAACTATTTGTAGTCAGTGCTTATCACACTATGCCACTTGCATTTACATTTTTGAGGAACTAATTTTGGGAGCTGCTGCTTCCATTTTTAACATAGAGGAGCTGACTGTCATTTGTTGTTGCCCAAGGCTTCTCTGGTGGTGGAACAATGAACTTCTTTATTAAATTGTCAACTGGTGGGATTTTGACATTTATTAGTCTGTCTTTGTGTTTGGATATTAAAATTTTCTCTCACATTATGAGGTGTTTTTTTGAGGGCCAACAGATATTCCCTCTTTTAATTTTACTTATTGATTTTTGGAAACTTAGTTTTCAGGAAGAGAAACACACTCCTATCATGACCCATTGCATCAAAAAATTCTTAATCAAAAATAGCTTGATAGGAAATGAAGTAAGAAAGATTTTGTTGGCACTTACATTTGCCTGTCTTGAATTGAAGGACTCTGTCTTTGTCCAGCTTTTTTTAAATGTAATGTCTGCTTTAACTGCAGTGGTCATATCGACAGCCGTTCTCCTTTGGAACATATCGGTGGTGTTAACTTGTAATCGTTGGGTTGTATCATTAGATCATGCACACATTCACACTCTCATTCATACTTCCAGACTCTGGGGAATATGGGGAATCATCTTGGTTGGAGAAAAATCCCCACCCCCTGCCAGGAATTGAACTCAGGACCTGTAGCACAGCAGGCAGGTGGTCTACCAACTGAGCTACGAGCCCAGCAATGTTAGTTTGTTATGGTTTATCAAGCCTTTTAATAATTTTGGATTTGGGTTAAGGTTATGGCTTTTGCTTCAAAAGTGAAGTGCTACTGCTGACTTGTTTTCCTGTTTTAATTTAAAGTTTCTAAAATTTTATTTGACTGGTTTTTACCTTTTGTTTAGGTTGCCCTATTTAGAATATTTCCCAATCTGTACAGTTGATTTGGTATATTCTGGATCTATTGATTGGTAGGATTTCATCTTTTGTTTTTTAATTTAACAATTTTGTTACTTAGTACTTATAGGTGCCAAAATGATATTTTGTTCTCTAAAGATCTTTTTGAATTTATTAAATGTTTTTGGGTGATTCATGATTCCCCTGAATATGCTATTGCTTTCTATTCCATGGTGAATGTGTTTGCTTCCTTAAAGTTTTTTTTAGCTTAGCTTTTTTGAATTTCTTGAATACCAGTCTTTGGGGGTTTCTTGTGCTATAAGTATGGTTTCTTGTTCCTTGTAGTATCCATGGGCATATTGACTAGTCTGTGTGACAAAGTGTGATTAAAAAATCTGAATACAAGTAACTTTATCAATCATTTGAACTGCCTGGAATACCGAATTAGTGAACTCCGTTCTGTGTACAAATACAAAATTCTTTTCACCAAATTTGAGCTCATATTATACTGTTAAATTTTACTTGCTCTGTGTATACTATAGAGAATTCATTTAAAACCTAACAGTGCATACAGCGTTTCACCTCTCCTGCTATCTTGCTGGATTCACCCACTACCAGCTGCCATTGTGCGGGGTCTAGTGGTGTGCACTCCACTCGGCCGTATTGTATCAGCCACCAATATGAACAAGCACTTGATTCTAGACATTGTTATGTGTAAAAGTTATGATAAATGGGAAACATCTAGCCGTGTTCACACAGAGTATATGTTCACTGCTGAAGTGCCTCCTTCCAGATTTACAATTCATGAGATTGTGAAGAAATTCAAAGCCACTGGTTCTGTGGCACAAAAAAAAAAAAACAAAAAAAAAAAGCATAAACGTACAGTGTTAACAGAGGAAAAGTTAAGACGACATAGGTGCATGTTTTGAATGTTCACCAACCAAATCTATCCCAAAATTAGCACAACAGGTGGGAATTTCAAAGTCTTCTGCACAGAGAGCAGCTAAATTATTAAAACTATAACCGTGTAAGTGTACAAGTGTCCATGCTTTAAAACAAGGTGGCCCAGTATCACAAACACATTATTGTGAATGGTTTCTTTCATAGTAAGTGATGGTTTAATTGATCCACAGCTTCTGTTCTTTTCCAATGAGGCATGGTTCCACTTCAGTAGTTGTGTCAACACTCATAACAGTGGGTACTGGGCTGCTGAAAAGTCACATCGTGTTCAAGAAATCTCTCATAATCAGAAAGTTGGAGTTTGAAAGTTTAAAAGTTGGAGTTGCTGTTACTGCTAGATGCATAATCGTTCCAATATTCTATGAACAGACTGTAAATGCAGAGAGGTACCAAAATGACATTTTGACTCCATTTTATCATGAACTGACAGAAGAAGAGAAATCATATGGGTGGTTTCAACAAGATTCTGCTACTACCCATACAGGAGTCCATGAAGTGTTTGAAGATGGTGATTAGTGTTGGTGTACAGCACTCTTGCTCCCCCGATCCAACAGTGTGTTTTTTTTACTTGTGGGGTGACCTGAAAGACAGAGTTTGAGACAAATCCATATACATGGGAATAATTTAAAAAAATATTAGAAATGAAATCAGAAACATTACGGTGGCCCAACTTAATCGTGTGAATCAGAATGTGTTCTGATATAATATTTGTTTAACCGAGGGTGGATGACATTTCCAGAATCTTCTATAAGGTAGGAGTGTTATACATGCTTTACATGCAGAGTTTGTGGCAACAAAGCTGGCCATGGCACACACAATCGCGCACAGGTAAGATGCGACGTTCACCTGTCCCTGTCTTTCTATATGCAGTATGTTTTATTGAAAACATTAAAGAAATAAGATTACTTAAATTCTCTATATGCAATTATGCCAGATCATTTAATCAAATTCTGTGTTGTATACTAAAAGTTATGAACCATTTGCAACTGCTAAATTTTTTTATTATAGTGATTTCATTTATATTCAGCTGTTGAAGTTGAATAATAGGAATGTTTTTGGTATGTACTTGAATTCTATGATTTTTTAATTGAAGTGGAAGCAAATGTTAAAAGTCAACTTGTTCCAGACGCCCTCACTGTAATCAAGGATCAGGGGATCATCCTCTTTATGTTAATGTGGACATGACTAATGGTGCTATACATACATCATGGATTGACTCACTGCAGGCTGCCTTTGCAGGAATACAGGTAACTACTATTATTTAATTTTTACTGCAATGTAATATTCATTTTCAGTCCATTTAAAATCTTGAGCATTGAAAAGATTAATTTTTTTAGTGCTGCTGGCAACACTCAGTAAATCTGGAAGATTTTCACTCTCTTTTGTCTATAACATTCTCCTTGTAATAACAGGTAACTTTTCTGGCAAATGTAACCCTTTACATAATGACAATTCTGATGGATTTCAACATTTACATGTAATTTGTTGAAAATTTTAAGTTAGATACACACATTGTTATGCATTGAGTAACATAGTACCAGTTTAGTTTACAGTTGCATAATGCCAGTAACAATAAATGCCGCTGTATGTTTGTTACAAGAAAATGTGTGTTACTTTGTACTATACAGGATTGTAGCAGTGGATCATTGTGAATGATGCAGACATTTTGGACTGCTTGGTTAAAATAATTAAGTATTGGATTTAAAGTATAATTCACTGTGTATGTTATTTACTCATCCAATATGATACAAACACTTTCTTGATGCAAAATTTAAATGTTGAGTAATTATCAAATGGGGAAAAAATGCAACAATCCTCCTTTTCCCAGGTATATCTGTTATCGGTCTGTAAATAATTGCATGCAGATTTTTAGAAATTTCAACAATTTTCCTTTTACAATTGAAATGTGCACAATTGGCCATTCTAGCAATTATTGTATTGAAATTTGACAAACTGCAAGCAGCAACAAATACTATACATTTTGGTTCATGATTAAGTATATTGTCACTGAACCCTATGGTAAGGAAGTATTAATTGCTTCCTGTTATTGTGTTATGTATTATCAGCTTAATTTTAGAGTTATGTAACTGCTTTTGTTTTGTACTTGTATAACACCAAAGAACCTGAGTAAGCATATGACACATTGGCATGATAGCTCAGGGCAGCCTCTGCACAACCAGTGGATCCTCAAGCTATGTCCACACAGGACATCATGTGCAGAGAGCATGTTGTTAGCTTTTATAAGCATATAAAATGGTTAAAGCGTGGTATATCTTTCAAAAATTTCCATCGAGCTACTTGAACAGACTTTTTGTGAAAATAGTCATCCGCACTGTAGCATTGCTTTCTGTGGTGTGAGGAAGTTAATTCAATCCCTGGTACTGGTATGGGTTGGTATCAATTGAAGAGCTACTTGATGGAAAAGTGGCAATGTCCTACACCGAAGGACTACAGAGCAGCAGTTTAGGGAGAGGCAGCGATTGCATATAATATTCTATGCAGACAAACTGAAAAATACAGTGTCCACATGGTTCTGCCTTTGGCCTCTGAGCTGTAGTACCATAACACCTGGGAAGAAAGTATCCTCTTTTACAATATATGAGATGTGATCAATGAATATCTATGCATCTGAAATAATTCCACATGTAACTAATTGTTATACAATTATTCGTTTAATAGAGTTACAGCCAGATTAAACAATTGGGTTGAAAGGGAGAAGAAGATGACCCACAAGTCCAAATACAAGTAATGATGGTGGGGCTTCCATGTACACAGAAATTCCAAGTCCTCCCATCGTTAAATACAGAAGTTTGCATAGTTTGTTTCGATGGTGATGGGCACCTGAGGGTTATTTGGATGCATTGTGAAATGTGATTATACTCTATTTGCCCTTAAAGTGCTTATGGATGTCAACATTGTGCCATAGCACAACTTCTAGAGTGAGTGAAATACTGAAGCGCAAATGGAAATAGTTTGTTACTACATTACATATATTATCACATTGAAGTAATGAACAGGGTGAAAGATGACCATAATTCAAGTTCTAAAACATTTAAACATGAACTACTTCCATTTATTGTCACATAGTATTTGGTACTTCCCCGATAGCATTTTGTGTATACTGCAGCGATGCCACTCTTGTTTTTATTGTGTGTACGCATGTTGAGTGCCAATTTTGGAGTCCTCTGTTCCTCAGAGTAGTGTACAGAAGCACAGAAGTGGAAAGCCTCTTAAAAGTGGTGAAAAGGCTTTTGTATTAAACCTGTCTAACTTTCTCTTTCAATGTTATGCGTCCTGGCTGTTAAACATGCAATTAAACGAACATCTGAAGCAACTGGTATATCTGGGAACACAATTTTAAAAGTGAGAACCAAAATTAAACAAACAGGAACTTTAACAACCCCTAAAAAGAAAAGGGAAAGGTCATGTAGTGTTTTAGGGTAAGTGGCTGATTTTGTTAAGAGTACTGTTCGCTTTAAAGTGCATAGTTTCTTTTTAAACAATGAGCCTCCTACTGTAGATAAGGTAATGCATAGTAACTCAGATTTTCCAAATTTTAAGAAAACCACATTCTACAATTTGCTGAAAGAATTGGGTTTCACTTTTCAAAAAGAAACAAAATTAACATCATAATTGACCGGAAGACTTTACCTAAGATCTGTGAGACATTTCCGTGTAGAAGAGCGCACAATTTATTATTTAGATGAAACCTGGGTAAATGAGGCACATGTCACTTCATAGGCTTGGACAGGCAAACTGCAGAGTCCAAAAAAGATGAATTTCTCTCAGGGCTTTACAATGGTTTAAATAATCTAAAAGGTTAAAGGTAAGCACCTTATCATATTGGCAGTGATAACAGTTTTCTTGATAGATAGTAACTCAGATTATTATAAGCTTTTACTCACAAAATTATATTTCATAACAATATGAGCCGAGTGCTTTTCTAACTCTGCACTGCTACAGTGAAAGATATCACAGTTGCGATAATAATCAGATGGAACAGCTGATGGTAGAAAGCTTCAACCACATGTTCGTTGGCAGAGTGATACAAACTGCAAAGTTTATATGCTTCTCTACTTTAAGCTTGAAGGGACTATAGGTAAATAGGAGTGGACTTTGATGATTAGCAGAATGTTAATAAACAAGCATTGGTGTATGTTGTGCAAATAATGAATGCCATCTTGATGTTTCTTCCCTTAATTTTGCCTATTCCTATCTCTGCTTTGGGTCATGGTATATGAAAAATAAAACACTGCTGTATTTTGACTTGTCCTGTCTATTCACATATTTTTATCCTAATGGTATTGCTAACCTTCTCTGTTGGATATGTGCCTTGAATTTCTGATTCTCAAAAAGTTCTAAGCTAATTGTCTTTTTCCCTGAGAAAGCCTGTTACTTCTCAGGATTTTGCCAACTGCCATGAAGTTCAATAAATGGAATGTGTGCCCAAAAAATTATAAACAAATGTTTATTTCCCTACCTTTCCATAACTCTCTCTTTCATGCCTATTGAAGGCATATAATATAAATCAAATGTCTTAAATCTGTCTAATTGGTTCCTTAAACAGCTTGCTTTTAACAAAAATGGTTTTCTGTTGTGTTAAACTTGTTGTATTACTTCAGCAAAACCCATAGTATCTTTCTCTGCGTTCAATTTTCATTCCTGAAATGAAATTTTCTCAGGCTGTAACCTTTGAAATAGGTAATCAGGTTAAATTTAAAGGTAGTCAATTAATGACACTAAACAACACTTTTAAATTTTCCCGGAACATGTTTCAGAGACTTTGCCTTTATCGTCAAACGATGGAGGCAAAGTCTCTGAAACGTGTTCTAGGAAAACCGGTTGACGATGGAGGCAAAGTCTCTGAAACATGTTCTAGGAAAATTTAAAAGTAAGTGTTGTTTAGTGTCATTAATTGACCCGCTTTAAATTTAATTTATTACAACAACACTGTTTTCAACACTTCCAAGAAAGGAAAGGTAATCAGGTACACAGAAGTTAACATTTATTTTTGCAAGATTCCAACATTACATATTAAATGCAGTATATTTCAGTTAAGTTTGCTCTATGCTATTTAGGTTATGATATACTATCTACTTATCCTCAGTTCTGTTATCTGGAGAATCCATTTATCTATCTAGTGTCACACTTCTTATTCTCCTGAAAATATCCCTTTATAATTTGATCACCCTATTTTGCTTTTATATGATTTCTCTTATCACAGAGGTGGGTACTGTTAAATTTTGCAATTTGAACGAAAACCACTTCAATTCTGAAAAGCACACCATCTTGGCCACCTATGAAAACCAAACAGAATCCCACTTGCAAACACATTGAATGTTTCTCCTAGTAAAGCATGATATTTTATACCTTAAAAAAATAATTATGTCAAGAATCTCCTCCATTATCTGAAATTGATTCATATTAAGTGTCAGCTAAAACACCAAGCTAATTTTGTTACTTTCTACAGGTGCTCCATGGAGATATTGAAGAAGCAATATGTGTACATGCTCTTTATTATTCAATATGGAAACATTATGGTGTTCTTCCAGAGCGTTGGAATTGGCAGCGTTTATCTGCTGATGTTGTATTTTATCCTCTCCGTCCAGAGCTGGTTGAATCTACATACCTTCTCTATCAGGTTGGTGTGCCATTGACAGGTGTTAGGAACACTAGCAATAATAAAACATATGTACAGCAAACTTAATTTTACATATGTGTTTGGAGGAATTTAGTAACAGTGACATCAAAATTAATCGCAAGAACTATTTGTAGTTGGTTTATTGATATTCGTCACTTACTTTTTCATATTAATGAGAGACTGGTTTCAAAGGCAATCGCGTCCATTTTCAATCTCTTTCCAACTGGCATCTGTTGTTCTCTGCTCTCTCTCTCTCTCTCTCTCTCTCTCTCTGGTGGTGGAACTATGAACTATTTTGTCAAGTTATCTGCTGGTGGGATTTCAAAATTCATTACGCGATCTTTTTTTTTCCATATGAATATGTTCTCCCATGCTGTCAATTTATTTTGGTTTATCACTCCTTTTAATAATTTTGGATTTGGATCAATGTCATGATTTTCATTCCAAAAATGAAATGCTACTGTTAACTTATCTTCTTGTTTCAATTTGAGGTTTCTAAAGTGCTCTTTGACTATGGCTTTTAGATTCCTTTTAGTTTGACCTATGTAGCATTTTTCACAATTCTTACAACTTATTTGGTATATTCCGGATCTGTTAACTGATGGTATTTCATCTCTTGTTTTTGAACCCAATCATTTAACAGATCCTGAATATACCAAATAAGTTGTAAGAATTGTGAGAAATGCTACATAAGTCAAACTAAAAGAAATCTAAAAACCAGAGTCAAAGAGCACTTTAGAAACCTCAGATTGAAACAAGAAGATAAGTTAGCAGTAGCATTTCATTTTTGGAATGAAAATCATGACATTGATCCAAATCCAAAATTATTAAAAGGAGTGATAAACCAAAATAAAATGACAACATGGGAGAATATATTCATATGGAAAAATAAGGATCGCGTAATGAACTTTGAAATCCCACCAGTATATAATTTGACAAAAAGTTCATAGTTCCACCACCAGAGAGAGAGAGAGAGAGAGAGAGAGAGAGAGAGAGAGAGAGAGAGAGAGAGAGAGAGAGAGAGAGAGAGAGAGAGCAGAGAACAACAGATGCCAGTTGGAAAGAGATTGAAAATGAAGGCGATTGCCTTTGAAATTAGTCTCTCATTAATATGAAAAAGCAAGTGACGAGTATCAATAAGCCAACTACAAATAGTTTTTGCGATTCGTTTTACATATTTTAACAGTACATGTGGAAAGAAATAAAACTACTAAGAAAGTTTTTGGATTGATAGAGTCGACATGAAAAATTCAATGCCACGGCCAGGATTTGAACCACGGATATACTTGTTTCTGTCCAGTCACTCTTACCCACTGAGCTACCATGGCCAATTTGTCGCCACTACATTGGTCTATTGTATCTATGGCCCCAAGTGGAGCAACCCCAGGAGGAAGGATGAGGCAAAGAGGTGGTGTCCTGAGGAGTCACAACATTACAGAGGGCAGTGTCCCTACACTTAACCAGTTAGAAACTTCCCGGCTGGTCAGTAGATCCGTGGTTCAAATCCTGGCCTCATGTTGACTCTTTCAATCCAAAATCTTAGCCTGTATACGGCTAGTGTGAAGAAATGATTAATTTCCATCAATTTACTTAAACTACCAAGAAGGTGTTTTGTTATTTGGCCATGTGTGGAAAGTGAAAGTATATGCAGTATTACATTAAATTTAAAGTTCTATATCTTGTAATACCTACCTGAGCTGAATGTGGAAGCTTCACCAGATGAAGTAAGTTTGGTGAATGTATGCAAAAGTCTACCACAATGGCTCAGCAGTAGAGTACCAGCCAGAAAGCAGGAGATCTTTGAGTAGAGTCCTAGCTGCTGTGGCATTGTTTTTTTTTTTTTTTTTTTTTTTTTTTTTTTTTTTTTTTTTTCCAAATCTGAAACAGCTTTCTGGTGAACAGAATTAAAAGTAAGCACTTAAGCTGTAATAATATATTCAATAAAATGGTGTCTAATCAATCCAGGTGATAGTGACTCATTATTTAGACTTTTTGAATGTTGTGTTTTGATTCTCAGAGCAAATCAGCTGGTTTTCCCTATACAGGATTCCATTATGACAGTTGAAAATAAAAAATGGTTCATCAGTTGGAGAATCTAACCACATAAGCTCAGGCTGTAGAAGCCTTTGAGAACTGAATAAAGCTAAATATTATATAACAAAAGGTAAAAGAGTAATTTACTTTTGGCAGGTTACTGCCACTGCATGCAGTGCAGATCCATAATGCTTATAATAGCAGTCATTTCTGATTAGTCACTATGACTATTGTATAACATAAATATTCATATGGTTTCTTAATTTTTGCCTAATTCCTTTAGGTAAGAACTTGCTTTTCCTGTGTTAGCTGTAATTCACAGGCTGAAATTCAAAGGATTCAGTGTAAATAATTTACAAAGTAATATGAGGTAATTCTGCTAAATATTTAATTAATGACCTCAAAGTACTCCGAAATCGTGCCTTGAAAATAATCTACAATCTGCTCTTTAGAACAAACACAAAAACACTCTACCATGTAACTAACATATTACCATTACAAGTAAGCATAGAGTTGGCCTTGATAATATCTCCACAAAATAAAAAATAATCTTATAAAGTGTAATCTAGCACGTGAGAGCTCCTCACACACGCACACGCTCTCTCTCTCTCTCTCTCTCTCTCTCTCTCTCTCTCTCTCTCTCTCTCTCTCTCTCTCTCTCTCTCTCTCTCTCTCTCTCTCTCTCTCAACTTAATAAAACCAACTGTGAAAACTTCTACCTATGGCCTGAACAGCTTAACTTTACACTTTATCAGCTTATACAGTGCACTGCCACTGGAACTGAAAAGCTACAGGAACATGAAGGTTTAAAAGTAAACTTGCTGAAAATTTACTTAAGGCATATTTTGATAGCTGACAAACTGTCACTCATTTACAACTGGATTGATTAGCTGACCTGGTTAAAAATTAATGTGTTAATGTCTCATAGAATAGGTAGCTTTTTGTAGTGTTCTCTGCTCTTATTACTTCTTCAGTTATAGCGAATATTTGTATCTTTGTATGTTATTTTTGTACGGTATTAATTCCTACTGTAAAAAGTATTGTAAATATTGTTATGGGCTGTTTGCCTGCCTCATTTTATATATTTTTGTAGTGCTTCCTAGCATGAGCTTTGGTTCTGAGAACCTTTTCGGATAACAAATAATGTATAATGTGATTTTTTTCAGGCTACAAAAAATCCATTTTATCTGCATGTTGGTATGGACATCCTGAAAAGTCTAAATAACATCACCAAAGCAGAATGTGGATATGCTACTGTACATAGTGTACTGGATGGTAGTTTAGAGGACAGAATGGAAAGTTTTTTCTTGAGTGAAACCTGCAAATATTTGTATTTGGTAAGCAGGATAAGTAGTCCTTTTGAAATGCTTTTCTTTCTGTTTCTCAGAGTAAATGCAGATTGATTATATAAGAACTCAGTGGAAACACTTGCAAGTATATTGTTTTAGTGTTTGAATCATAGATGAATTATGCATTCATAAAGTACAATTAAAATGAAAGCATTCTTCTGTTACATTAAGAATTCAAATTTGAAGGATAGCTCTGTATTGCAGTAGAACACTTTCTTGCCATATTTTTTAATACACTTACATTTAGTGTTTATGTTGTAGTTATAGTATATTGGAACAGTTGTGATTAAAAGCGTTGTTAAAAGTGAAGCTAATTTCATATTAAAAGACTTACTGACTCATATTTTATTAAAACTTAAAACTTCACTCACATCAACCATTAAAAATGGGAACATTTTCAGGAGCACCCCAGTCCCATGCTTAGCTGATTGTTGACTGACCACTATGTTTACAATTGGCTTTCGTGTAGACCTCTTGTAACAAAACAAAACCAGAACAAAAATCAGGTATATATAGGATAGATTGTGACATTCTATATTGGATTGACCAAAAGGAATTTAAAATTTGATTAGCAGAACACTTTTTTTTTTTTTTTTTTTTTTTTTTTTTTTTTTTTAATTTATGTCCTCCAACGTTAAGTCATATCGG
Organism: Mantis religiosa; assembly: GCA_030765055.1. Taxonomy (NCBI): domain Eukaryota; kingdom Metazoa; phylum Arthropoda; class Insecta; order Mantodea; family Mantidae; genus Mantis; species Mantis religiosa. The sequence goes on along the minus strand of CM060950.1, from coordinate 152,491,442 downwards.
ATGATGAATGAAATGGGTGAAATTATGCTCAGTTGAGTCCGGGGTCCATGGAGCTTAGAGTTACCTGACATTCATCTATCAGGATAAGGGAAAACCCCGGAAAAACCTTATCCAGATAACTCACCCTGACCGAGATTCGAACTCGGGACCTATAACACTGATGGAGTATAAAATATAAACAAATAGAAAAATCTGCAGTTGCTTTTTATTTCTGGAACAAGAAATAGAGGAAGTTAAATTACTGAAACCATTAACAAAGAAACTTAAACTTTCTACCTAGGGAAAGATTTTTATTGTACAGAACATTCCACATATTTTAAAATTTGACCTGTTGTTGGTGAGTGATCTTGCACTTAAGTAGGAAATATTGCAAGAGAGGGAGCCAGCTACAAGAGGTCCATAGGACAGCCAGTTGTGAAGATAGAGTGGTTAGTCACCAATCAACTGCAGATGAGACTGGGATGGTCGCAAAAATGTTCCTGTTTTTAATTATTGACATGAAGAAAGTTTTAAGCTTTAATAAAATATGACTTAATAAGTCTTTTAATGTAACATACTAGATTCAGATTCAGATTTATTCACCAAGAAAATTCATACAGAATATGGGCTTCGTCAAAAAATGCTAAGACAAATGTTATCATTTTTGTTAATTGATGGAAATTAATAATTTCTTCACATTAGCCATATATAGGCTAAGGTTTTTGATAGATAGTCAACATGAAAAATTCAATACCATGGCCGGGATTTGAATCACAGATCTCCTAGTTTCCGTCCAGCCGCTCTAACCCTTTGAGCTACCATGGTCAACGTGCCGTCCTGACATTAAATTCTCCATTTGACTCATATATTTACCCGGTAAACCACTAGGGGCTCTCGCATTCGAGATAAACCGTTTGTGGCGACTTACTATCGTAAGTACTTGAGTCCCAGGCTTCATCATTTAACTCTTATTATTTTAGTAAATTGATGGAAAATAATTTCTTCACACTAGCTGCAAGGCTAAGGCTTTGGTTCAAATCCTGGCCATCGTATTGAATTTTTCGTGTTGACTCTATCAAAATATTATCGTATTTACAGTATACAAAGTTTAAGAAATAACACAAGGTTGCACTGAGGTGAAACACAGATATGCAGAATTTACCTTGTTGACTGAGGGGAACCCCAGAAAATACCTCAGTCAGGTATACAACTGCATTTGAACATTTTAAACTGAGTAGATTTCTGTATACATCATATTTGCAATTAATGTGATCAGAGTACTAAAATGTAGATGATGTGGATAATCTTGGTCTTGGAGGTTGTCGTTAAGCTGCTTCTTGAGACGAAGTACATCTCCCAGATGAACAGGATCCTTGAAATAAACCAGTTCAGAGGTTAAAAATTAACTGGGATGGATGGCTTATTTACCAATTTCTGATTCTAAATAAACGAGTGATTTAGTGCAAAGGGTAATCAAAATTGAATATTAATTGATTATTCAACTGAATAAAACATATATTTTAAGAGCAAATTTTTAATTTTATTTCCAAATGCTTTGATCTGTGGAACTTTGATGGTCTCAAGGATTTCATTATATACGTTAACACCTTTATGGAAAACTGAATTCAAGCCTTTTGTTAATCTGTGTTGTTGGAGATGGATTAATGTTGCTATTCATGTATTGTATGAATGGTATTCATATTTAATCTTAAAGATGCTTTTATTTTCAGTCTAAATGAAACTGTTTCTAAAGTATAAATACATGGTAAATGTAGAATTTTTAGATCTGAAAAAAAGTGGTTTACTTTGAGTACATTGGTTCACTTGATTGATTAATCTTATTATTATTCTTTTAGTTTGAATACCTCAATGCAGTTGTTGGAAGATCCCCAAACAGAGGATCCCCAAAATTCATTATTGAATTTATTAATAGAGTTAAAAAGTTGTTTTAGGCTGTATTAATGACTGCTATCTGTTCATCAAAATTTGTTGTATTTGGGCCTACTGATTAATAATAATTGAATTCACTGTTAATATGTAAAAATCAGTGTCCATTAAAAATGCTTGTGAGGAAGCTCATGATGCACTCCAGTGTTAATAGTCCCCCAATCTGATATCCAAATGGAGTAACTTTGGGAAAAGAACATCAAATAATCTTGGAATAGATAAAACATTATGTAACTTTCTGCATCCTCTTATTTCCTTTTTGTTTTATAATGGACTAACAATTACGTGTTTTAATATGTACGGAAATGTCATTTTAGTGATCTGTCATCTCATATTTAAGATGTTTTAGCATATTGTTCAATATCTCATCCAAAACACTGGCTTTCTTTGTTTTAAGCTTATTTATTTCCTGCATAACATTTTTCTCTATTATTTCAAACATTCCCAAGGAATGTATTTATCCCAACAGTTTACTGAATTAGGTGAATCGATAAATAGTGTCATTTTTACACTTAAATTATTCACTATGTTGATGTAGCTGTTAATGAAAGAAAGTGTAAGTGATGCTAAGGTTTAACACAAATAAAGGACAGTGGATTCAAGGGTCTAAGTGCTCTATTTTAGTAGAAATTAAGGCTAGCAATGTTCACTGAGAAATGGTGGAAGTGTTAAAAGGTTTTAAGATGAAATTAAGACCAAGATTATTTGCCAAGCTCTTGATTGAAATAAATAAGTCTAATTGCAGAGGTGAAATAAATTCCAAATTATATGAATTACAACCTTTTTTTAACTCTTACTTCAGAAGAGAGTTTGCTGTAAACACTTTATCGCTCTGGAAGGAGAAATTGACAGAAGTGACTGCTTAGAACCCTAAAAATATTTATTAAGAATAAATTATTCTATTAAATGCTAACTTTTTATGTGTATTTTAAATACTTATTCTTTTTTTATTTATAATTTCAGCTTTTTGATAAAGATAATCATGTTAATAGAAACTTCCACAAGTACATGTTTAGCACGGAAGGACATTTGTTTCCAATAAACAGCAACTTCCGTTCTAAAGTTTGGGAAAGAGAGAACGATATACATGTGCCTTCTAAGAAACAGGATTCTGAGTTGCTGCAAAAGGCTGCAACTCTTTCGGTATGTAATGTTTAAAATCATTTTAGCAACAATAAAGATCAGTGTTGTTATTCAATAGTTAAATTTCAGGCAAGCTGTAGACAGTATTGTAATTCAAAATTAGACTAGATGCAAAATTAACACATATGGACAGCTTATATAAGAAAAATAGTGTAATACAGTTTCTATGCAGATATTTCTCCTGATAAACATGATTGAGATAGAAAGAAAACTTTTCATGTGGAATAATCTGTTTCTTGTGTGAATTGGTAATGGAGAGAAAAAGTGAAGTTGCTTTTCCTTTCCCACCCCCCTTGTATACACATGTACACTATTACTGATTGTCATAACCAAGCAGTGACAGAAAGTTGTCTACAAAAAAATAGCTATATAATATCATTTTAAAACAGCAGTATACTACAGTACATATGCTACAAAACTTGGCTGACAGGTGCACGGCCTGTCTCCCAGTCAAAAAGGCATGTTCATCATATAAGATCTCAAATCACATTAACAGCTATCAGAATAAACACAAAACATAGCTTACCATGGGAGATATTGTAAATGCTGTCCATCTGCATCAGTACGCCTACAGCATTTTCTGAGTAAATTTCCACTAGCAATTAGTTCACTTCAAAAATAGCATTAGTTTCTGTTCTGATATTTTTTTTTAATTCATCTGATGTGTGAGGATTAGTTTTGTTTACTTTATTTTTAAAGTTGCATTATAAATAAAAGTTGTATGCTGTAAGATCAGGAAACTGAGTGGGCATACTAATGATTCTATCCTAAAAAATTTCCGCATACTGTAATGAATGCCAGTGTCAGAGTCCTGCTTGAAATATCCCAACCAACATTCAATGTCTATTAGCTGTTCAAAACATGATACCAGTGTTTTATTTTCAATTGTTCCATCATCAACATTCCTCAAAATCCAGTTACAGAAATTCACCTGACCCTGGTGATCATGTAGTAGCAATTCCTGAGCAACAGTAACCTTGTATGGTTCGAGGTTTAAAATATTTGTTACTTTTCATGTTGAAGGTTTCAAAATCTTTAATTTCTTGTGGGAGGTGCCTAAAGGATTTGTGAGGTAACCATTCTGACCTTTCTGCAATTTTGTCTAATTTCTGCTGCATAAGCACATGCTTATTCTATTCTATTCCATGCCTTTTTACCTTTTCTTTTTCTATCATAAAATGACTCCTCTCCCTGAATTTATTTACAAGCCAGCAATCTTTCTACTGGGAACATGTATGCAAAGCGATTTATTTTAAATTGCCATATCATACATAAATACTCTTTGTTGTACCATATACTGCAATCAGGACATTTTGAAAATACTTCAAGCAAAACTAAACACTTTTAAACACTCCTAATGTTACGTAAAAAATAGAAGCTAGCAACAGTGAAGCAACAAATACTACATAAAATATAATTATTTGTCACAAACTTGACTTATCTTTTATGAAAATTGATGAAAATTTCCATAAAATTAAAGAGACTAGTTTCATAAACTTTGTTTATATCTTCGGTCATTTCCTTTGTTGTCATCGTTACGGTCGCTAGAGGTTGTAATATTTTTATATGTATTATCAAACTCTGAAAATGAAACAAACTTAAAGTCAGAATTGTGTGGCAGTATTACAAAATTCATTACGTGATTTCATTTTTTCAAATAAATCTTTTTTCCCAAACCATTATATCTATTGGACCATTTAATTGCTGTAATAATTTAACACTGACATGTGTGATGACTAGAATGGATGTAGGAAATGTGTGCAGAAAATGCAATGAAAGTCAATATGAGCTCTGACAGGCTGGCCAAGTTTTGTAGCATACATAGAATAAAATTAATTTGTACAGCTTCCTATTTACATATTTTATCTACATTACATATTTCTTAGTCTAGTTGTATACATTTTTTGGTGCAGTTTTTTTTTAACCTAGCTAGCTCAGCCTGCTTGACTCCCAGGCCTTCTAGCTTTGCTGAGTAGCATAGTCACCCTTCTATCATCTACTCGAGTTTGCTGTTTCCACTTGTTGTCCCAGCATATTTTCTTTACTACTCTTTACTTTTCTCATCCATTTCTCTTTAGCTTTCCAAAACAGGTTCCCTATATTTCTACTTCCATCTTTCCCCGTAACCATTTTTATGGCTATCAGCTTGCTTTGCATCTTTTCCTATTTCTTCTCCCATACTTTGTCTCCATTCTGCTAGCTCTTTGCACTCTGTCAGAATATGAATTGTACTTTCTGTTTCTCCACATAATTCACATATTTCTACTCCGCTACTTCTTAGTCCCCTTAAGAACATTGATCCTGTTCTAATCCAAGCCATTCCTTCCCTCTCCTGTCTGTTACATTGGTCTAAATATCTTTCTCTTCCCCATTCTCTCTTTGTTAACCTATAACATTTTAATGACTTTCTGTTTTCTAACCCTCCTCATATTTCTTGTCTTTCTATATCCTCCCTTCTGGTTCTGACTATTTTCTAGTCTCCATGAATCCCCCATTCCTATATCTTCCACAGTTTTTCTGCCTCTGACCAGCAACTTTTCCTACTTCCCATTTTCTTTTGTTGATTTATACATTTCTTTAGGATTAGATTAGATTGATTGGGTTCACTTGCTGCCAGAAAAGGCTGTGGACATATTTGTATTCATATTCAGATTCTTATTCTTTATTACTGTCAATATACTTGTACAAGCTTCTGACATTGTCAAATATAAAATATACTATATAATCAAATACATATCTAAAAGTTTACAATTATAGGATATAGAGCAAAATATAAACAGTATAAAAACATATTTACAGATCATCAACTTTGTACAAACAATTATCCATTAAAAAGTTTTAATTTGTTTTGAAATTGCTTCGTACCATTTAATGCTTTAATTGATGTTGGCAGCCCCATTATAAAAACATTTTTATCAGTAAATCGTTTAGAAGTACAGTCTCTAAAATAGTCATTGTTGCGTCTGGTATTATAATTGTGTACATCAGCAGTCTTCAAATTTACCTTACTTACAACAAAAAGAATTGCGTTATATACATATAGTGAGTACAGTGTGAACATTTTATTTTGTTTGAAAATATCTACACAAGAATCAGTATTTTTTAAGTTAAAAATTATCCTAATACACCTTTTCTGTAGAATGAATACTCTGTCCAGATGAACCCTTGGACAACTTCCCCATATTTCAATTCCATATGATAGGTATGGGAAGATAACAACTTAATATCTATTTTTTAATAGATTTGTATCACCGATTGGCTTAAAATGTCTAAGTAGAAATATTGATTTACTAATTTTTTTACATAGATAATCAATGTGACTACACCATGTCAATTTATTGTTCATATAAAGCCCTAGGAATTTATGGCCACTTATATCCTTTACGCTAGAATTATCTATCTGTAGATTGATGTTAAAGTGAGTCTTATTTGCCAGGCTAATTTGCATTTATGTGGTTTTATCCATGTTGCATTTGAGGTTGTTTTTGTCAAAATAATTTAACAAACGTTCTGCCAGAGAGCTCATATCCTGAATTAAATTTTTGTTATTTACAGCAGAGCAGATGACAGTTGTATCATCTGCATAAGATATTATACTTGCATTGTGAGTAGTAGGTAAATCATTTATATACATAATGAACAGAATTGGTCCTAAAACACTACGCTGAGGAACCCCATATTTTACAGTCTTACAAGTGGAGTAATAGATGTTTTGATAGTTTGCATTTTGGTAATTAATTTGTGTGTATTGTGTTCTACCTTTCAAGTAAGAAGTAATTAAGCTCTTGGGTATTCCTCTTATACCATAATTGTCCAATTTTTGAATAAGAATATCATGATCGACACAATCAAATGCTTTTGATAAGTCAAAAAATAAGGCTCCGATCTTTTCATTATTCTCTAACTTCATAGAAGCCTGGTGTACAAACTCTGCAACAGCAGTAATTGTTGACAGACCTTTTCTGAAGCCATGCTGTAAACCTCGAATGATGTTGTTTTTCTTCAGAAATGATAAAAGTCTGTTTAATATTACCTTTTCAAATATTTTTGCTATTTCAGAGGTTAATGTAATGGGCCTATAATTGTTTATATCATGTTCATCTCCTTTTTTATACATGGGCCGCACTATGCTTGTTTTGAGACAGTGGGGAAATTCACCTTTCTCTAATGAATTGTTAATAAGATACGAAATGGGCTTTGCTATGACATATTTACAATGTTTTAAAATTATGGGACTTATTTCATCCCACCCATGTGATGATTTATTTTTTAAGTCTGATATATATATATATATATATATATATTATCTCCTTTTCTGATGTCGGACTTAAAATAAAGATGACCTTGTTTTAGAGCCAATATCATGATTTATGTTATCCCTGCATGTTAAAGATTTTGTACCTATATTTAGAAAGAATTCATTAAAAAGTTCACTAACTAATACAGGATCGTTAATTGTTTCCCCATCTAATTTAAGGTTAATATTTTTTGGAGTTATCTTATTCTGTCTGCTTTCATTTATGAAACCCCATGCTGTTTTTGAAATATTACTAGATGTATTTAGTCTATATTTATATGAATCTGCTCTTAAGACATCAAGATAATCAAAATATTGTTTTCTGGTAGTTTTGTATTTTTCTCTATAAAATGCCAAACCTGTGTATTTCTGTATCTGATGCAGTTCTTTCATTTCTTGCTTTAGTTTAACCGCTTCGTCGATGGCCATTTAAACCCTTCAGGGGCCAGAAACGGATACCCAATAAACAGAACAAGACATTTAAATTGTTAAATGCTGGAAAAATGCATCATAAATAGAATTCCGTATTTTCCGTATTTATTAAGTTATTTAAATGAAACAAAAACTGGTTTAAAACTCATTAAAGGCAGTATAAATCTACAGTAACAGTAAAGTAGAGACTACATAAATAAATCGTTGAAATTTCACTACTTTGTTTCACTGTAGCAAAAGCCATTCTTTGCACCGAGCGCGCCTAATATTTGAATCATTTTGTTTTGTGTGTATACAAACGAATGTATGTATGTATAGCTATGCAAGTGACTTCTCCGGTTCAAGGTTTTAAATTTTAGTTTATTTATGCTATACCAAGCGATAATCATACAAGTATAGGTTGCGTTACACATACACACACACTGGAAAGAAAACTCCCTGTCAGCTTCTGTTATTACAGTGTTTCTCAACCAAGGTTTCTGGTAGCCTTATGCAGCTGTTTTCGCTCAGTATTTTAGTTATTCATGCTCTCTCTGTATTCAGAGTTATTTCTTATTGCTATCAAGAGCTAAATGAATGGCACATTTGAAATTGTTAAATTTCAATGTTAACCATGGCTTATCCCCGTAATGTAGCAAATAAATTAGCTTGGGTGTGATGTGTACAGGCTTCTGATATTACTGTAGAAAATCTGGAAGTTTTGTTGTGCGATTATGAAGGAGATGTTTAGGATATAGGTAGCAGTGACATGTACTGGTCTACGGATGGCATGCTAGCTACTCCATTGTTTGGGGAAATGGCGGGTCAAATATGGGTGCTGTGGATCAGCTATTACTAGCTATCCCTCTTTACGAGAAACAGTTAAATGGTAAAAAAGTATTTTTATACCACTGGATGTAACCATGCACAATTGTTTAGTAATTTTCAGAGCTGTAAATTCATGCAAGACATTCATCTACCTGTACTTGCACGTATAAAGAGCTCGTAACCTAATTGAGTACCATAATACTCAGAGGCCTCATTATACTAGGGGAGGCAAGAATCAGCCCTCATAGTTGAGAGAAAACACTTTCCTAAAAGGATACCACCCACAGTCAAAAAAGTTGTAACCATTTCGAAAATGTCTAGTGTGTTGCAAAAACGAAGTTCACAAGGAAACCAATATTATTTGGTGTGAATCTGCAGATGTGCCCTTGGGTGTTTATCCAGGTTTGGAGGTGTACAATTAAAAAGGAAACCTTTAAGGGTACGTTTACATCCCTTATAGAACTAATTTAAATTTATTGTAAAATAGGAAGGTTAAAATAATTGGCATTAAATGCATGTATGCGTAGGAGGTCTATACACGTCCATATCGGTTTGGGGCATTTTAACTTGGACGTCATATGACGTCCATATCGGTGAAAGGGTTAATTAAGTGAGAAGTAAATTTGATTGTTTATTTTTTAACATTTTTCTGTAGTTTTATTACTTTTATTGGGCAGCAGTGGTCAAAGTATGCATTAAAAATCTTGTAGAATTTGTCCCATCTGTTATTTATATTACTGCTCGTATACATGCTATCCCAAGATTCAACACTTAAAGAATTTACAAGCAAGTCCAAGCACCATTCTTTTAACTGCCTGTGCTTTTTTATTAATGCTAAATTGTGTGTTCTGTAGCCTATGTGTGCAAAATCAATACATTGTGCATAGTGGTCAGATATGTAGGTATAAAGTACACAGGCTTTTAGGACTTGTTCATCAATGTTAGTAACAACATGATCAGTTATTGTTTTTGAGATGTTCGTAACCCTTGTAGGAGTGTGGATTAGTTCAACAAGATTCAAGGAAGTTAGAACCTCTGATAGGTTTTTATAGTTACAGTCCATTGGATCCAGATTTATGTTGAAATCCCCTGCAAGAATAATTTTTGTATTAGTTCCTGAATATCTATCTAAGAGGCTTTCCAATATGTGTAAGAATTGAATCAGGCATGCGCTAGGTGATCTATAGACCCCAAAAACATATACACTTTCTGTTTTTGTTGTTACCTTTATAGCTGTCAGTTCCATTACTTTTTCTGAGCAATATTTTTCTAGATTTAAAGGAGTTACATCCAATCCATTCTGGGCAAAAATTGCTACCCCTCCACTTTTGAATGTAGATCTAGCATACTTACTCACTGACCTATAATTACAAATATTTAGAAGTTCTAGCTTTTCATAATTCATTCCTTGTTCCGTTAATATGGCAACCTGGGGCTTTATTTCGTTTGCTAAGTACATGCATGTTTGCAACATGCTTATTACTTAAGTACTGTATACTTAAGTGAAAAAGTCGAAACACCTCATTTTTAAAGTTAATATTTAAGGTTATTTTACCTTCATTTTTATCCAAGGATACATCTGCAGTAGCATTCACCCGGTCATAATTATTGCTTAATATTCTTTTAAATTCAGAGTCTTGTATTTTTTTACACTAGAGTTATTTTCCTCTGTCACTTTGACATCCACCACTGAGCAAATTAGTTTCCCTGTAGCACTGTACCAATAACATCACACAACAGCTTGCCAAATTTGTAGGACCCTCTGTGGTTAAAATGCACACCATCTCTTCCAAATTCGCTTTCTGTCAACCAGAAGTTCACATCTAAGAAAGTACACTGTTTGATAGAGCATAGCCAATTCAGTTCTTTGTTGATTTTCATAACTTTCTTTACCATCACATCTCGTCTTCTTAGCACACTGCTAACGACGATGTCATTGGTTCCTGCATGTATCACCAATACGTGAACATGTTGAGAGGTATACAGTTTTATAGCATATATTTGTACTTGAAAAGTTAATGTAAGACACGTGTTATATACAGGCAATATGAAAATCAATATGGAAAACAAAGCAGGGATAATTATAAATGTGATATAAAATCAAACATATTTTAATCAACTTTCACGTGGCTTTTGCCAGTACGTCTCAACCTTTTTGTAATGGATATCATTTATTGTCATATCTTAAATACATATAATTAAAATTAACTTTTGTATACACATCAAAGATTTATTGGCAATGATTTGTCATTGGAACAGTTAGATTCTACTTAAAGATCTATATAAGCATTATCAGGATAATTTATCATCATGCTTTCTATCTTTTATCAAATATTTATACCAAAACTTTAAAATTCTTTCAGTTATTTATGCCTTTTATTTTGGTTTTTCCTAATTCTACTAGGCTACTTCTCCTGGAGCTGATCTAGGCAATATTAACATATCTTTAGCAAATTGTTTGTATAAATGGTCTATTTTATCAGTTACATTTGATGTCCCCCATATTTCTGCAACATACAATATCCTTGACTCTACCAGTGTTTCATACATTCTCTCTAACCATTTGCTTGACATATCAAGTTTTGCTTTGCATATCCGTATTCCTGACATTGCTGCCTTTCCTTTGGCTACCACCTTCATGCCATGTGCTTCCATTATTATTCATTGTAATCCCTAAGTACTCAAATTCTTTCACAACTTCTAATTTTTGTCCCACTAAAAACCATTTTCCCTCTTAAATACGTAAAATATGAAGCTATTAACAGTTAAGCAAACACTTATATACAAATATAATAATTTGTAACATAAAAACTTCACTTATCTTATAAGAAATGATGAAAGTTTTCTTATAAATTGATTAGGATCAGTGACATCTAGCGACTGGAACGTTGACAAGGTTGTTTAAGGCTCTGGTTGAGGATGTGAATAAACTTTTCATGAAATTTCGCTAGATGTCACTGATCCTAATCAATTTATAAGAAAACTTTCATCATTTCTTATAACATAAGTGAAGCTTTTATGTTATAAATTATTATATTTGTATACAGTGTTCCTCTTTTAAAGACCATCATTTTTAACTTTTTTGTCTTTACTTTAATTGCCCAGTCATCACAACAATTTGAATTTCATCTATTGCTCTTTGTAATCCTACTGATGTTATTGCTCCTACCATCAGATCATCTGAGTATAACAAACCTGATATCTCCTTATTTCCTGTTACAGGACTGTTGATTTCTTCCTTTCACTCTATCCATTACATCTATAAACAAATTAAACAAAATGGGGCTTAATTTACAGCTAAAGATCTGTCTGATTGTCCTAACCATGGCATTGATCTCTTTGAATCTGATTCAGCTTTCCAATTTAGTGCCCATGAACAGTTACTATGAAGATAAAAAATTTTAAAATTTGATTATTCCTTATTGGTACATTTGTTGGTGAATGCGCGTTAATTTATTTTAATGTGTAAACCCACCTTTATAGCTTTGGAATGTTGCCTCTCTTTTAATATAAATTGCATTTCACTACTAATAAATTGAATACAAAATTATTTTTAATGAAATAGTAATTAAAATTTTAAGTTATGTTGGTAAATGGGTATACTTAAGCAGATAAGTAATGAAAATGAAAAGGCTGTTTCTTTTAAAGTTTTATTGAATACTGTGCATGTCAAAACTATATTATCTACATGTATATGTGTTTTATATGTTGCTTACATTTAAAAGTATTTCTTTTAATGATTTAATTTCCTTGTATTTTCTCTTTTCAGTGTGAAGCTGTGAATGCTGAAAGGACATACTTTCTCCCAATAAAAAGTAATTATTTTATACAGATTAGTAAAACACTTGGTTTGGAAAATTACTAAATGTCTTAAGAGTATGGATGAACAGATTGCTGTTAAGGGTGCCCATTTCTGTAAAGTCTTGTTGATAAAAGTAATGGTAATATTGTAAACCAAGCATACAATTCCATTAACTCAGCTCACTGTATTACATTCTCTCTGATTGAATACTGACTAAATGCAACAAGCCCTATCTAAATTGTGAAGCTCCTCTTTGTTAACTTTGTTTTCAAATTCACTTCATGATATGGGAGAGGATTTTTCAGTTTCATCCCATTTTTCTTCCTTATTTTTAGCCGCACCCTTCTTAAGAGCATGGAAGATGTATCTATCAAGTCTGCCAAATGACACTGAAATGGGTAGTAGCACGAAAAATATGATAATTCTAATAGCTATGCAACATTTGTAAAGCTAATGTTGCTGTTATCATTAGTTTTAAAACGTTAGTTATTTTTTTAAATATCTTTGTTTGCTTGAGAATGATAAATGGAAGTAATAAAGCTTAAATATAAGCTATTACATACAGGAATAGAATGTGGTTGCAAAGAGCATCAATATTTCCTGAAACAATATCATGTTTGTGCTTTGTAAAGCAACACTGTCTGCTTGCAGCTTTGATTTTGTGTAGTTCTGCAGTCATTAGAACATTGCTTCTAGGAATGTGTGTTTAAAGGGAGCAATGCTGTGCCATATTTGAACATAAATACAGTAATAGAAAGAAGGATACATACCAGAGTCAAATTAATAAATGTATAAAGGCTTTACCAACCAATAGCCCACAGAATGCCTTAAGTAAGCATACTTCTCCACCAGTTGTCTTAAAAAATTTTCTGTAGTGACATGTTGTATCCCCATCATTGGAAGAATATATAGTGTATAATTTTTATAACTGCGGCAATTGCAACTTTCAAAGCCTGCTGTGATACATTAAGGCCCAGGTATACCTTCCAGCCCCTTAACTAGCAATGTAATTCTTAAGGAGAGAACTTATTCTTCCAAATGGGAATTTCTTGCTATCGATTTTCAAATTTTTCTCTTTCATGTGTGTTTGTATGAAACCAAGGGAAAAACACACGATTGAGAAGCATAATGCAAATAATTTATTTAAAAGCCATTTCAGTGCATGTCAAAGTTGATACTTAAGGGTAATGATATACTGGCCATAGTTTTTGGTCAGCTTAGCATACTGTGCTTTACTAACAGCTTCAACTGACTCCATCTTTAGCTAGTAGAACCAATTATCCCAGAAGGGAAATGCTAGCTTTTTAAGTAATGTCTGCCTTCTGCAGAGTAAATTGTTGTCTGTAAAAGGGATTTTGTACATCTTATGACATTTCCTCAGTTTTGTTTTAAACAAGAAGTGAGTTGTGAGAGTTATTGGTGGAATATATTTCCACATGGACAAGATAAGATATTTATTCATCAGTTTTGATCACATACATGAAATAGGACATGTCAGTTTACATATTCTACTCTCTTTCTCTCATCACTCACTCGCTCACTGACACACATACACTATGTTACATGTACTCTAGGTTTTCTTTGCAATCTCTCCTCCACTGTTGTTCCACCACCCTCCTTTCCCTTTGCTGACAAACCGAACTTAAAGGGGTCGTATGTTATCATGTTATGCTACATTGTAACACATGCTTTCATATTGCTTTATGTACCAGCTGTCTAATGCAACACAGCTGAGCTGAGCTTCCACTTCCCTGCTGTAGAGTGAGCTGTCACATGTTGATTCTTTACATGTTACTTTATTTGATATTCTAATGTCAGTGATTTACAAACAGCTTATTTTTGTCAAGGTTTACAAGTATTAAATCTATAAATAATATCAAGTGTCAGTTTGAAATTTACATTTTCTGTATTTATAATAATTATAGAACATTATTATTTTGTCACACATGCGATAAAATGGCATATAAGACATAACTCTCCATAAGTCCATTGATAGATACTTCTAGATCAGTATGTAAAAAATGCTAATTGAAAATCATCAAACATAGAACACTGATAATCTGCGGAGACTTCAATGCCAGAACTGGAAATAACTATAAAAGATCACACGGAGTGATGGGGCGATATGAAAATACAAAAATAAAAATAAAAATGGACAGAAACTCATAGAATTCTGCATAGAAAATGATATGCTGTTGGGTAATTCTTATTTCAATCATAAGATAATACACAAGATAACTTTTAGAGCAGAAGGATGGCAAGCAAGAAGCATCATAGATTATTTTATATATGATAAATATATAAGAGGATATTTTACAGATGTAAAAGCCATAAGGGGTGCAGAACTCTCAACAGATCATCGATTACTAGTAGCAGACACAAAAGTTATTTTACATAGAAAACCGAAAGCAAAGAGGTATGAGAGAATTGCAGTAGAGATATTGAAGGAAACCCAAGTAAGAGAAGAATACGAAAACAAAAATCAAGTAGCATTACGAAATTTAAATACTCAGCTAGATTTTGATCCATTATGGGAGTCAATTAGAAATACTATTTTGGAAAATGCAAAGGAAGTATGTGGAATTAAGAAAATTGCTACAAATACAAAACATACGGATTGGTGGAATGAAGAAGTTAAAAATATAATACAAGAAAAGAAAAAATCTTGGAAAAAATATCTTAGAACTAAAGACCCCAAAGACTGGGAAGAATATGTAAATTCCAGAAATCAAGCTAAACGATGTATAAAGGAAGCAAAGAACAAATCATGGGAAGAATTTGGAAAATCAATGCAAGAGGATTATAAAGAAAATAACAGAAGAGTTTGGCAAATTCTTAAGACCCTACATGGAAGAAGGGGAAAACAGGTAAGGAATGTCAAAAATAAACATGGAAAGTTAGTGACCGAACACAAAGAAATTCTGAATACATGGAGAGAATATTATGAAGAAAAGTTTATGAATACCCCTCTAGATTCATACATAAACGAAGATGCAGAGAATATAGGTATAAGAAGGAGAAGAATAATTAATAATTATGGGTAAGAAAGAGAGGAAGTAGAAAAGGAAATTGATAGAATTGAAGTTCAAATGGCAATACAAGAAATCAAGCTAGATAAAGCAGCTGGTAGGGATGGAATAGCACCAGAACTGATTAAATATGGAAGTAAAGAATTAATAAAAATACTGAAAAGTTTATTTCAGAAGATATGGACGGAAAAAAAAAAAAATACCAAGAGATTGGGAATTTAATGTAATTGTTCCAATACATAAGAAAGGCAACCAAAGTGATTGCTCAAACTATAGACCTATATGTCTCTCCCCGGTTGTATATAAAGTGTACACTAGAATCCTGGAACAGAAATTGAGGAAAATAGTAGAACAAGATTTAGAAGAACAGGCTGCTTTCCGAATGGGTAGACAAACCCAAGACCAAATTTTCTCATTGAGAATGATAATAGAGAAAGCTATAGATAGAGAAAGCTATAGATAGAGGAAAGGGTATTTATTTAGGATTCTTAGATTTGAAAGCAGCATTTGATTCAATACCCAGGGAAGAAATTTGGAGAGCTCTAAAGAACAAAAAGGTACCTATGAATTTTATTGAAGCAATACAATCAGTTTATCAAGAACCAAAAGCGATAATAAGATTAGATGGACAAGAATCAGAACCATTTCTGATGATTAGAGGAGTTAAACAAGGAGATAGTCTCAGCCCACCCTTATTTATTATTGTGATGGATGAAATATGGAAAATTTGCAAAAAAAGAACAGCAAGAACTATGATAGGATATAGAAATTTAAGACCAGCTTGGGCACAATTGTTGATATATGCTGATGACATCATATTAATAGCAAATAGTAATAATAATTTACAATTAGCGCTAAATGAATGGAAAGAAGAATTAACTAGAAAAGGTTTAGAATTAAACATATCCAAAAGTAAAACCATGTATATAGGAAGGAAAGAAGAAGTTAAAATTAAATGTAATGATGAAATCTTGAACAGGTATGAATACCTGGGTACAATTATAAATAAGGATTGAAAAATAGAGCAGGAAATTTTAAACAGAATAAGAAAGGCCAATTCGGTCTACTATCAGATTAATAATACTATTGTGGGAAAAAAGGAAATAACAAAAGATACAAAAATTATGGTATTTAAAACAATAATACTACCAATTCTATTATATGGAGCAGAGAGCTGGACTCTCCTACAGAAACAAGAAAGCAAAATAACTGCTATGGAAATGAGATATTTAAGACGAGCTGTGGGGAAGACAAGAAGAGATATGATTAGAAATGTAACAATAAGGGAAGAGTTGGGTACACACTCCGTTAAAGAAATATTGGAAAAAAGACAACTTAAATGGTATGGACATGTACTCCGCATGTCAGAAGAAAGAAAACCCAAACAATATTTAGAAGCAAGACCAGAAGGTAAAAGAATTAGGGGAAGGCCACGCATGTTGTATCAGGAATACATTGAGAAGTTGGGGAAGAATAGAGGGAAAACCATGACAGAAATGAAGAGAATGATAATGGACCGAGAAAAGTGGAGGAAATGTGTAGAAGAGGCTTGTACTCCACGCTTAACAGCACAAAGGAGTTAGAGAAAGAAGAAGAAGAAGAAGAAGAAGAAGAAGAAGAAGAAGAAGAAGAAGAAGAAGACGAAGACGAAGACGAAGACGAAGACGAAGACGAAGACGAAGACGAAGACGAAGACGAAGACGAAGACGAAGACGAAGACGAAGACGAAGACGAAGACGAAGACGAAGACGAAGACGAAGACGAAGACGAAGACGAAGACGAAGACGAAGACGAAGACGAAGACGAAGACGAAGACGAAGACGAAGACGAAGACGAAGACGAAGACGAAGACGAAGACGAAGACGAAGACGAAGACGAAGACGAAGACGAAGACGAAGACGAAGACGAAGACGAAGACGAAGACGAAGACGAAGACGACGACGAAGACGAAGACGACGACGACGACGAAGACGACGACGACGAAGAAGACGACGACGACGAAGAAGACGACGACGAAGAAGAAGACGACGACGAAGAAGAAGACGACGACGAAGAAGACGACGACGAAGAAGACGACGACGAAGAAGAAGACGACGACGAAGAAGAAGACGACGAAGAAGAAGACGACGAAGAAGAAGACGACGAAGAAGAAGACGACGAAGAAGAAGACGACGAAGAAGAAGACGACGAAGAAGAAGACGACGAAGAAGAAGACGACGAAGAAGAAGACGACGAAGAAGAAGACGACGAAGAAGAAGACGACGAAGAAGAAGACGACGAAGAAGAAGACGAAGAAGAAGACGACGAAGAAGAAGACGACGAAGAAGAAGACGACGAAGAAGAAGACGACGAAGAAGAAGACCAGCAACATATTGTTGTCAAATTGGACATGAAAACAAGCAGTGTTAGGTTAATTGATGGAAATTAATTGTTCTTCCACACTAGCCGTGTGTAGGACAAGGTTTATGAAGGGTAGAGTCGGACCAAAAAATTCAGTGCCATAGCCGGGATTTGAACCACGGATCTCCTGGTCTTTGACTCGTTGCTCTTAACAATTAAGTAACTTTCAGTCAGTGGTTAAGAACAAGCGGACAGAGACTGGGAGATCCGTGGTTCAAATTCCAGCTATTGTATTTAATTTTTCAGTCTGATTCTACCCTTCGGAAACCTTGTCCTACACAGAGCTAGTGTGGAAGAACAATTAATTTCCATCAATTAACCTAATAGTGGTCTAAAGAATGAAGCCTGGGACGTAAGTGCTTGCAACATAGTAAGTCAGCACAGAAGGTATATATCTCATTGTATATGAGATCTAGTGGTTTATCGGGCAATATGAGTCAGTTGGAGGATTTAGTGTCACATTGGCATCTTGCCATAGTAGCTCAATGGTGAAGGGCAATCGGACAGAGACTAGGAGATCCATGGTTCAAATCCCAACTATGGCATTGCATTTTTCAGTCTGACTCCACCTCTCAAAAACAAGCAGTATATTTTTATGCTAACTTAGGGCTAATGGGTGCAATTATTTTACTACTTTTTTTAAGCATCCCATGTTCAGAACTTGCACTTATTAAGTTTTGAGTTTTTCTTCTCATTCATAGTGAACGAACAAATTTTTGTATGAATATAGCAGGCATTTCAATATCTGTGTACCAAAATAGCTACTTAATACCTATTAAAGAAGTAGACACAATTGAAATTTGAAATTAATAGCTCTTTTATGAATGATGCCATCCGAGGACACACTGCTAAGAAGACTTTTAACATTGATCCCAATAGATTTCTGAGTTGCTGGAAGGAACATGTGCCTATAAGTACTTTTAGTAATGCAATTTATCACAGGTGTGATAAAAAACAATATAAAGTATTCACAATAACTATAATTATTATAAATACATTAGAAATATTGTAAAACAGATGCGAAACTTTTGCATTTAATTGTTACAAGTATAATAATGCAAGTGGTAGGATGATAATCCAATTTAGTCCCTCCCTGGATCTACCTTTGCAACAATGGGAGAAAATATAAGTAAAGTATTTTTATTACTGACAATGATATTAGATGAACATTCTGATTTGTGAACAGAGATGAACACCATTGTGGACAGAGAGAGCTTTGAATGACAAGGTATTTTTACAGTACTGAATATAAACTTTAATGAGTGTGATAAAATCAATGCATAAATATTTCAGAGAAAAATTACCCTTTTTTCCAGAAGAGTAGACACAGAGTACTTGCTAATTTGATTATTACTTATAATATTCATTTATTTTAAAAATTAAAATCAAAGTTATGTAAATTATCTCGTTCTGTCATACCAACAATGATGTTGCTGTCTCAACATTAAACAAGTGTGGAAGAAATGATTATTTCTATCAATTTGCCTGATTAAACAAGTGTTTGTCAGAATGCTGTTGCATATGTGATTTTTTGTAGGAAACCATTTAAACATTACTAAATTCTGCAGTTTTCTATTTGGCATTTCTTTAATTAGTTCAGGTGGTGCTGCTTGAGGTATCTTATTACTTTCCAAATATGTTCAGCTGATCCAAAAACTCCCTAATTTTAACTTAGTCTTCCAGAAAAGCTATGATCATAAGTTTGGGATTGTTTTATATGGATAAGTAATTTAAGGAAGCATCTTCAGTGACATCTATCTGCAGTTTATACTTTGTTTGATATATAGATTGTGTTCAAAATGCTATTTTCAAAGATGATGGTGTGATAGAAGTTATTGTAGCATTAAAATTTGATGCAGCCATTGTCATGGTATTGTGATAATTGATAATATAGAAGCAATGATATCATATAGGGTCAAATGCATTAATCCGTAGTGCACAGTAATTAGAGTCAAATATCAAGAAAAGAACAGCCACCTCTGTGTATGATATGTATTTGTTCCTGAAGAGGTCAGACTTCTTGGATTCAGTGTATACATAACTAGAACTGTAAGGAAACTAACCACTAAATTGTACCTTCAAATGTTGTATTACAAATTTTCAGACTTTATATTTCACCAGTGCCATTAGGATTAAAAGTAAATTTGTTATATGTGAAATTAAAAACCAGTCGTTCTAGACGTTCTCAGGCTTGAGCCAGGTAAGATGATGTTGTGCCATTGACATTTCGGGAGCGTGCATCTCTCCCATCTTCAGAATGCTGAATGACTTAAGGGAGGGGGACGAAGCATATATATATACCGGTCGCCGAGGTAAGTGACACAGACTAATCAGCGAGCAGGCTCACAATGGTGTAGGTGTAATGTGGTGGACCTCTCAGAAGACACTTCCGTTCTAGTCGCTGCCCAGTAAGCCAAATTTGTGTTTCCTAAGTCTTTCTTTTTCGAGTTTTATTACAGGATTCCATGCAGCACTAAGCTGTAGACTGGCATCTCGGTTAAGAGTGACTCTCTCTGCCAAGATAGCTAATGCCTCCTTGACTGCTCTCCCAGTAGCCACTGCATTATGCCACAATAGTGGTGAGACCGAAGCTAGCCGTATGGTCTTGCTGGAAGCAATGTTCCACTAGCCCAGACTTCAGGTTGCAACAGTCTGATGCTTCTATCATGTTCTTTAATTCTAGTGGCTATGGTCCTGCCTGTTTGTCCAATGTATGGCACCCCACATTCACATGGAATGCGGTACACCCCTGGAACATTGAGTTGCAAATTGGTCTTTGACCAGTCTCATCAAGTGTTTGATTTTTGCAGGTAGTTTGTGAATGGTTTTTATGTTGTGTTTTGCCAGTATTCTGCTGATATTTTCCAGAAAGGTTGCCAGTAAACGGGATGCAGGCTATAACAGAAGGCTTTTCAGTGGAATTTTATATGTGATGGTCTGGCTCTTTTGTCTTTTGCGAGAGCCATCTTAACATCGGATTCAGAGTAGCCATTCTTACGAAAAGTTGGAGTCGCAAGTGTTGGAGTTCCTGAGACAAGTGCTGAGGGTCTGAGATGGCCACCACTCTGTGGACCAATGTGTCGAGCACCCCCATACGTTGGGATTTGTTGTGGCAGCTGCATGCGTTTAGATATAGATATAGATCGTTGTGAGAAGTTTTCCGATAAACTGCTTTTTGATATCAGAATGTCTAGGAAAGATAGCATCCCATTCTCCTCCACCTCCATAGTGAATTGAATCTGAGGTCTGCATCTGTTCAGATGTGTGAGGAAATCAGACAGTGTATCTCATCCATGTGGCCAGACTACAAATGTATCGTCCACATATCTGAAGAAGTGTGAAGGTATCAGGTGTGCTGTGGCGACAATCTCAAGCTGTAAATGCTCCATGTAGAAATTTGCCACTGCCGGTGATAATGGCAACCCCATGGCACCCCATCTACTTGCTCATAAAACTTGTCATCATACAGGAAATATGTGGAGGACAAGGTGTGATGGAAGAGCTTAGTGATGTCAGGCAGGAAGTGTTGCGATAGCAGCTCAGTGGATTCTTTAATCGGCACCGTGGTGAATAGTGACACAACATCAAAGCTGACAAGAAGATCACCAGGTGCAATGGTGATATTCTGCAGTGTCTGCACAAATTGGGCAGAGTTCTTAATGTGGTGTGGACAACCTCCCACAAGTGGTAGCAGATTAAACATTACAATTAAAAACCAGTCATATTACTTTTCAATAGTTCCCTTCAACAGAAAGACATTTTCTTCACTGAATGGATGGTTTCTTTGTTCCTTCGTTGAGAAAAGAAAATGGTCATGTCAATAAACAGGGGCTTCCAATCTTCTCAACCTTACTGAATCTTTTCACATATGGTAATCACAAGGGATAAGAAGGTAGTATAAGAAGGTTTCCAGGAAGTGTCCAGGGTAGTCCGGTGAATTTCTTTAATTTATCACAGGTTATGGCTGCTGTATGGGGCTTCACATAGTAATGTAAAAGCAGGGGAATTAAATGATTTGTTGGCATTTGTTATGGCTCTCATATACAGGAATTTGCAGCAATTGGCCTAGATAAAAACATCCTACCTTCATTTCTACATCATTCCTATTTATAAAGGCAAAGGTGTGAACTTCTTATCATGATTTGCAGTTCATTTAAAGAACTGCTCATCTACCTCAAATCCAAAATCCTCTGAAAGGTACTTTCAAAAACTTTCTGTTCATTGAGAAGAAATATGTCCAACATCGCCCTTCTAAAAACTTGTATCTTCAGAAAGAATTATGTTCCCACTTGCACACTCACCCTTCCTGAAGGGACTTCAAGGGGACTTAGCATTGATCCCCTTCCACAACTATATTGCAAATGACACAAATATTCTTATATGTTAATCTGTTGGCTTTGTTCCTTGCTTTTCATTCCCAGTTTGTGAAAGTATATAGGTAGTTTCTAGAAAAGCAACCTGTTATGTCTGAACTTTATCAGTTTTCTTTTTCTGTAAAGAATATGGGATTTGGGTTTTTAATTTATTATAGTTTTTGTTGGAATGAATTCAAGGATACTGCAATTATCCAGGGTGTTCATGTGACTGATAATGGTGTCAGTTTTTCTGAGGGTGAATGTGTTGCGCTTGGTGTCTTGGTGACTAGAAGTCTTGATTACCACAAGACTTGTCATTAGTTAATGTGGATATCGAATTTAAAGAACAGCCTATTTCTGTCAGGAGATCTTGGAATGTTCTGTTAATCTTGGCATGTGCTGCTTAGTGAAGGGTGCTGCTGCATATCTGGGTTGACACATGGAATAAAGCTGGCCATTAACAAAAGGAGAACCTGTAAAATGTATCTTTCTTTGTCATTATCATTGGACTTAACCTTATTGTGGAGAGTCCCTTGGCAAATGATGCAGAATCAGTAGTATTGGGTCAGTTGTTATTGCAGACATAGGTCCTGCAAGTAGCACTACAGTTGGGCAACATGGTGGAGAAGTAGCAATCTGTGGTTAGGTCATAGATGCATTGGTGACATATATTCAACTTGTTGGTCATGGTGGCCTCAGGTTTCGGTCAAGGAGCTTCATTCGTTTTGGCAGCACAGTGGAGTAATGCAATGCTACCCTTGAAGATACGGCAGATAAACTGCATTGGCCTGTTGCAGTTGATCCTGAAAACCAGTAGTTTTGTGTGACCTTCAGGATGAACTGAGATGGTAGCTGCTAGTGGATCCTGTCAGTAGAAAAGTGGGCATATCTAAATGCAGCAATTCATTTTCAGCCACACATTTTGTTAACTTTTGTGCACAATTCAGGTTAAAACCACTTGAATGGGTAGTTTATTGATTGTTGCTGGAAGAATCCATCAAAGGATATATAAATCGAATCTCCCAGAGTGATGGCTTCTTGAATATGTTCCTAACCATTTTCTATTATCTGATTTTGTTTGTGAACTTTTTCATCATTTGTACTTCTAAGCTATCTCACACTCACATAATAGAAATACAAACCGAATCCAAAAACCATCATACAATTTATGGAATGTCTCCCATAGCAATCCACAAAATCAGCTTCATTATCTCTTAGGTGCATTAATGTTTAATTCTCTGCATTCATTCTAAGTAGATGCACTCCAAAACAGAACATGTTTCAGTACATGTATCCTTCTACCATTCGTGCAGTGTATTATGATGCACTGGTCAGGTACATTTGTTTTGGCATAGATAAACTTAAAAATGAATTCTGAGTAGAGTCACATGTTCACACCCAGCTACCCTGGAAAATACAGCAATGACATGAAATGTACAGTATCTCTTGCTCTGGCAATCTCTCCACTGGGGCATTTTATATCGGCAACAAAATTATATGGTGCTGAGTCCTAATACCCATTCAGTGCATTGCAATGCAAAATTGCGTTAGGCTTTGGCAGATGTTAAGACAGTGACCAGTGTCATTAAGTAGCACCTCATGTTTTGGGCTAGTCATTTTAAACCATTCATTGAATTTTTTTGTTTTCAAAATTGGTATTAAACTTTCTCATTTTCATGATTAAATAAGTTGTGTTTTTAAAATGGGAACATTACATTTTTGTTTCTTTTATACATATAAAATATTCTACATGTAAGTTGTAAAATAAAAGTTTGTAAATATTCAGCCTGATGTGAAATATTAAGTTACCAGGTGAACAGATAGCTATGTCTTGTTCGACAAGTCACAGCTTCCCGTCCACTAACCCCATCCTTCTCCTAAATTTATGTAAGCAGTTATCCTGAACATAAATTTTCCACTGCAAAAGTAAGAAGAGGACAAATTATAACTAATACTGCAGTACACTGGACTTACATTAATCATGCAATATAGCTCCACTCCAGTTATTTACCCACATAGACATGTGTTAAAGCTGTAAAGAAAATGTTTTACGTAAGATAACTTAAAAATTACCTATCAAAGGCACAGATTAACCTTTAATAAAACCCAATTGTAACTAACTTGAGCTTTGTACTAGTATTTGCAAATGATCAGTGTAGCTTTATGATACATATATACGTTATAACTTCCATAAATTATTAGCAGGTTTATCTGTAACTGGCACCTTTATGAAATAGACTACAGTTGTGGAAAATAATTCCATTAATTTTGCTCAACGTTTAATTTTGACTTTAAAATATGGCATTATTTTAAAGTTTCTCACAGGCATCCTAGATATTCAAAAGATTCCAAATGGCAAAGGAAAGTTTCATGTAGTATGCAGTTGGATGTATTACCAGAATAGACATTCATTGAATAAAAGATAAGTGGAAAGCATAATTTTCCACTAATATCTTAATGTTCTTATTCATGTTCATTAAAAAGTGTATTGAATCAGAAGAATGCAGTTATTAATGCAGAATAAGTATTTTATTTCAAAATAAGTAATTAGAATTGCATAAAAATGTTATTACTTTGGTTTAAGTTTTAGTGCAAATACACTTTATTAGAATAAAATATTACAATTCTTCACTGGGTTTGGCTGTTTGAAATATCAAGTGAATAATCAGCCTGGCAAGTAACAGTGTAGTAATACACAGCACTAGGTACGTAGGTACCTGTAGCATTTACTCCAGGGAATTGAGATGGATCAGACATTGTCTTTGGCGTTCCACATTTTCAATGTTGTTATAATCTTAATTTCTAAGGTTTTAAATGGGAATTCAAATATGTACTGTATCGTAGCACCAGATAGTTAAACAGAAGGAAGCATTTGGTGTAGGCCATCTCTGACCTATTTAAATGCTGGCTAACTCGATTGAAAGATTCTCTCCACAAGCACAGTGAATGATTGTGTGCTACATGCAAGGAACGTAGCATTTGTTTGTACAGGGTGCTGGGTCCATCTCAGTCAGGCAGAGAATCCAGAGATTCTATGCTGTGCACATGCAGTAAGAATTGGTTCAGAGATTTAGTACTGGTACAGAGCAGTGTTACACTATCAACAATTTAACATGACATATGGTTGATCTATTTAGGAAATAAAGAAGAAGCTCTTTCGGAAGCAGAGACTTTGTAGACAACTGGATGTAATGAATGAAACCTGGCTACAGCCACAGTATCTCTAACAAGTAAGGTAGAGAGTAAAGAGATATTTTAGCCAAGGCAATTATAGTAAAATTCTATAGCTGCTCAGAAAGTAGGTAATAGTTTTCTATTGACTCTTTCGTACTTAGAAATCTGTAAAGCCTAACAATGGATTTAATGACTTAAAACAGCTTATCCAAAGCAGTAAGCAAGCATGAAAAGAAAACCAGGCGTAGGATGTTTCTCAAATTTAAGTTTTTAGTGATTCATGAAATATAATTAATCTTCAGTTAGATACTCGGTGGTACTTGAAAATTTCAAAACTAATGAACAGGTATGGAAAAAATCGTTGTAGTGTTTGTTAGTGTTAGTTAAACAAAAGCAGTGTTTCTTAAAGTTCTGCAAAACTTTTTCTAAGTTCCAACATCATTTGGAATATTGCATCCTATAAGAAGTTGGGAACATAGTCCAAACATAAGAAAAATAACTTCTAAACTAAGTCAGTGTTCTATTCACACATTTCAGCTATTCAGCTGAACCACAGGATAAATATTCCAGATGTCCTTTCATCAGTTCTTGAAACATAGACTTTCCTGTGTTTGCAGTATTGGTACTACAGGCACTCCACAAAATGTATAATCATATTTTGAATCTGTCCAATATTGCACCTTAATAGATGATGCCAGCAGTATCCCAGTGTTTCTTCTGTGGACATTTGTTATTGTGTCCACAAAATGCAAGCTGTGTTTTAGGTTAGGTGGGATGTAAAACCCCCAGCCTTAATATCCACATTAGTTGTCTGTGTGGATTGTACTGGGGAACTCCGCATGCAAAGAGAGTGACACCATCCCTGAGATTATTGAGCAATAATATCATTACTTCATCAACAACCAATTTGATCAGGGATCCAATATCCTTCCACAATGCAGCCGCTGTGATATCTTCTGCTTCAAGTTTGTATTCATCGATCTGAACAAAATGACCGGCACTACCTATTTTGCCCCATGGTGTTGTATTTGTCGTTCATTGAAGATATGCACATCTCCAGATAATAGCTGAACCAATCAGCTATTGTTTTCTGACATGTTTCAGCTATTGTTTTGTGACATGTTTGTCCCCAATAGAACAACTGATGATTGTTTGCTCGTACAAAATGCGTAGACATGCGGGGAGTACTTGGGCAGGTGATATCTTATAGTTCTTGAACCAAATATCCTTAGCAGGAACTCCAAGAACATTTTATGCTCTCACCTATTCATATATCTTGTATCTGTCATCCCGCTTACTCAAGGGGTGAAAGGCAGCATCAGATTCTCGATACAACATGCACGTTCTTAACAAACCTTCATCATATACTTAGTTAAACGTACTTTATCATCGTTGTACAATGGTGCGAGATCTGCAATATTTACAAATGTAGAGACCAAACAGAATATTCATTTTCACAACAGACAGTAAAGATACTTTGCTTCTAACAGTAGCATACGTCGTGGACACATGCCATGCATTGGCAACAAATTGCATTAAAACTATTAAGGTTTCCGGCATTTCTACTTCTGCGCAATTTCAACAGGTACCAGCGCTTGTTTCAGCCTGCCCAATTGGAATCAGGGAAAATTTCTGCGGGACGTAAAAG
Source organism: Mantis religiosa (assembly GCA_030765055.1). Classification (NCBI taxonomy): domain Eukaryota; kingdom Metazoa; phylum Arthropoda; class Insecta; order Mantodea; family Mantidae; genus Mantis; species Mantis religiosa. Next base: position 152,464,429 of record CM060950.1, on the reverse strand, counting down.
TAAATCATATCCCAGAAGCAAACTTTACAAACACACAACAAAGTTACCGAATTCCTCAACAAAGGAGATTATGTGGAGCTGTTGAACTGTTCTGCACTGTATGATACTCGTCTATGCAACCATTTAAAATAATCCCCAGTGCACATTTCAAATTCAACAAGTAGTTATTACACTTAGCAGCATCCTTGTTGGAGGTGGCAGCGTGGCTCAGTGGTTAGACCGCTTGGCTCTCACCAAGGCGGCCCGGGTTCAATCCCAGGCAACTGCAAAGTAAGATTTGTGGTGGAAAACACAGCGCTGGGGCGGGTTTTCTCCGGGATCTCTGGTTTCCCCCGCCATCTCATTCCACCGGTGCTCCATCTTCATCTCATGTATCATCAGTGTCATCGCCTGCGGTGCCATATGTAGTAAAAGTGGGCGTTACACACTACACACACATCCTTGTTGGTGCTATTAAGAAGAAATGAAATAAGCCACTTTTTATGCTCGAAGAAACTTCCTATTTTTCAAAGATGTTGTAGCTCTAGTTACTTCCTTTATTCTATACCATGGAAGTGCATAAGAACGGTGGTTTCTTTTTGCAATTTATGTCCTCCATTAGTAATATTGGATGATGAGTGGAATGGGTGAAATGATGCTCAAATGAGCCCAGGGTACACAGAGCTTAGAGTTACCTGACATTCGTCTTTCAGGATAAGGGAAAATCCCGGAAAAAACCTTATCCAGGTAACTCACCCTGACAGATTCGAACTCAGGATCTCTTGAACGTGAGGCACACACGCTACCATCTACACTACCGAGGCGCAAGGAAGGGGTCATTCTATGCCTTAAGTGCAGATAAATCATCAATAGTTCCATTGTTTTGGAGTAAACGAGAAAATTGTAGGCCAAACCCATGATGGTGCTCCAGTGACGTGACGTCTGAGACGTCTAGGATTTGCTCTTTTATGGTAGTAATGTTGAACATTTTTTAAATTCAAACTTCATGTAATTATGGCCTGGAATATCAGTCTTATAAATAAGAATTTTTTATAGTACAAAACAATATTTTTGAAATTGAAAGTGTTAGTCATGAAAAGTTAATAAAAGAATGCATGTTTTAGAAAAGCACTTGTGATCAAGACTGTCAATTACCCCTTTCTTCATATGTGCCTCTATTATTTCTGTTTTTTCTGATGAAACTGCTTTGTCATGGCGCACTGAGGAGAGCAAAATCACTGCTCTGTTTTTCTTTGACACATAAGATAGTGTTAAGTTTGTTAGTGAAGCCATACACTGAAGACCTCACTGTTTTTGTTTTGGGTGGCATGAGTTGATTAGAGATTTGGTTATTATTTTTCATTGTTGCAGTTCAAGTCAGCTCCTTTGATCTCAACTTTTGAACGTAAAGTTCTATAGACATAAACCAATTATGAAAAGTAGTATTGGTGTTTAGTTTGCTTATCCGTTTCTCTTCTGGCATTAATCCAAGCCCATCCGTGCCTTTCCAGATGTAGGAAACCAGTATAGAAGTAATCTGTTCTTACCTTGAGTCATATACTTTAGTTTCAGTTCATATTTTTCTGCCTTTGAGGGCATCAACTTGTTGAACTTGTAGTGGCCTTTGAAGCTTATTAGCATTTCATCAGTACAAGCTTTGGGCCCCCATTGAATATGACTTTTGTGGATTCTGAATGAGTAGGCTCAACAACTCAGATATAGCAGCCACTGGATCTTCCTTCTTTCTTTGCAGTCTGTCTTCAGGATTGTCTAATCTCAAGCACAGTAGAAGATTGCTGAATCTCTTTGCAGACATGATGAGTCGAAGTATTCTTCCTGTACCATTTGTTGCAAACATGGATGAAATATCTTTGTCATTTGCTTTAAAAGTAGCAGTATGTAAAAGCAATTGCAGGAATGCATCTCATCTCAATTTGGTCAACATCCTGAATGTCTGAATGATTCATTCTTTGGTATTTTTGCTGCACAGAGCCTAGATTCACATTTGCCAGGTTTATAATAATTTCTTCATCTCAAGAGAAAAAAATAACATCCCAAACAGTCTTGCAATTAACGTTGTTTCCAAGTCGTCTAAACTGATGCAAAACAGGCAAACGGACTATGTTTTGGCTCTGAGTGCGAACATTTCTCACTGGTTATTTTGCTGCCCATTTATAACGATATCTACGGTAAAAATATCTTTGAGTGGCTTCACCTTGTTCATTATCTCCAGCATTTTCATCTTTATCTGTGGCATCTTTATTGTCATCACAAGTGTCCTATGTTGGTTCATCAGAATCACTGTCTGTGATTTCTCTATCTGTGTCTGTAGCATGGCCACTTTAGATAATACAGTCACTGCCAACATTAATTTCCTCATCACTTATATCTCCATTCAACCACTCGAGCGCCTGCTTTTTAAATTTAGAATTGTTAACAGTACATGACGAGATGGTCATGTTGCATGATGCAACATTTTAAGCAGTATCTACTGCTCTCGACATATATCATGCAATTGGTGACGTGACGCCTATCAGACGTGTCTAGAAGATCAGCCTCGCCTGGACAATAAACAGTCAAGCTTAAGCACAAAGATTAATATGAAGCACACAGTAAGCAAAAATAATAAGATACTATAAATACTAGGGTTCATATTTCATCAGACAATGAAGGTTAACATTTCTTAGTTTTTATGGTTTTTGAGAGTTGTCATGTCTACAGGTAAAGGGTAATGGCACTTGGCACTAGGCAAAAGCTCAATAAAAATTACCCTTAGACTATCTTTGTACGTTGCTATGATAATGTGTGAAAATTGGGACTTCCACAGTCAGCAAGCAATATAAAAAAATGCAGCAGTTCTTACTCTTTCAGGAATTTGCCATTACTTTTGCAGTTCACGAAAGAGGTGAAAGTACTGAAGAAAATGATTGAGAAGAAACTTTCAAAGTTGTGAACCACGAGAGGAATCTTTCTGAAATGGCTAATGAATAGTTATATAACCAAGCATTCACTTAATGAAAGTTTTTAATGTTTTTATAACAGACCACAAGAATGGAATTTCAAGTTACTTTCTATTGCATTTGTTTTTAGAGGTGTTTTCCTTGATCTTTGTGAATACTTATATGCTGTATGATATTGTGCAAACCAAATTCTTCAACATAATGTACGGTTACGACAGAACAGAGAAGTTAAACATGTTGCTAAAATGTTCATCAAAATAGGTTTGATAGCATTTGAAGTAGTACCTCCTAGAAAGCTGATGATATGCCAAGAAAATGTAGCAATGAAGACCAAAAACTATTTACATATTCCTGTTAACAGAAATTTTGGACAACCTCTATCTCCAATAGGAAATAGGATTTGATGGTCATTATATGCTAAATTTCCTGTTTCTTCTAGAAATTAGTACCTTCCCTTAAATAAAACATTTTCCTCAGAGAGCTTTTGAAAATTAAAACATGCAACAAATATTTTCAGTCTTTGAATAAGTCTTACCATTCCGGACAACAGCAACTGTTGTTTATTTAATTAAGGTTATAAACGACCATGTGGAGCACATAAACATTTTAAGGACTAGCCAGTATTAATATTACAGTATGTAGCATCAAAACAATTGAAATAAAAAACAAATGGTATATAATAAAAGTTAACTATAACATTAAAATGGCAACAGCTATAAATAACGCTAGTAGAAATATGTATCTTATCATTGAAAAATGGAACATATAGTACATGCACAGTTTTTTTTTTATTTATTTAATAACAAAAACAATATTTATAGTAAGGTAGGAAAGTGGTAAGGGATGGAGTTATCTCCTGCCAGTTGTGGAGTCCCGCATTAGCACCTCCAATATTAACGTATATTTAAATGCTGCCGCACAATGTGCTGGAGCGCGTAGGAATTAAATTCCTTGGCCATGACCATGACCGAAGTCCTGAGCACGGCTAAAAGGGGATTATGTAGACTTTATTGTTGGGGATTGGGAGCATAGTGTCTCCTTGCGGTTCACGAAGGGAGACAATAGGAAGTTCTGTGTTGACTTGCAGGTGATGCTCAACCAGGCGGTGGAGCAGTTGTAGTAGCTGGTCTGTTTGGCGCCGGTGCTGGTGTGACTCTCCTCCAGCCGTGAGAGTTTTTCTTCACAGATGATGAATTGTTACTGTAGTGGAGTTGCTGTAGTTGTTGTGCCAGGTCTAGCTGGGTCAACATCATAGAGAGGGGGAAGGAGGAAATAAAGCTTACACGAAAATTGATAGTTTAATGGCATGTATATATTTAACAATATTGAAAACTTCTATATAATCATTCAATACTTGGTTTTGACCTGAAGGAGTTTCTAATTTTAATCTAGAAGGTTCTAAATATTTGGTTCGAAATATAAGCTTTATTATAAAGGTTACTTTGCAGTATTTACACATAGTAGCTTAACTTTTAGTTAACTCCTATATCAAGTTTGAACGACCAATACGCAAATGAGTATAAATTTTCTGCTCCTTAGGTACAGTTAGCCATTGAAGTAGTAATGAACGTTGAATGAACTACTTATCATGGTGATTGTTTTGGGATCTCTTGCACAAATATTTGTGGGCATGCACAGTATTTTAAAATAAGTATTTAGACAAACACAGAAAGTTTTCGGATATTATTTTTCTTCTCATATATGTAGCACAAGGTTGGTTGGAGAAAATTTTACACACAGAATTTTTCTAGGTATGTCAGGCATTGGCAGCTTATGAACATTTTTCCTGATGTGGCCAGGTGTGTGCTTTTAATGAAAGTAGAAGTGGGGTTATACCTTTTAAAACAGGTCATATTTAGTTGCACTGTCAAAAACACTGCAGTGACAGAAATGTGACAGAACACAATACATTTACTAATAACAAAGAAATAAAATAACTCACTAGATCACAGCGTTACATGTTCAAGAGTTGATAAGCAGTTCCTCTGGTCAGCAAAAATTTCAATCACTCTCTTGATGAAGTTAGGGATCGCACCAATTTGTTCTTTCTGAATGAAACAAAAAGTCAAGGCATTAAGCCTGTCTTGGTTCATGGTGTCCCCAAGGAGCTAAAACTTCTCTCTGCCTTGGCTGTTGAAACTGGAGTTAGTGCAATTTTCAGAAACTAGTATGCGGTTGTGTACTTTAGAAAAGGAGTGCTTTATGAAAAACTGAAGAGTTCATTAACTGAAAAGATGTCTTAGAATGTATCATTATGATAAATCATTGACAGTTCATTTTTTTTAATTTTCTGTAGGGGATAATAGGATTATAATTTCATGCAAATTTTCTCACAGAGTCAGCTGGAAACTTTTCGCTGAATGTAATACATTTCTTTGGATTAATAACTCTAATGCGTCATATATGTGAGGCAGTTGGAATAATCATTTCAGATGGTTGACCACTGTATCGCACCTGTGTAGGTCGCAGCGACCACTCAACTCTCACTAAAGCTGCCCAGATTCGATCCCAGGCAACAGCTTTGTGGTAGACAAAGCATCGTAGGGGTGGGTTTCTCCGGGCGCTCCAGTTTCCCCTGCCATCTCATTCCATCGGTGCTCCATCTTCATTTTCATGTATCATCAGTGTCACTGCCTGCAGTGCCGTATGTAGTAAAAGTGGGCGTTAAACATTACAAAAACACCTCTTTGCTATCTGAATTCAGGTTCGCTTCCTAACTGTAATTCTCTCGCTTTCTTTAGGGACGAGCAAGATTATCATCAACCTGGTATCTCTTAATGTTCTCACGAATTTCAGACACAGCTGATTCAGAATACTGTAAATATTTATGTACAAGTTACTGTAACACTATCGGCACTTTGTATCTGAATTATGTTGTTGAGAATGTCAACATGTTTGATAATATCGAGATTCAACTGTATTGGAACACCACAGTGAAGCGAAAAATTATTAAATTTTAGATGAGTCGCATTTTTTACACATCTGCTCCACTTTCGTACCTATTTTGAGGACATGTTTCGCAAATCTTCGTTTGCAACTACGGCTCTTGTGCGACTGACCCACACCGCTGGATCTAGCGTCAGTCGCACAAGAGCCGTAGATGCAAACGAAGATTTGCGAAACATGTCCTCAAAATAGGTACGAAAGTGAAGCAGATGTGTAAAAAATGCGACTCATCTAAAATTTAATAATGTTTGATAATGTCGTAGAAAAAGTTTAGAGGAACTAAAAATTCTGGATTGTTGATTAAATTCTTCAAACTAAAAGATTCCCTTATTGTTACATCATCATCATCATCATCATCCCACTCATCTTCCTACTCAATGTTCTCAAAACTCTGTAGTAAATAAAGTTTAATTTCATGAACACTCCTCACAACCCGTGAATGAAAGTTCCATATTGTTGGGAAAGCAGCTGGAATGCATTTGTAGCAGACTGAATGCAACAAATCACTACATTTTGTTAAAGACGAGAAAAATTTGAATTCACCAATGTTGGGAAAAAACCACTTAACTGATTTTGTGTTTGGAACAAACATTTCTTATAATCAAATTTAATTGGTGAGCATGTGTACATACTTGGCATAAGATAAAGTGTCCTACATCAAAGTCTGAACACCTCCATGGCTATTGCTCATTGCTGGGGCACCATCATATGTTTAAGATATGAGTTTTCTTTCTACATTAAAATATTGCAACTTCCTTATCAAAGCATCACTGAGACTAATGGTTTTTGATTAAAAATCTTTTCAAAAGAAAGAAAACTTTCAGTGGGTTTAAACCCTTTATTGTATCGTAAAACGACCACAAATTGACTGCGGCAAGCTATGTCCATTGTTTCATTAGCCTGCACAGAAACATAATCGGCAGCATGTATATATTTCATGAATTCCTCAAGGAAGCCTGATACATACAATGCAATACTTCATTCTGTATAGTATTAAATGCCCTTTCTGCAATCTAAATGAGGATATGGATAAAAATCACCTCATCCACTGTCCAGCTTTTATAGAAGAGACCAAGCTTCCCGCTAAATATTGGAGTGCAAGAGAGCGAATGATTTTATTATCAAGTGCTCAACATTAGATACCAACCAACCAACCAACCATTCTGTATAGTAGGTTAAGTATATTTTCATTCCTATATTACCGGTAATGTTGAGGTAGTCATCTAACAGACTGTCAAGGTGATCAAGGAGATTTAAATATAACAACTTGCAACGGTTTGCTGTTTCATCATGACCACTCAATGTTGGATCATGAGTTCCGCAAAATTGTATACATTCTATCACTCTGATCAGTGTGTGTTCCTTTTAGGTACTAGTTATTGTGATTTTGGATTGATATTTTATGTGCAGATTAAATCTGAGCAGCAATGTTAAAAGTTCTCAATAATTTAAATTTACAGGCATTTTGTACGTGAAGTGAAATTATAATTCCTTCACTTAAATGTTTCAGATTCTTACAACCAACCTGGACCACGCCGTGGCTGAGTGGTTGGATTGCTTGGTTCTCACCAAGGTGGTCATGGTTCAATCCCAGGTGACCACAAAGTGTGTTGTGGTGGACAGCACAGTTTGTGTCAAGTTTTCTCTGGGATCTCCGGTTTTCCCTGCTATCTCATTCCACCGTTGCTCCATCTTCATCCCAGGTATCATCAGTATCACTGCCTGCAGCGCCGTATGTAGTAAAACCGGGCACTGAACATTACACATTTCATTACAACCAACCATCATCCACGGACCTATCTAACCAAATAATAAACAGTTAAAGCAAAAGACACTTCATTTCTCTTCACTTGCAGTTAGACATGACTTCTTACTAAACTATTTGTTATAGAATGTCATCTTGCCTAAATATAAGATTATTCAGTTGATGTGCACTTAATTGTTTAATTTCAAGTTGTTCTTCTACCTTTTATAAATTAAAGGGTCTTTTCAATAAAGAATACATTCTATTCATGTTAAACATACCACTTTGTCCACCAAACAATTAGGGTCCCAAAACTAATCGCATGAATGGTAAACTTCATATAACGGGCCGCAGCTACTTGGCCACAAGTGTTGCTAAAGCACGATGTAGGGAGAGGAGCAAAGATGAGCGAGGGAGATATAGGCACGTGACTGGCAAAATATATTGAGGTGTGAGGAGGAACCGTAGGCCCTACGTAATCTGACCCAACATTCTGCTTCGCAACAAGGAGACGGTGCAGTTGTCAGTACAACACTGCCGGTTGCAAGCTTCCATTATCATTAAGACTAATGGTATTATAAATTAATGCGAGGTGCATTCCAGTTATAACACCTATTTTGTTTTCAAGACTGGGACCAGATAGGAGCTTCTGGTATTTATTTTAATACGTGGACTCTTTGTGATTGAGTGATAGAGATGGCAGCACTGTATAGTGCATAGAACTCTAGTGGCAATGACGAGAGTTGAGACTGTTTTTGATACTTAAAATGGCGATGTTTTCATTGCAAGAACAGCGTATAATCAGGGACGTATTTAAAGGGGGGATCCAGTGGGTCCGGACCCCCAAATGAACTCATTTTAATTTTGTAATAAATAGTTTAAATAAATCTTACTTTAAAATAAATCGAAAAAGTTTATTCAAGCTTCTCATCTTAACGTCTCTATTCACTGTCCGGTAGACATGAAGTTATAAAGGGTGCGTGCAGAACAACTGAAAATGTGAAGGTTTCCGCCCCTAATCGAGAACGGTTTCATTTCAACTTTCTGGCATTTCCTATACTCAAGGTCAAGTACGGTGGTAGAAGTACAGTCCGCTGAAAATAAACAGCACGAGTATAGTACTGTTATTGAATTTATAACTGAATACAGTTAGTGAATGTGTTTGCGCCATTATCGTCATTTGTTCCGGCGGGCGCATGAATATTTCACTTGGCGCCGGTTATGCGGCCAGCTGATCATGTGACTCACCAGCGCGCAAGAAAGAGGTTTCTTCTTCCTTTTTTAGTTACAGACATGTTGAGACATGTGATGTGCTTCGTTGTGTGGCTGCATGCAGCTGTTGTTGCAATGAAAGAACCGTTTTAGTTTATCTCAAATATTAAATGTATTATTGTCTTCTTCATGATTATTCACATAAGAAATGTAGCGTGTGCAATAAATTTATCTAGTGATATGAATACAGCTCTATCGAGTACAGTCTACAAAATCAGTTTCCTTGGTTACAGCTAAAATCAAGGTGGTCCTCCGCATTAAATTAAGCACGACACGAACATTGGTCCTTCACGGGCAGATATTTATTGTGCAACGCAACAGTTTCTTCTGCATGGATGTACATCAGTGGGCCCCAGGACGCCAGGCATCGGGATCTACGCAGCAGATGATCAGCATTTCATTCACAACGACGCAGAAGCCTGCATCGCAACACATTTCAGGTCAGAACATTCCTTTTCTTTCTTTCTCTCCTTTAAGCAAGTCTCATAACCATTCAATATGGAGCAGGATTTGAAAGCTCTTGTCAAAAGAAGGGGTATAATCAAAAGAGAATTTACCTTTGTTTGAAAATTTCTTGATAAATTACCAGAACAGGTCAACATTTTCATATTGAGAGCTAATTTCGATAACTTAAGTGAAATGTGGGACAAATATGAAGCTATTCAGACCCAAATTGAATCTCTTGTGGAAGCGGAAACTGAATTAGATATGCATGCAGAACACAAGGAGGAAACAAGAAACAGTTACATCGAATTGAAGGCTAGGTTAGCTGAATTAATACAGGATCATGAACAGCAAGAAAATGGTTCTGGACATTCGCAGCACACAGTGCAGTCGCAATCGTCACAAGCGGCTAAAGCTATCAAACTGCCTGTGATACAATTACCTAAATTTGAGGGTGATGTCACTCATTTCAAACATTTCTATGACACATTTACAAGCTTAGTGGTAAACAACCAAGCTTTAGATGCTATTCAGAAATATCATTACTTACTTTCCTCTCACAAGGGACAAGCTCATTCACTAATACAGAACATACCTGTCACTAGTGAAAATTTTGATGTAGCATGGGAGCTCATATGCTCACGCTATAACAATACAAGATTAATAGCTACAGCTCATATAAAAAATTTATTAGCACTACCAGTAATGCATAAGGAAACAGTAAATGAACTACGTACCTTGCTCAACCATTTTCAAAATAACTTGAATGCCATTGAAGTATTAAAACTTGAAGTGCCCATGCATGAAATCATTTTAATGCAACTTCTCCTGAACATTTGTCTGACACCACACGCAGAGAATGGGAGAGTAAAATAGATTCTCAAAACTTCCCTTCTTTGAAGGATCTTATGCAATTTTTAGAAGCAAGAGCACACTCTTTTGAATTGCTTGCTAACACTGCATGTAACAAGACGGTAGTTAAGCCTAAGACTGATTTACACTCTGCTAAGCCCAACAGCAGAGACAGTAAGCACTCTTACTTATCCACGAGTGATCGTATATGTCCATTTTGTCAGTGCAATCACATGCTACATAATTGTGATAACTTCAAAAACCTTAATGTGCATAAGCGTTGGACTTTCATTAAATCCAAGTGCCTTTGTGCCAATTGCTTTGCTCCTAATCACATATCAAGTAAATGTAATCGTGCCTCATACTTCAATTGTGGCTCATCCGCTCACAGGAAGTTGCTTCATGATAGTAACAGAGAAAATGCTTCACGTGCAACTTCATCTAGTCCTGTAAATGATTCTACTAGAACGATTGACGCGCCATCTAGCTACTGTTCTTTTAAATCAAAATCCACACAGCAGGTTTTGCTTGCCACCGCACTAGTGACAGATATGGCAATCTCATACAATGTAGAGCACTCCTCGACTGTGCCAGTCAATCCAATTTCATAACTGCAGATGTTGCGAAGCGCTTACAGCTTAACAAGGTGACAGCTGATACGCCTATCAGTGGTATAAATGGCACCATTTCTACGGCCACTCACCATGTTCAGGTCAATCTGAAATCTATGGTACATGATTTTAAGACTAAAATTGAATGTCTAGTACTTCCTCGTATAACAGGAAAACTACCTTCCACACATATCAATTTGTGCAACTGGAATATTCCTTCTAGCATTCCATTAGCAGATCCTAGGTTCAACATTCCTGATGAAGTTGAAATCCTAATTGGAAGTTCCTTATTCTTCGAGTTATTGCATGGGAAAACCTTAAAGAAACAAGGACATCCTATACTAGCCAGCACAGCCCTCGGTTGGATAATATCAGACCCTATTCCAAGGTCATCTTACAAGTACAAGGCTAAGTCTTCGCCTCAGCATAATTTCTTCATCAGCACTGATAACCTTGACACACAGTTAAGATGTTTCTGGGATTTGGAAGAATTTCCTCAGCATGTTCTTACTAAGGAGGAAAAGAAGTGTGAAGAATACTATGTAAAAACAACCACTCGTAATGCCGATGGTAGCTTTACAGTTCGTCTACCCGTCAAGGAGGACAAAAATCACTTAGGTGAATCTAGACAGCAAGCCATCAATCGCTTTATGCACTTAGAACGACGTCTTCAAAACAACATCACACTTAAAGAAGATTACACTCAATTTCTCTCTGAATATGAATCCATGGGGCACATGAAGCAAGTGTCACCACCAAAGGAAGGGGAACCTTGTTACTATCTTCCGCATCATGCAGTTTTCAAACCTTTGTCTGCTACTACTCGCACCAGAGTTGTATTTGATGCATCTGCGCAGTCATCTTCAGGACTATCCTTGAATGATGTGCTGAAGTTGGGTCCTATTATTCAGGATGACCTTACCTCCATAATTCTACGCTTCAGAACTTATCGCTATGCATTCTCAGTTGACATTTCTAAGATGTACAGGCGAGTGAAAATGCATCCTGATGATCAAGATCTCCAAAGAATAGTATGGCGAGAAAACAAAGATGAACCTATCAAGGACTACGCTCTTACTACAGTCACATATGGTACCAAACCTGCACCCTTTTTGGCCATAAGGACTTTGCATCAACTAGCTTCAGAGGAAGAGGCTAAATATCCACTAGCTTCTCAAACTATCCGTGAATCCTTCTACTTAGATGATTGCTTATGTAGTCATAATGATCTACAGCAAGCTTTACATATTCAGAGGCAGCTATTTCAGATGTTAGACAGTGGCGGATTCCCACTTAGGAAATGGTGTTCTAATCATGAAGATATTTTAAAATCCATTCCACCGGAACACAGAGAGACACAACTTCCACTTTCATTGGATAGCAGTGAAAATGTGCATGCTCTTGGTCTCCTCTGGCATCCTGGAACAGATCAATTCCAGATACAAGACAATCCATCTCTTCAGGACAATCTAAATTCTAGCTACACCAAACGAAGCATACTTTCTGTCATATCATATTTTTTGATCCTTTAGGCCTAGTGAATCCTATTGTCATAAATGCCAAGATGTTTCTACAATCTCTTTGGTTGGAAAAACTCAGTTGGGATGAATTGATACCATCTCACCTCATCCAACAATGGCTAAATTTCTGCGAGACATTGTCCATCATTCATGCTATACGTATTCCAAGACACGTTCTAATCACAGGTACATTAAGGGACATACAAATACATGGGTTTTGCGATGCCTCAGAAAAGGCTTATGGTGCCTGTATTTATCTTCGTTCTATGAACAGCTGCAATGAGGTGAAAACCAGACTTCTTTGCTCCAAATCCAAGGTTGCACCATTAAAGAAACAAACCATTCCTCGGCTCGAACTTTGTGGTGCTTTACTACTCGCTAAACTTTACAAGGTTGTAGCTAACCTTAAGCTGCAGACTTCACAGAACTATCTATGGACGGACGCTATGATTGTTCTAGCATGGATTAAATCCAACCCACACAAATGGAAGACTTTTGTAGTCAACAGAGTTTCACAAATACAAGAGTTTTTAGAAACTGCTGCTTGGCGATATGTAGCTACTCAAAATAATCCAGCAGATCTCATTTCGAGAGGAGTTTCAACTGAACCTCTTGCCTCAAATGACTTGTGGTGGAAAGGTCCTGATTGGATCTCACAACCCTTTGCATCTTGGCCAGAACAACCCAAACGATTAGATATTCAAGATGCCACTGAGCAACGCACTACTGCATGCTTGATGGTCACTACAGAAAGTGATGATGTCATTTCTTGTTTTTCAAAATTGTTACGCCTGCAGAGAGTGACAGCATACATGCTGAGATTTGCATTCAACTGTAGAAACAGCAACACGAGACGGCAAGGTCCTCTCTCAGCACTTGAGCTTCAACAGTCATTGCACTGCTGCATTAAACTTGCTCAACAATCAGCTTATATCACAGAGTTAACAGAACTTAATGATAAAGGACACGTTCCTACTAAAAGCTCATTGAAATCTTTGCATCCATTTGTCGACAATGAAGGTTTACTCCGAGTAGGGGGAAGAATTGACAAGGCTGAAATTTCCTTCCAGTCAAGACATCAGCTCATCTTACCTCTTAAGCATCATCTTACCAAGCTAATTATTGAAAGTGAACATGTTAAACTTTTGCATGCTTCCAATGAGCTACTTACCTCTTCTCTTCAACAACGGTATTGAATACCGAGAATAGGAGAAACTCTTAAGTCAGTCCTACACAAGTGCCTGCCGTGCTTCAAACTCAAGGCCAAGGAAGCTCAACAATTAATGGGCAATCTACCTACCTACAGAGTGACTCCAGCGAGACCTTTCCTACGAGTTGCAGTTGATTACGCTGGTCCATTCTTCCTACGTTATGGCTCGCCTCGCAGCAAGAGTCAGGTGAAGGCCTACATAGCTATCTTTGTCTGTTTATCCACAAAGGCAATTCACATTGAGTTGGTTTCAGACATGACTTCTGATGCTTTTGTTGCTGCCTTACGAAGGTTTACAGCTAGACGAGGATTGTGTAAAGAGATCCTAAGTGACAATGGCACAAATTTTGTAGGTGCTAACAACAAACTTAGAGAACTTAGACTACTTTTGCAATCTCGCAAGCACCAAGAGATTGTACAAGACTACGCTTCATCTAATGAATGCACATGGCATTTTATACCACCCAGCTCACCCCACTTTGGATGATTACATGAGGCTGTAGTGAAATCTATGAAATATTATCTTCGCAGAGTAATGGGTACACAAGTACTGACCTATGAACAATTAACCACATTACTAATTCAAATTGAGGCTTGCTTGAACTCCCGTCCATTGCTACGCCTTACTTATGATCCTTTTGATACTTCCTACCTTTCTCCAGGTCATTTCCTCATTGGAGAACCATTGACTTCCATACCATCACCTTGTTCTGACAATCTGAATCAGTTACAGAAATGGCAACAGCTCCAAGATCGTCTACAACATCTGTGGCAGCGGTGGTCAACCTACTATCTACATTCACTCCAGCAGAGGCAAAAGTGGTCTAGTTCCAGTGAAAATCTTAAGGCAGACACCATGGTCCTGCTAATGGAAGACAATTCATCTCCTCTGCATTGGGAACTTGGAATCATCACTGAGACTCATCCTGGTGGTGATGGTTTAGTGCGGGTAGCTACAGTGCGAACTTCTAAGGGTGAATATAGGCGTCCCATTGTGAAACTGTGTCCTCTGCCAGTTCAAGAACAACAGTGATATTTTTCAAAGTGTGTCTATGTTAAATTAAAAAACTGTTCAGTTTTTTGGGCCCCAGTATGTTTGCGCCATTATCGTCATTTGTTCCGGCGGGCACATGAATATTTCACTTGGCGCCGGTTATGCAACCAGCTGATCATGTGACTCGCCAGCGCGCAAGAAAAGAGGTTTCTTCCTTTTTTAGTTACAGATATGTTGAGACATGTGATCTGCTTCGTTGTGTGGCTGCGTGCAGTTGTTGTTGCAATGAAAGAACCGTTTTAGTTTATCTCAAATATTAAATGTATTGTTGTCTTCTTCATGATTATTCACATAAGAAATGTAGCGTGTGCAATAAATTTATCTAGTGATATGAATACAGCTCTATCGAGTACAGTCCACAAAATCAATTTCCTTGGTTACAGCTAAAATCAAGGTGGTCCTCCGCATTAAATTAAGCACGACACGAACAGAATGAGTGATTTGCGGTTTAAGGGTCGTCGACAACGAGGACATTTGGATCCCATGAATACAGTATGCACCACTAGATACTGCACCTAATGAACATGCGATCTAGGTGAGATACGCCTTACTAAAAATAACTAATTTCAGTAGCACAACACTCTCCACTACTTACAGATGGTCTGGTTTATTAATGCATGTGGATTAACAGTCCTCATTAACATCGAGGGCTGCGGAGTTTTAAAGAAAATATGGTTGGATTGTTTATTTTTATGCTCAAGATTATGCAGAAGTTAAGCTAGTAAAATACAATTACGTATTCTTTGTCAGAACGACATTAAATTTGTTTCACGTGTAAGTGTAACGCTTTAAGTGAAAGACGGCGTCAAATTCTGTAAGTTATACGAGCAACCTGCATAATTATATCAACTTTTATACTAATTATTAGAAAATCAAGATCAATTACCGAATATACGACAGATAAATGTTTACATTTCACGGTTATTTAAAACGGCGGTGTTCTACATCTAAGACTTGCAGCCGTCATTGATGTGCCGAATTTTAATGATCAGTGGACTAACGAATAACACTCGAATAACGGTTTTATAATAATAATCATCATCATCATGCCCGCCTCGGTAGCGTGGTGGTAGAGTGTCTGTCTCACGTTCAAGAGGTCTCGAGTTCGAATCTCAATCAGGGTGAGGTACCTGGATAAGGTTTTTTCCAGGGTTTTCCCTTATCCTGAAAGACGAATTTCGGGTAACTCTAAGCTCTATGGACCCTGGGCTCATTTGAGCATCATTTCACCCATTCCATTCATCGTCCGATATGACTTAACGGAGGACGTAAAATTACAACAACAAAAAATCATCATGCTCTCATCCTCATAATGATGGGCTGTAGTCCATTTAGGGCAACATACGATAACAGCATGATTTTTTTAAGTGGCGGTGAAATATATTTGCGGACTTCCGCAGTAGGGCATTTGAGCCTCTCCTTATGGGCGCTACACCACCAAAAGACATCCATCGGACTAAGAAGGACAAGTCATGCAGCGGTACCGCATAAAGCACCCGCGCATTGCAGTTGGCTTTGAAAGTGGCTCATTTCCAGCTCCGTTACTCGTAATGTATGGGCAGAGTTTGTCTAAATATTACTGTAGTTCAACTCCTTGGTCTCCGAGACAAATTCTTATTTCGAGTATGATACTGGGCTTGAGTGTTTTTTGTTGGTTATGCCATAATTAACCGGGGTCGTATTAGTTGATTGTGATTTTTCATGCTAGTCAAAGCTTGGGCTTTTGATCAATTGCCCGATGGAATGCGTTTTTGCTCCTCGTGCACTTGGTATGCTAGAACCACTTCAGATTTATCTGGTAATTATACTTAGTTAAGTGCAGAGGTTCTACTCCCATTAGTCATGTACCCGTAGGACCAAGGACCCGGGTCTCCTGCCCGGGAGCGATGGATACTCCGGGGCTCTTTCCATAGGACAATACCTGATTTCTTAAAAGCTCTACTTTGCATAATTTTAGCCTGTTTATGTGCATTTTGGCTACATATGTCCATCAGGGGAGGCTTATCCTTACGTGCTGCAGTGCTGCAGCACGCTCTTTTCTGTTTTATAAATAACATTGTAGAAATTTTAGAAGACCATGCAAATAACAATGCATTATTGTAAGTATGAGAAATCGAGTACGACCAATAATGAATTCTTGCTGCATGGATAACACCTGCGTAACTAATGGAACGCATCCGTGATGTCAACGTGCTGAGAACCAGCAAGCTCGGTATCATCAGTTACTGCTCATGTGTACAGCCTTTCCCTCTTGCCTCCCTGATGTCCTAAGTTCCCTAGATTTTTGCACAAATGCGTGCTATATCTGGGTGTTGCGCGATGATCATTCGCTGCACGGTGAAGCAGGGGCACCAACTATTCTAGCTACAGCTGCAGAACTTGAATATGCATTGAAAATCATTAACCAATTTATCATTGCTTTGTATTTTATTTCTAGAAACTAGATTCATCCTTCTTAAGTAAACAGATCCATTACCTAGTGGTTATTAAATTGCAGGGTAGATTGTGATGCACCTATCGTGTTGGCACGATACTCCTTTCCCGCGAACATAACGGGAGTAACCCATAACAAGTGCTTGTGGTGCGCATGTACGCACTGTAACCAAGTATTTCTTTGAGTAACGTGACTTAGTGGCTGTTATGTTTCTTAATTTTGAATGAGAGTGTGAAACGTGTTATAAATTCACCTTATTCGGTATATGAGTAATTTAATATTACGAAAATTTTAACCAGTAACTAATGAACATGGTTGGTGCACTTCTGAAAACTCCATTTTCAAGGCGGGCATTAAAAGAAAGGGTTGGTATACAAATGCTAGGGTGACTAACAACCGATCTAAAAATTGAGCAAAAAGTATATAAACAGCAATGAGTGGATCTGTGGGTGTTAAATTAGAAATGCCTTATTTTGCTTTCCTTGCATCCTGTTTGGAAGTACTGATTCGTGATACTGACGGGTGTTTAAGATCTTGGTCATATTATCGAGTACATAAAAAGTATTCAAATAGCAAGAAGCACACAAAAAATTCACTTGATTTCTCAATGCTTGGAGCTGTAAATATTGCAGCGCAGCTAAGGAGAGCGCATCGGGAAGCAACCCTAAAACATGGGCAGGTGGTTCCCTGAATTAAAAGTCCAAGTTGCAGAAATTCCATATGTTCTTTATCTCCATAGAAATACACTCTGTCCACCAGCAGAATTATGTAGTACACAAATACAATCGTCCAAGGTCGTTGACCAAAACAAAGAGCTTACTCAACTTCCACTGTTCACAACAACACTTGTTACAATTCCTGTTCACGACTGTCTTTACAACTGTTTACGACTACTAGTTGGTGAGTCACAGCATCCTCTTATACCACGACTCATGTTACCAGAAATTTCTGGAACAAACAAGAAATCGAATGTTCTATAAGGCAGTCAAGATTTCACTAGAATGTTCCACTTATCCCTTTATTTGTTTGGCCTGCCTTTTATCTCCACGCTATGTTTATCTGCTTATGCAAGCTGTTTTCTCCGCCCGGCTCCATCCGTCCCTCATAACTCCCACTCCGCGCTTTCGTAGGTAATGGGTTCGCGATGCTGCTCCCTCAAGGCTGGTCGTCCCGAACAGCACCATCGTAACGGACCAGACGATCCAAGTGTACCACCAACATCTTCCTTCGGGGCACCTTCTGGATGTGGTAGACCAAGTCGTTAATCCTCTTCACCACATGGTACGGTCCTTGCCATGGCTGCTGAAGTTTCGGGCAGCGTCCCTTAGTTCGGGTCGGGTGGTACAACCAGACCAGGTCACCTTGCTGGAACCCTTGGCTGTTGGCTTGCCTGTCGTATCGGGTTTTCATGCGGTCGCTCGCCTTCTGGATGTTCTGGCAAGCCATATCATGCATGTCGTGGAGGTGGTCCAACAGGTTCTCCACATACTCGGTTGCTGGCTGTTTCACCCCCGGAGGGCTACCAAAAGCCAGGTCACTGGGGAGGCGTAACTCTTGGCCGAACATTAAGCTGGCTGGCGTGATACCCGTGGTGTCGTGTGTTGATGAGCGGTAGGCCAGCAAGAACAGTGGCACCTTGACGTCCCAGTCTCGCTGATGGCTGGCCACGACCTTCCTCAAGTGTTCCTTTCAGGTCTTGATGTACCTTTCGACCATGCCATCAGACTGGGGATGTAGAGGTGTTGTGCGGGTCTTGTTAACCCCAAGTCTCTCAGGTTGGACTCGAAATTGGTGCCTTGGTCACTGTGCAGCTGTGCAGCCACTGTATTCTGGCTGTCTTTCTTCTACAAGATCATGCCCCATGTGGACATTTTGTAATATCAGCTGCAGAAACGAGACTGCAACGCAACATTTGCCATCGCCCAGCTAAACGCATTTGAAAGGGAAGTGCAAAAGGTAAGAAATAAAGTGAATATCGAGGAACACGAAGAAACTGCAATTAAGAGGAGAAGAATAGAAGATCATTATGTGAAAAGAAGAGAAGCTCTTGAAGTATGTGACATTCTTAGAGAAGCAAAGGACAGATTTAGCTTCACGGGGCATCTGGTAGCCTCAACTTTGTTTCATCAAGAAAATTTCTAAGACATTTCCAGAGGATTCCCTTAGAGAAACAATAAGGTTCTATCCTTTTATCATTGGAACAAAAATTCGTAGAGAACTGACTGTAATTTACAGTCGAGAGGAATTTCGTGGAATTTCCGGCGCTTTGTGCTTGATGGAATTCATTAAGGAAGACAATTTATGTGCTACATTCAGCGAATATGTCAAACTCCTCCGAGTACTGTTAACTATGCTAATGGCTACCGCTGAAGCAGAATGCTGTTTCTCAACTTTAAAAAGAATAAAAACTTTCTTTAGAAACACAATGTCACAGGACCGATTGTCAGCATTAGCAATGCTTTCAATTGAGAGAGATTTTGTTATGATGATCAGCGACTTCAACGCAAAAGTTATCGATTGATTCGCCGGGTCTAAGGAGAGTAGAGCACAGAATCTGTATAAATAGGTGAGTCATTACTACTCTGTATTTTATTTTTCATTTATGCACCACCAATAATTTAACCCACTAGCCGTCACTGGTTGACATAACAGAGAAGAAAGAAAACACATAATGATCATTCTTGGATCTTACAAAAGCATCTAATGTAAAAAAACCATAAAATATTACTAGAAAAACTAAATGTCTATGGATTAAGGGGAATAATAAATACATGGTATGAATCTTGTTTATCATACAGAACTCAAGTAGTATAAATTAGTCATGTAAATAAAGAATATCATAAAAAGAGGAATATAAGTCAACACCCAGAGCAGCAGTACATGGTGCGACACAGGGATCAATATTAGGCCCAACTTTTTATGCTATACATTAATGATATGACACTGAATGTATAAGAGGCAGAGCTACTGATCTGATAATGCAGATTTGCAGATAATACAAATGTCTTTATAAAAGCAAAAGGTGACACAGAACTTAAGGAAAAATAGACAGTAATAGATCTACTGAAACTCGTATAGCGTTTAAATCCAATAGGCTGTTAATAAACACATAGAAAACTATAGTTATGAGCTTTCATAATAGCCAAAATAGGAATTACATCACAATCCACCAATAAAATTAGGTGGTGAAAGTATAAATTGTCAAGAGGAAACAATTTATGAGAGTACAGATAAGTGAAGATTTAAAATGGAGATCACGCATAAATGTGTTAACCAAAACAAAAAAAACAGTAATGGATGATATATTTTTAAAAACGTTAAACATGGTCACTAGCACGCAGGTTCTCAGACATGCTTTTTGTGCCGAAGTCCACAGTTATATTCGGTATGGAATAATATTTTGGGGTGCAGCAGGTGGTTGGGAAGATGTATTTAAAACGCAGGAGCAAGCCATATTAATAATAGTAATAATGATAATAGTTAATTATGATAATAATGATGATGATAGAGTAATTAAGATTGCGTCAGACGGTCAGAATGTGATTGAGAACGCTCTGAACAGTTTGATTAGTGTGCAGGAAGAGTGCATCAGAAAGAGAAGTGGTTTGAAGCAGAGAATTCTAGACTCAGTAAGTACCATTAGAGTAGAAGCTGCAAGCTTGAGATGTGTTATAAATGAAAAAAGCAATGTGATTAGTGAATTAGGAAGTAAGGCTGGGGCAACGAATGCCATGATGCATGAAGTCAGACGGGACGTTGCTACGTTGCAGAGCACTGCGACATCTGCTGGTTCAACGTCGCACTACCTTCCTGGTTGTTCGTTACCTCCCTCTGTAGGAGGGCGGAAGAAGTTTTGTGCAGATGTTCTTAAGGATTCGTCTAATCAGAACAAGTGATACAAGCTGTTCATTAAATCGAAGAATAATAAAACGGCAGAATATGCGAAGATCTTACTGAAGACAAAGTTAAACCCAACTGAATTGAGGGTAGGACTCAAATCACTTAAAACTCAAAGACAACCCTTTATTTATGATGCTCATTCTAAAGAACCTTGATTTAATTCATGATATAATCCAATTGTAAGAATAAATAAAAATCAGCTAATGATAGAATCCGTAAACCAGGCAGATTTAGAAATCATTTCCGCTAAAATAAAAGAAGTATGTGGGGAGGAGTTGGAGTGCTATACACCAAAATTGAGAAACCTGAAGTTTATTATTTCCAATGTACCAGATGAAATAACCACTGATAATGCAGTAGCAACCATAATATCACAAAACAATAATTTGGCGCTAAATGAGAACGACATCACAGCCAAATTTGTATTTCGAGACAAAAGGAAGCATAAGAGCTTAGTGATAGAAGTCAATGCGGAAACAAGGAGACGCCTAGCAGGAAAGAAATACAAATTAGGGTGGAGCATTTGTAGAAGTGAAGATTATTTGTCAGTTGCCCGCTGCTACAAGTGCAGTAAATGTAACCATATGGCAAACGAATGCACTGGAAATGTGGTGTGCCCCCTTTGCGCAAAACATCATGAACTGAAACATTGTGAAGCGTCCGAGGCAAGTTACAGTTGTATTAATTGTATCACCTACAACAAGTACAACAAAGCGGCACTTGTCGACATGAATTTTTCCTCACTCAACAGAAGTTGCTACAGTGCTATGCTTAAAAGGTATATACAGAGAATGGAGCACTACTATGGAAAATCAAAGGAATAGACAATTAAGACCACTACGTTGTGTACAGGCTAATATACAACATAAAAGAGCTGCAACAAACAACTTAGTTCACATATTGAGTGAACAACGTATAGATATAACTTTTGTCCAAGAACCCTACATTGTTCACAATCACCTTGCTGGCATACCTTAATCTTTTAGAACTTACGCATGTGGACAGGGGAAATTGCAAATAACAAAGAAATTGATGTACTCCTAATTAAACAACTTTCACATGAAGACTGTGTTATGGTGATTTCAACTTGTATGGAATAAGTGCTTATTTTGACATAACACACGAAATCGAAGTTAATGTAAGGGAAGCAGAACAAATTGTAAACCATTCGAAAGGCAGAGAATTAATACTAGCAGTTGACATCAACGCTAGAAGTAATACATGGCACTTTGTCCAAACCGATCAACGGGGATTGATTCTGGAAGAATATATTATCACATCCGATATTTATATAATAAATGAGCGATCACAATATACTTTCTAATCGACAAGAGGCAGCAGCCATGTTGACCTAACGATATCCAACACCCTAATGCTACGGTACATTACAGATTGGAAGTGTGGCACACAAGAGAGCAGCTCTGATCACAAAATGTTATTGTTTAATATTAACCCCGGTAAACAAGAGTACTGACGCAACACAGGCTATATGGGAGTGAGGTATATAGTTAACAGTGACAATTTTCAGGCATTCGATAACGAGTTAGCAAATAATACCGCTATTAACTTCAAATGTGAAAGCAACAACAATAATAATGACAAACTGGAGCAAGAAATGTGTGAGAAGCTGCAAGATTTTGAAAATGTAAATGAAGTAGTGGACCTTAGTTTTTTAGGAATTACATCACCATGTTATTCAGCGTTCAAGGTGTCAAAACCAAGCAGACAGATAAACCAGAAACCGGTACCTTGGTGAATAGATGAGCTGACAATACTAAGGAAAAGAACCAATGCCTTACGAGGAAATACCAAAGGACTAACAATAATGAACATCTAAGGAGAGAGAGAGAGAAAGACAGCATATTTAAATGTAAAAAGAGAATATGAGGATAAATTACAACAACAAAAATAAAGTCATAGAAAACGTTTTGCTCAGTACAAAATGGGGCGAATCCTTGGAACATGATACACAAACTAGCTTCAGGAAAAGTCAGAACCACTTCAATATTAATTACACGCAAATGCAGTGATAACACATACACGGAAGATACTTGTAACACTCTAGAACATATGCTTGCACATTTCACCCCCTAAGACAATCAGGAGGATGACAATGAATCCCACAGAAGATTTAGAAGAGAAATTCAAAATCCAATGCCAACGGATGACGACAAAGAATTCACGAGTGAGGAGATAATCTCAAATTTGAAAGAAGAATTAACTCGAAGGAAACCCCAGTGGAGGACAGATTAACTAGTGACATAATCCTCAGAGCATTTAATGTTTCCCAAGGTTTTTCACTGCCCTGTACAACACGTGTCTCAGAAAAGGAGAGTTCCCACAGAAATGGAAATACTCCATCATCCCAATTACTAAACCCGGAAAATAAGACTGCAACAATGTCTCCAAATTTAGACCTATCAGCCTGCTTAACACCGGCGGAAAACTACTAGAAAGACTTATGATAGAATTTTATTCCATATAATTTCCAATGACTTGTTCAATAACAACCAATATATGTTCATCCCACAAAGAGGAACAATTGACACTGTAATGCAATTCAAAGAATTTATAGAAAACAGTCTGAAACAGAAACAATGCACAATTGTAATAAGCTTGGATGTCCAAGGTGTATTTGATGCTGCCTGGTGGCCCAGCATTTTGAAGAAACTCAGAGAACTGATGTGTCCAAGAAACTTGTATAATTTAGTCACCAGCTATTTTAGTGAAAGAAAAGAAACTCTATCAGTAAACAACTATAGCGCTGAAAAAGAAATCCAGAAAGGCTACCTACAAGGGTCATGCTGTGGTCCGGGGTTCTAGAATATATTATATAATTCCTTCCTGTATCGACCATTCTCCAAGAGAACTAAAGTTATAGCCTTCGCGGATGACTTGATTATCTTAACAAAAGGAGTCTTCAAAGCAGAAGCCAAAAATTATGCAAACCAAGATGTAAAGAAAATAGAGAAATGGGCCCTCAACAACAAAATGGTATTCAATAGTAATAAATCCAACGTGATCTTTATATCAAGGAAAAGAAAGGGCGACAGGAACTTCAGTATCCTTCTAAATGATAGGATATTAGTCAAAGTGAAGGAAACGAGGTACTTAGGAATCCACTTGTATAACAAATTTAACTTCAATGCACATATAATCCGCACGGTAGATAAAATTCTGGGACTAATCAATATGTTGGCAAGAACAGCGAAACTTCAATGGGGTTTGGGTCATAGAGCGCTCAAGACAGTTTATGTAGGTTCTCTCGTCCCAATCGTAACTCATGGGCTTCCGTTTGGAAGGAAGCAGTGCAGAAGCTTGAAGCATAGACTGATTTTTTTTTAAGTATTTTCAGTGCACTTTGAGGCATATTTTGAACTGCGCTATTGGGGATACGGTCTGGTCCAGGTGCTTTTCGTTTTGGCAGGTGCTGTATCAGACATTTTATTTCCGCAGGATGGGTCTTTCTAATTTGGTAATACGATGGTTGTTCGTGCAAGTTTTGTGTGTTTGGGTTTCTCTGATAAACGTGGGTAAGTGATGGTGTTAAATGAGGAGTTAATGTGTTTTCGAGGGCTTCCGCTAGTGCCTCTGCCTTCTCTTCCTCTGTTGTGACAATGCGTTGCTCTGTGTGGAGAGCGGGAATAGAGGCCTTCTCCATAGTTAGGCACCTGGCTATTCTCCATGCCGTATTGCTTTGCGTGTCTAAGGACTGCTATGTATTGTCCCCTGTTCCGAAATAACTTGCGGTACGTTCGCACAGTCGATTATTTAGCACTGGGAGCTATGTTTGCACAGATTGTTGTCTCATTTGCTGCCATTGTCTCCTGGCTCGGTTACGTTGTTTCGTTATGTGTTGTATACTGAGAGACGCGCATTTATTTTCCCTGCCATTACATTGGAACTGCCACCATTGTTGCATATTGTATGGCTTTCTCAATTTTAGTAGTGGCAGTATCAATGTTGTCAACCAAGTTTGCTTGTATGTCGCACTTCGAGTCTCTACCGTCTTCTCGAAAAGGTCCCAATTTGCTTTATTGTAACTGCGCTGAGGCCTGATCGGTGTGGTTCTGAGGGGCCTTCTAAGTTTATTAGTACGGGAAACTGATCGGATTATAGGTCGTTGTAGACCGTAAGTGAGATTTGCGCGCCGGCCTGTCTCTCTATAACAATGTCCAGTACTTCTGGTGTGGAGTTCATGTGTAAAGGTATGTACGTTGGTTCAATGGGAGTATATAATCAGGATATATTTTCGTGCCGCAGTGGTGTTTTTCCGGCCTTGTTTGTGTAGTTAGTGCTCCACAATGGATGTTTGGTGTTGAGATCTCCTGCTATGATTATCCTGTGGTGTATTTGGAGTAATATGTTAAGATCTACATTGATTACATCACCCAGCGGGTTGTAGGCAGAAATTATAATTACGTTATTGTTGTTAATTGTTGTAGCTATCGCAGTTGCCTCCAGTCTCTGGAGGTGTGGGAGCTTTATTTGGTAATGTGCCATATCTCTGTGGACGGCTATGGTTTTTCCTGCCCCGGTCCATCGCGATCATTTCCATATAGGTAGTACCCAGGTAAATTGAGTCTGTCCCGTGTGCTTAAATGGATTTCTTGTATGGGGATTATTTGTATCCTATGTTTGGCCAGGTAGTTTAAAAGTTCATGTTTGCGCTGTGTTAGTCCATGGGCATTCCAAGTCATCAGTTTGGCGGTGGCGTTAACGACCATCGGCATTTAGTAATAGTCGGAAATACTGGCTGTAAAGTTCCGTCGTCGTTTGCCGTTCTTCTGGTTTCTGTGGCAACATTTCCAGCCCTAGAAAACACATTTCTAGGTTAAATTGCCATTCGTGACTGCCCATCCTCAGCCTGGTTGGGTAGGTCTTTCTAGTGCCCTCCCGCCTTTCCTGTCTTGGGGGTGCGTCTTTTTGGCAGTTAGTGTTTGCACCCCTCGTCGTCCTAGGAGGAGGCATACTGGCTCCAGTATGTGCCGGATGGGCAGTGGCTGGTGTCTGTGTCTGGGGTCCGCAGCGGAGATAAGTGTTGCTGGTGCACTGTGCAGCCGCGAAAGCGTGCCCAGTGTCCCCGCAAACCACAAAGGAAACAGTGTCCTTGTTGCAGCGGCTCGTCACATGTCTGGGACCTGTGTCCACCCCCGTACATAGAACAGGCAGCTGCCGCCTTATAGTTGACAACCAGATGGCCCAACCTCTGGCATTTGCCGCACTGCTTTGGAAACCGGGGCGAGCGGCATTCCTCAATGGTCACTCGTGATTATAGTATAGGTCCTCTTGGGCTTTTAGTTCAACAAGGTAGTGTGGAAGAGTAGTCCTGTCCTTGTTGAACTGGCGCAGCTGCACAATCTGCACCACCGAAATTATAGAGGCCTCCAATTCCGCCGTGATTTCAGGCTCGGCACCGTCCATGTAGATGCGTTTAATCACCTCTCTACAGCTCTTGGCATGGCCTGTAGCCACGACATGACAATCCATGCTGGCCTCTCGCAGATGATCGCACATGCGCTTGTAGTCACTGGAGCTCCAGGTCCGGATCTCGTAGTGTGTGTCAGGGAGGCCCGGCGAACCTCAATGTCCGTAATACCGGTTTGTTTCGTGCAGTCCGTCAGGATCTTGCTGATGTCGGCGCAGTGTCTATTATTAAGGAAGATGGGATGTTGGTAGGAGGCTACCTGGGCGTAGGTTCGGGATGGCTAGATGGGATTCGGAGCATCGGAATGGGTGGGGGTCACAGAAAGAAGGTCTGGGTGGGAGAAAGGACCAGGTTGAGGTTCGGGACAGGATGAAGGTCTTGATTGGAGTTCACAACGGAAAGATGGTCTAGGGGTTGAGTACGGTAAGAGGGTGGAGGCTGAGTGTCAGGTCTGGATAAGATTCCTGGTTGAGGATCACGAGGGCTGGTGGCTGGGGAAGATCTTGGTTTTGGGATAGGTTTATTTCGGATTGTGTGCAGGTTTGGGAGCGAAGAATGGTGCTGATGGGTCCGGTAACATGTGTGGATTCTTAGGAGTTCTGGATTTGTGTGAGCAATTCTCATGAGGGGAGAGGATTGCAGAGCGTTTAGGGATGCTGGAGGGGTGGACCGAGAGGGTTGGATTTAGGAGGACCGGGAGGAGAGCAGGCTTAAGGGGCAAAGGGATTTGATGTGGGTACATAAGAGCCTGAGAAGTTAAGGTTGGTGCTAACAACGTTCCTCCTCGTCGTCCGTAGGGCTGCGGGGATCGTTTAGTGTTTGTCTTTCCCTTAGCCACGTCTGTAGATTAGTGAGTAGCCTATTAGTCTGTAGGGGACTTATGTCTAAAGGTTAAGCAGAAAGAAGAATGACAGTATAAAAGTAAGAGCTAGTATAGGGCGCTTAGAAGCCCGAGCAACAGAGGACCGGATCCCCAAAATGAGACGCCTAGGTACCAGTCACGGGGACTGTTGGCTCAGGCCTTGTTGCTCTACCCAAGTACTCAGCTAAAGCCAGGAGCAGTTGGAGCTGCTTTGCTCTATGAAGCCACCTCGGTTACTTCGCTGGTTCTGTTCTCTTCTTCTCGCTGTTAGTCCTAACAGCTAGTCGGGCTCTTCAACCTTTCGGTCCGATGATCTCTCCGCGAAGTCCTGTCGCAGGGCCCCTTAATGCTGCCGGGATCCACACTAGGAAGCCAGCTTGAAAAGAGAACCTCACAGAAGCACATCAAGCTGCTCGAATGGAATTTGCTCTCCAGTTCCTTCCAATGCCTCAGACATTCTGGGGAACTGTAATATGGACCGACGAGAGAGTTTTTTCATCCGACGAAGAGGGAAGGATGATACTTTGGCGTCCAGACAAGACATGCTACAACCAGAACACGTAGTGACCACAGTAAGAAGCGGCTGGATTAGTATCACGTTCTGGGGCTGGATGTCGGCTGCCGGTGTGGGTCAACTGGTCGGTGTATCTCCGAGAATGAATTCTGAGGAGTATGTGGAGGTGTCTGTGGACTCCATGCTACCAAGTGTTCGTTGCGTACTTCCTGAGGAAGCTATGCCTATCATTAACTATATTCCTGATAACAGCGGCATTCATACTTCAGCATTTACCCGAGATTGGATAGAACAACATCCTGAAGTTTCTCCTCTCCCTTGGCCAGCGAAATCACCGGATCTGAATGCCATTGGACACGTTGGGGCTTTTGTGGTTAACAAATGGGAAGAAAAACGCTTTAAAGCCTTGAGAAACACGTTCAGGAAGTATGGGAAGGCGTGGGCAGACGACCTCATATTTGTGAATCTTTCGTCGCTTCACTTTCTAGGAGGCCCAGTTCTCTTTTAGATGTAAATGGTGGGTGGACCGGATATTAAACCATTAATCGTTTGTTACCTATCCCATATTATGCCATCCATGTTTTGCCCTTTGATGCGCACACAGTATTACCTAGTTGCTTTCTAAGCAGACCCGTGCCCATTTAAATTCTGAACTACTACTGCAGACATCAAACTAAAAGTGGCCTATATATCTGCATAATTATATTTTTAACTGGCAAAATTAATTTCTTAATGAATAGCTTGTATAAATTGGTTTTCAGTGAATAACATATAAATTTAATTTTAACGCATTATTACTGAAAATATCAAGCCCTTCTTAGGCAAACAACATTTATATATGTGCACCCCTTTTTAACACATTTTATACCAATGCGATTTACAGTTTGTTACTTTGCAATGTTGAAAACCAGACTAAAATGTCGTTAAGTCAGCAAAATAAAATTACAATAATTTCTGAAACATTTTTGTGGTACTCACCCTTATGTTTTTATCCCGGCCATTATTGAAGCGAACATATTGCAGCTTGTCCGTAAAATGCTGTATACACTATTCCATTGCACAATACAAATGTTCTAATAACTTAAAGTTATTAGTGGTTTAGTATGTACAGCGTGTTAGTTTTGAACTACCAACCCCCTCGCTTGATGATAACTGAGGAAGCACTCAATTCTACATAAGGCAATGTTGCTCTGTCTTCACTTGTATTGAGACTACACGCTGCGACTTGATTGTGTTTTCCTTTTCTTCACAATGCACTGAACGTACGATTGCACCCAGCCTGGTACTTTTACGAGGGTGTGAAGAGAATTAGGTACAGGGGTGGCAGAAAGTAGGCTACGCTGAAATCCCATTCGCTTACATGACGTTAAGTCTGCGATTTTCGGTTGCACTAAATTCTGCCTGTAGTGAAGAAGTTTATTGCCATGAGCTGTAGTAGCAGGTCTGTTTGAAATGCCGTATATTATAAAACTATTAACAATAGTAACATTCACGACGAAATGGAACAAATATTTCCACCATTTTTTGAAGGCGGGCCGACACCGTAATACTCCCTCCATTCATCCGCGAGGTCAATCCCTGCCATATTATGAGTGTAATTTATCACTGCATTAAGAAACGGTATTTTAATTTTTTTCTTTTACCTTGCCACTCTTCCTTTCTACCTCTCCATCTGTTCTGGAATCGGAGTTGGTAGATAATAAAAGAACGTCCCTGTTATCATGCCAAACAACTGCAATTTGCAAGATTTGCCCCTTTTCAGATTCAGTTGTTTTGGCTTTGAAAGCTGTTTTGGCAAGTTTTTTCTTCCAGCATGAGTTGTACCGAACGCATATATTTTATTATCCAGAAGCAATTTCATTAGCCTCGTGGGAGTAAACAAATTATCAAAATAGCCATGATGACACAATCCCGTGTATTTTTCGCACATGTCTGAAACAACCTGTCCCCCAAGTCGAAGATCACCGTTTCTCGCCGTCTTTTCCCCCAGATACATTTTACATGTCAATAAATACCCTCTTTTACTGTCTGTAGTACCCCATGCCTTTATCCCCCATTATGTTGGTTTAGCGGACATATATTGTTTTAGAAAGAACCTTCCTTTGAAGCCTATTGCTTTGTCAACAGAAAGATCACGATTTGGTTTGTGGACATTTGCAAACTTTCCGATTATGTCTAAAGCAGGTCGTGCCTTATACAGATAATCGTAAGAATCAACCCCTAATTGTGGCTCAGCAGATTCCCATTTATATTAAGGTATTATGATATCTTTTGAATACGGAGCAATGTCATTGCTTGTCTTACGATTGGAAAAACGCAAAAGTCCCCCAAAAAGTAATCTCGAATTTCAGGAAGATCCACCATCCGCATATATAAATAAGAATACCTAAATAGGCCTGTATCTCCCTTGAATTCATATCTTCCCATTTGGGATGACTCTATCATCATTATCATCATTATCATCATTATCATCATTATCATCATCATTATCATCATTATTATCATCATTATCATCATTATTATCATCATTATCATTGTTATCATCATTATCATCATTATTATCATTATTATCATTATTATCGTTGTTATTGTTGTCGTTGTTATTGTTGTTATTGTTATTATTGTTGTTGTCGTTATTGTTGTCGTTATTGTCGTTATTGTTGTCGTCGTTATTGTTGTCGTCGTTATTGTTGTCGTCGTTATTGTTGTCGTCGTTATTGTTATCGTCGTTATTGTTGTCGTCGTTATTGTTGTCGTTATTATTGTTGTCGTTGTTATTATTGTTGTTATTATTGTCGTCGTTGTTATTATCATCATCATTATCATTATTAATCATCATCATCATCATCGTTATTGCTGGGTAGACTGCTTAAAGGTGGGATTAATCGTTATTACGTTTATCGTCTCTCGCCTCCATTGGTTGGTGTGGGGGAACGTTGATGATTAGCAGGTAAACCTGACCATTCCTCTTACCAGGCTAAATAAACGATCGTAGAATTTTGTTCCCCGTGCCTCTCCAACCCCCCCCCCGTCCATCGGAAAAATTTTGCACGCTGGTGTACAAGGAAGCAATAGCACCCCGAGCCCTTGCCGAGAGGTCCCATTTGTCAGCGAAAAGTCAAACGTGTATCTAACTCAACTCTCAGGTATCTGATGGAAGGTACCCACTCTATCTTTCAACCTCTGGAGTTGAAATTGGGGTATTCTCCGGTAGTGTGGCGCTTTATGAATAGTATGGCGTGGCTTTTATCCGGATTTACGGACATCCGCCATTTCCGGCACCAATGCTGTGTGAGACACAGATGCCTTTGTATCGGGTTGAAGGCTTTGAGGATGTGCCTGTCTTTGCAGAATAGCAGTACGTTGTCAGCGTATTGTGCCATTTTGACTCACGGCTCAGTTGGAAAGTCTGCCATGTATACACTGAACAGTGTGGGAGATAGTACTGAGCCTTCGAGTGCTCCGCATGTCAGGGGTCTAAGAGAAGATGTATTACCCGCGACTGTGACTTTTAAAGTGCGATGACTAAGAAAGCTGTGTAGAATGTTGATAATATGAGTTGGTAGACCCAGATTGATTAGGTTATGGAGTCCGGCATGCCAGGTGGTTGGCAAGGCCATCTCAACATCCAGGGACACCGCCGCCGTGAAGGCGCATTCCTGTAAGCCCAGGGTGGCCGCATCCACGACTGGCAGTAGTTGTGTGACTGTCGAGTGCCAAGGACGAAATCCAAACTGATGGTCAGGTATAGCTTGAATGTCACCCACAATTGGGGACAAGCGGTTCAGGATTACCGTCTTGGAAATCTTCGAGAGGGTAGAACGGAGGCTTATGGATTGGCAGTTGGAGGGATGTACCGGGTCCTTCTCAGGCTTCAATATGCAGATCACCCTGGCCTCTCTCCACTCTCGCGGAATGTGACCGAGAGTTACACATATTAAAAACCTGAATCAAGAACAATACGGCATTGAAGGGAAGATGACGGAGTATGGCGGGTGGAGGACCATTAGGTTCCGACGCCTTTAGGGTTTGAGACACTGGAGTGCGTCTTGGGTTTCACTAGGACGAAAAATAGGAAGTCGGCCCGCATCCTCAGGTCTGCGAAAGAATCGACGTAGCTCCCTTCGGACACGTTCCGAAAAGATGTCCTGGGGACTTCTCTTGGGCACAGAGTACGCTCAAGTTAGTCCGCGAATACGTCTGGCTTGGACTTGGGATCATAGGCCGGGCCCCGAGTGCCATCCAGTGGGGATGTATATTGATCTACGTGGTTTCTGAGATCCTTAGCAATTCTCCATATGTTGCCATCCGCAACACGCAACTTGGCCATTGTATCCTCCTACGCTTGCACTCTGTGCTCCCCTAGTCAGATACTGACCTTACGACGTGGTCGTCTCAGTAGCGCGCAAGTATCTGACGTACGGTGACGCTGGTATAGTCTTCTTGCCGCCCAGGAGCGGTGGATTAGAAGGACGATGTCAAGTGTAAGGATATCAAATTGTACAGTTGCAGTTACAGGAACTGTCACATTATTGGCAGTTCTTGTAACTATGGATGTGAAGGATGAGAGTGCAGCCTCGAGGGAACGGATCTTGTCAATCCTAGAGTTTGGCGGTATGAAGATGCGGAGGCAGTTCCTTACGTGTTCTCAATTGACTTCCCGCATTTGAAACGAGATGTTGTGGTAGGCAACCATAGTATTGATCTGTGTCAATACCAGACTGTGATCGGAATTAAGTGCATTTAATGATGTGAGAGTAAGATGAAATGGAAAGTGCTTGGTGATTGCGAAGTCGATGACTGAAGCCAGTACACCTCCAGGATGATGAGGGGGCCACCAGGGACCCTGCACTTGAAGTTGTCGGTCCGCGTCAATAAGGCGAATAATTTCTTTGCCTCTAGTGTCTCGGTTGCGACAATACCAATATTGAAGCTTAGCATTCAAGGCCCCGCCATGGTAACAAAGGAAGAAGGGCTAGGATGGTTTGGTAGTCATTACTAACGAATAATCTACCAGAAGGATGGGAAATACACATCGATCCGCCGAGGTCTAGACACACAGCCGTAGCCTATAAGGTTTGGAGGGGACATAGCTGGATGGGTCTTTGGACTACATTCTGCCTCACAAGCACCACCGTGCCACCGCCAGGGCGACCTTGGCGATCTGTGCGATAGCAGGGGAAACCCGGGATACGGAATTGTGGTTCTGGTCGCAGGTGCGTTTCGCAGACCAGAATGACATCTAGAGCTTACTCATGAGCAGAGCGCTGTAGTTCGTTCCCCTGACCAGCCTGACCACAAGCATTCCAGAATGCGAATCGGAAGGAGGTACGCAACCTACTCCGAGCCCCCATTCTGAGTCTGCGAGATGGTGGAAATCAAAAGAGCGAGACACTACATGAGGACTAGCACCTTGCTATTCGGATCTGGGCATGACAAGAGCTTGACTACCAACTCGCAGATACGCTGTCTGTGAGTCAGCAATGTTTGCTTCAACCACATCAGCAATC
This sequence comes from Mantis religiosa, assembly GCA_030765055.1. Taxonomy (NCBI): domain Eukaryota; kingdom Metazoa; phylum Arthropoda; class Insecta; order Mantodea; family Mantidae; genus Mantis; species Mantis religiosa. The sequence goes on along the minus strand of CM060950.1, from coordinate 152,431,189 downwards.
CCGAGAAGCCTAGTTCTGTGGATGCGGGCAGGGGTGTGGGGGAGGAGGAACTTATAGGTGCGGGTCTACCACCAGCCCGTATGTCCCTCAGCTGACGTTGTGGCTTGGGAGAAGCATGCCCCTTTGCCAACTAATGTTTCGTTTTGGGCTCGTCTATGGACCTACTCCCTACGCTGGATTGTGTGGCTGGGGTTTTGGTGTCTGATGATGATAATCATGATGATGATGATGATGATGATTTGTGTTTAAGGGCGCTCAACCGCTCAACTTCAAGGTCATCAGCGCCCGTTAAAAATAATTGTGGCAAATGACAAACAAACTAGACTTACACACTAAGTAAAAATATATCTATTAAAATAAAAAATCTAAAAGAAAAACAAAACAACACTTATAAAGGAGCTTAGAACAATGGATACAATACAAAAATTGCTATAAAATATGACATGTAAAACTAAAACAAAAATATATCTATAACAAACCTTGGCAGAAGCCAGCGATAGACTATGAAACAGAAAAACATATAAAATAACAGACTATAAAAACATAAACGACTAAATTCTAAACTCAGCTCTGGTGACATACCGTAGGGCATTTTCCACCGTAGAGTTATTGTCTGCTAGAATCTCCGTCAAGCTGACCGGCAGCTGCAGAGACTACCGCAGGTCTGCTAGGTGAATACACTCTAGCAGCACATGACGGACCGAGAGAGCCTGACCACACAACTCGCAAATAGGAGCAGGGGCCCTCCTCAACAGGTGACTGTGTGAGAAGTAGCAGTGCCCAATACGCAACCGAGCCAAACTCACTTCCTCCCGACTTGATAAGCGACAGGAGGTCGCCCAGGAGTCTTAATTTGGAGAAACTCAGGCGAGTAATTATCTGAGCTAGACACTAGCGAACGCACTACCGAAAGTATTAGCCACATCGTGCTGATCTACAACGTCACCTGTAGCGCTTTTAAGACCGGCGATTGGCATGTATGTGGATTTTCTAGCCACACGCCTTAACTTATCCCATACGACTGAGGAAGGTGTATGTTGATTGAAAGATGACACGAAGTTGGTCCATGAAGTCTTTTTGCTATTCTTAATCAATTGTCTGGATTTCGCACGCAGTTTCTTGTACTCAATAAGATTATCGAGAGTAGGGCGCCGCTGGAAATTCCTAAGAGCGGGCCTCCGAGCCCGAATAGCAATCCGGCAATCATCTGTCCACCATGGAGCAGGGAAATGACGGGGGTGCGTTCTCGATCGCGGAATAGATTGTTCTGCAGCCGAAAGAATCGTCCCATTGAAATGCTCAACTAAGTCGTCCACAGTGTCATGGTCATTATAGTTGAAGACCGCCAACTACTTGTAGACATTCCAGTTGGCACGATCAAAGCACCAGCTGGTCAGACGTGCGGAACACGGATCCCGTGCTAAGAGACTGACAAGACACGGAAAGTGATCACTAGAATGTAGGTGAGAGATGACATTCCATTGTAGGGAGACTGCTAGCTTTTGTGAACGGACTGTCACGTCAATGTGTGAAAATGTGTTGAATGCATCGCATAACATCGTGGGTTCTCCGGTATTCAGGAGAACCAGGTTATTGCGGTCTATGAAATTTGCGATTAGTTTGCCTCTCGCACATGGTCGAGGTGCACCCCATAGAGGAAGGTGAACATTTAGGTCTCCCACCAGCAGATAAAGTGTTGGTAGCTGGGAGACCAGATGTTGTAAATCAGAAAGCGAAAGGTCATCGGAAGGTGCTAGATAAATGTTGCAGATAGCGAGATGTATGGATGGAAGTCTGATGCGTGCAGCAACTGACTGGATGTCAGACTGTAACGGTACAAATTCGACAAAAATGTCATCTCCGAGGAGCATCATAGTGCCTCCATGCCCAGGCATACCCTCTTCAAGTGTAACGTCGCACCTTAGTGGAGTATAGCCTGTGATTTTGAAGTCGTCTAGAGGACGCAACTTAGTCTCTTTTAGGCATATGACGAGTGGTTTGTGTTCATTAAGCAACAATTCAAGCTCGGGTCTGTGTGTTCTGATTCCGCGTATGTTCCAATGAAGAATAGACATGGTAACAATGGGATAAGATGTGGAACTCCTTTAGCTTATGACTACTTTAAAGGCGGCCGAATTTACCCTTTTTATTTGGTGTTGGGCTAACAGATTTTTCGGGAGGTTTTTCCTGCCTCTTTTTAACTGCCGCTCTGGCAGTGTGGACAGGATCATCCTGTTCCATCTCCTCTGAGGAGGCACGATTCCCGACGGAAAACTTCGGTTCGAGAGCCTCGAACCGATTGGAAACGGAGATCGACGACAACGATAATCGCCGATCAGTCTCCTCTCCGGAAGAGTTGTCAGAAGACTATCTCGGAGCAGATGGCCGCTGACTTTTCCGCCGGTTGGCAGACTTGCTACAAGCATTTTTATCTTTTAAAAAGCCACTTTTTCATACGCTGTCTTGAACTGTTTTGCTGGTGCGTTATAAATTACTGGCTCAGAACTTCTTGAGAACGATGGTCTTGGCAGTGATTTGGATGACAGCTTTCCACGACTGGATTCGCTAGTTGTGCACACTGCTACACTTACTGATGACTGTTGCTTGGTCTGTACGCTAGGTGTTACTGTTTTTTCTGCAATTACTGCTTCGTTTAAATCGCCAGTTTGATTTGCGATATCGCGTCTATGTACCGGCTTAGCTACAGCTGCGCTATAACTACCGGACCTAGCGACCGACGGCTGGCGAGTACGCAAAAGCTTCCGGGCTTCCGAGCAGGACACCTCTCTAACCCAGATTTCTTGGATCACACGCTCTATAAAACGAGAACATTCTCGTGAACTCGATGGATGTTCACCGCTGCAGTTAATGCATGCTGGAGGTCTTCTACATTCATATTCATGCAAGACGCCTCCGCAGCTAACGCAAGTGGGTACACCGTTACGAAAGTCACTAGTGTGACCAAAGCGCTGGCACTTATAGCATCTCAAGGGGTTAGGATATATGGTCTCACCTCTATTGCTTCATACCCTTCCTTTATCCCCGCGCTCACGTCGTTGCACGCGATACACTGCCGTGACACCTTGGTCTTTAAGGTTCTCCGAATCTCTTCGTTGGACATACCGTCCAATACACAGGTGTTTACAACACCTCGCGAAGAGTTCAGGGTGTTATGCACCATAAAGCTAATCGGATAGCTGCCTAGCATTGTAGCTTTCAATATTGCCGCTACCTGGGCGACGCTTTGTGCTTCAACCAAGATCGTACCATTTCCTGACTTTAAATAGGACTTTACTGCACCGGATATTTTATCAAGACCCTTTTGAATAATGAAAGGGTTCACCGATGTAAAGTTCTTATCTTTCTCTGTACGTTTTACTACTAAGTAACGAGGACCAAATGACTCAGCTACTTCTTTTACACTGCCTTTCAAAAGTTTTGGTTTATTTTTAAGGTTGTCATAGCGACAATGTTCTCCGCTATTGCAAACGTCTCCGATGGCGTGCTCACATCCTGGGCGCCACCCCGGCTTAGGTGAGAGTCCTGGCCTAGACCTTGCTCACCTCAGGGCCTCACCTCCCAGTAGAAAGACAGAGGGACCCAATCGCCTTCAGGAGTGTACCAGCTCATACAATGTCTCCTCCCCAAGACTGACCTTTATCAGCGGATACCAACACAGTCCTACATGATATCCAGGGGCTGGGACTTACGCGTTACCCGGTCTCCCCTGCGCATACCGCGCAACGTTATCCATCAGACGTGTGTTGAGGGAGTAGCCAATTTGGGGGTCAAACACATTTGTGGACCTAAGCTGACCTAAGTTGCTTAGGCGTTTGGCATAAGCTCTATCACCACTTAGAGGCGCCCAATCGAGAGATATTTGGCTTGGGACTCCGGGATCGCCAATTCCCGTACCTACTTAAGTAGGCCCCTGGGGGGCCGTGTCTGTTTGAGTAATTCTGTGTTAATTATTGGTTTTTAGAGCCTCTCGGTGGTCTTTGCACCACTTGGGCGAGCGTTGGTCTCTGCTCCTCTTCTTGCTGAGGTGGAGTGCTCTGCTTGGCCGTTGGTCTGAGCCTTTGCCAATCACTGGTATTTCTGGAGGGTTCAGAGCTTGCGCACGTCTAGTAGGTGGTGGTGGCTGCTGTTGCCCGGAGGTCTGCTTCAGCCTTCTAGCGGCAATGACCGCCTTCCGGACCGGGCAGCCTTCGTAGCATGCCACATGCTCACCCATACAGTTGGCACAGGTGGGTACATCTGTAGTGGACCTGGAGCATGCCTCCTTTGGGTGGGATTCGCCACACCTCAAGCAACGAAGGTTGCGACGACAGAAGCTGCTAGAGTGATTAAACCCTATGCAGCGATGGCATTTGTGTGGACCGCCAGAACTCCTGAGGTGTTTTAATGTTACCCTGAGGTAACAGATGGTTTTTACACCATTTAGTTTAGCCTAGGGACATTAGCACCTCCACTATTACTAAAAATAGGGGAATTTGAATAGGACCGGGCTGGCTCTGTGGAGCAGTTTTGGTAAGTTGCTTTACCATACGGGGGGTTATTCCCTGGCGGCGGAGGTCCGCTTCAATGTGCCACAAAGACGTGTCCACTGGGAAACCCCGGATGACTCTTCGGACGTCTCGAGTCTTCTCGAGGCCCAAGGTGAAATAGGTTATGGACTTCTTATCCAATGCTCTGATGAGAATTTGATAATCTTCCACGCTCTTAGCCTGGAAGACGAAACTGCTCTTTCTCCTATTCACCGAGCATGACTCCGAGAGTTGACATAACTTCCTTAAGGAAGCTGGCCAAACCCTGGAAGTCATCCACGATGATGGGTGGAATATGTCGTCTATCTGGCTCCCTGGTATGGGGTATACCAGCTGACGTCTTAGGTGGGAGTTCTCCTCTTTCTACTGTAGGTCACTTCATGGAATTCCGCTTCGTCGACATCTGTAGAAATGTCTGACGAGCTGCCCTCCGATTCAGGTTCCATTCTGAACGGATGAAGTTGTGGAGCATCGGCTCCGTCAGGAAAACCTGCGTCTGCATCGGAGCAGGTATGTTGGGAGACCTCGGTTTCCGTTGATGGAGCTGCTCTGAGGTCACTCCCGACGACGGCAATTTTCTGCAGTTGGTCGCAGGAGAAGATTCACTGTGTTCACTCTTCGGCTCCTCACTGCAGAATCTCCCCCTAAGCCTGTTCAATGTTCACAGCTGTTTATGGCTACTAGTGAACTCAGTAAACGCAACCCGATCCAATGCAATCAAATCTAGTTTTGATTTTCCTAAATTTGTAGTTTATCATGAAATGACACCCCTTTTATTCTGCATCTGCCTGTAGGTGTTACAAATCCGTATTTTCTGTAGTATTGTGGCGTATCTGTCTTTTCCGAGGACAAATTCTGTCGTTTTTTAACCGAAGTTCTTCTAGGTGTTGGAAATGAAATGAAGTGTATAGTATTTAATGCCCGCTTTTACTATCTCCGGGACCTCCGGTTTTCCTGCCATCTCATTCCACCGGTGCTCCATCTTCATCTCATGTATCATCAGTGTCACCGCTTGCGCTGCCGTATGTAGTAAAAGTGGGCGTTAAACACCACACATATACACCCGCTTTTACTACATGTGGTGACATTGACACCGCAGATGGTGACACTGATACTACATGAGATGAAGATGGAGCACCATTAGGGGAAACCGCAGATCCCGGAGAAACCCGCCCCAGCGCCATGTTGTCCACCACAAATTTCACTTTCTGGTCTGCTGGGATCGAACCCAGATCTCCTTGGCTAGAGTCGAGTGGCCTAACCAGTTAGCCACGGCGCGGCCCACTAGGCGTTGAGAATATGGTTTTTAGTTCCTCCACATCCTATACAATAAGATCCAATATGATGTTTGATGAGTCCATGATATCTACCTTGTTCTTTGCTCTTTCGGCCCCAAGGAAGTTTTGTGCCTTCTAGTGTTACTACATTTCATTGTCATAACAGATAATGTCACATACTGTAGAGTGCTTTCGAATAATGAGGGAATTTTTATTAGTCAAACTTACAAGCCATAACATTAAACATATGGTGAATAAGAAGCCTTGGATACCAGCACAGGCATCATAATGATAAAAGAAAATATATTGAATTAAACCCAGAAGTCTCTATTAAAGAAAAATAAGTTGTTTTAATTTACTTACTTGGAAGCAACAATGATTGAAGCAACTTTCATTAAGTTATGTTGGATTATGTAAGAGGCAAAATAATATTTAATAAAGGGTTAACTTAAACACTACAACATTTTACTCCGAAAGTGAAACTGTATTATTAGATTTCCCTTTTATTGGCTCCACTATGTTAACCATTAAATTATTTTCTTCCTCTTGTGATTGTTACAGAAATAGAAATAGCACATAACAACTAGGTCGCGGATTTAACATATTACACTTTAATCAGAAGTTATGAAATAGTTGTGAATGAGATTTTCGTTAACAGCACGCAGGCTAGTACTTCCTCTGCTTTAGAAATGCAATTCGAGCATTTAATAGGAGCCATTGTTTCCTGTGGTAAGCTTTTACTAAATATGCGCTTGCTCTGTAACTGCCGTGCTGGATGTTTAGATAAGCGGACTCTTTTATACTCTGAGGAACTGGTCTGAAGTAACAGTACAGCTTAGAGGGCGCAGAGCGTCTGTTGCAATCATGTAATCGTGCAAGTTCTGAAGGTAGTGTGTTTATGAAGGTAGTGTTGATCTACTAGGAAAAACACAAGGATATACAGTGTTGTACAGTAATTCCAGGACGTGCAAATGTGGTTTCGAAATGTTTTCTCATAAGCGAAATCGGAGGTATGGTGTGCAATGAAAGAAGAACAAGAAAGAACTCCGCTGCGTACAATATTGCAGAATTTTTTGAACCATATTGAAAATTTAGAAATTCAGAGGATAGAAGACAGCTATGAAAAAGAATTTCAGGTTTGGGATTCAAATGTAGTTAAGTTTCTCTTTACAATAAGCACTACACGTGGACTGTGCCATTTAAATAGTTTTGTTATGCTGTGGGAAAAATAACCCTTTCTTGTATTAAAATAACTGCGAAAAGCAAGAATAAGCAAATAACTTTCCAATAATGAATCTAAAGATTTCCGAAAATACAGCGATAATTTTCTCTGGACATTTCATAGTCATAACAGATAATGTCACACACTGTAGAGTGCTTACAAATAATGGGGAAATTTTAATTAGTCAAACTTACAAATCACATCATTAAACTAGAACAGTAAGCCTTGGATACCTGCACAGGCATCATAATGATGGAAGAAAACATATTGAATTTAATCCAGAATTCTCTATTAAGGAAAATAACTTTTAATTTACTTACTTGAAAGCAGCAATAATTGAAGCATAGAGTTATGTTGGATTACGTAAGAGGCAAAATAATGTTCAATTAATAGAGAACTTAAACATCCACTCTGGATTTACATAATTGAAATCCTGAGTTACTTTTTCTGAGGCTTAAATGTGAAGGAAGGGGTGAATTTTCTCTACAGTAATTACTCCCATCACCTCCGCGATGTAGCGTAGATGGTAGCATGTCTGCCTCACGTTCAAGAGGTCCCGAGTTCGAATCTCGGTCAGGGTGAGTTACATGGATAAGGTTTTTCCGGGGATTTCCCTTATCCTGAAAGGCGAATGTCGAGTAACTGTAAGCTCTATGGACCCTGATATGACTCAATGTTGGAGGACGTAAACTACAAAAAAAAAAAAAAAAAAAAAAAAAACTCCCATCACACTTCATATACACCATGTGTCAGTCAATTCTTGCTGTCCGTTGGTCTAGTATTGTCTTTAGTGTTAAATATGTTGCCACATTGTTCTAAAAGCTTAAGCTGGAATCTCAAGCTATCCTTCTTACTTCACAACCCTTCCACTTTCTACCAATTGTTACCTGACAAAAGACAGTATTCTAAGTTGTGATAATTCTAGTGTAATGTAAAATTACTGTGTTATATCTGTTTGTAAATTACATAATCTAGTTTGCTTAGTGAGCCTTAATAAGCAATTAAATTCATCATGTATTGAGTGCAATCTGCATGTTGCAAGGGGAGACCTTCAAACCTTGATAAAAAGTTAAGCTACATATGAAGTATTTTTACATATGAACATGGGAACTATAAGGGATGTTAAGAAACGGAGAAACATCTGTGTTACATTCTGGTGATCTTGTCAACAGTCCTTAATTTTTAAGTAGCTTCTATACATTATGAAGCCATATTGTCACTCTTATTCAGCCGCTTTGGTTAGTTTGTGCTTCCACCACTGTGCTGCTTCTCATTGTTGATGCACATCTGAAGTGAAGAGATGCCAGTATTGAGTGAAAAACATTCAGTAAAATGACAGGGTCCTGTGGTTTTGACATTTAGTCCAAGGTTAGATTTCAGTACCTATGTTAATATGTCTATATGAATGGAATAATTGGTATCAACAAACTTAGGTTTGGTTAAGAACCTTGGTTAGTGTATCTATGTGCAAATGGGATTAAAATTACCTGTTCTTGCAGATTACACTTGTACCACCTGGGATGTCAGTTCTGCACATGTTTATTAGCAACAAGATGATCCTTTGTTGAAATTTTCTGACAGTTTTGTTATAAAATAAAGGGTCTTAAAAAGAGTGGGATCGTGGTTTATGGGCTTTCCAGGTTTTTACATCTCCTAAACTTCCAATTTAGGTATTTTCATTGCATTCTTTTCCATTTCTTACAATTATTGTGGAGGCTAAATACAGCAGTTAAGTCTTTCATGTTACTCAAAATAAATGTTTGAAAAAATAGTTTCATTACACGTTTCATTGAAGGTACAAGGTGAATAGAGGAAACTAAGTTGACAGCTAATTCATATATATATATATATTGGCCTTGAAAATGTTGATTTGGAAAGACTGCTAGAAACAACTGTTGACAGATATTAGAAAGCTACTTCATATATATTGGCCTTGAAAATCTTGATTTGGAAAGACCGCTAGAAACAACTGAGTAGAGAACTTCTTAGCCAAGTGAAAAAAATGTTGCAAAAGTCTAACCATTAATAAAGGATGTGTTGGGTATGGCCAATGACATGCAAAAGGATATAAATAAATTCTGTATTTTAAAAGGACCTTTATTTTTGGTGTAGTACATTTTTGTGTACTTCTAATGGTGTGCCAGTATACAAAATTATGAATAATTCTTTCTATGTAAGGAGAACTTTGGATACTGTTTCTGTAGAACTCAAATAATTTTGTTATATAAATGTTGGAACTATAGTTCTTTCATGATTAAGTAAAAAGTATGTAGGAATTTTTATGTAAATAGTTGTTGGTTTGTGATCCTTATGTCAAATCTTTGACAGATAGTGAGCTTAAATACTAAGTGCGGCATTTATTGGACCTTTTGTTTTAGTGTTACACTGTTCACACGTGTAGGCTTTCTAAATGTTGTCTTTATGTGGGGGGTGATAAAGCCCGGATTTTCTATTTTATATACTTACAAGTATGCTTAAATTATATTTTCTATGACACACTCTTCCAGAACAATTTGAGCAGTATTTGTTAATGCATATAAATACATGTTTTAAGTTTTAAATGAAAAAGTGCATATTTTCTTCATGAATGTTGCAGTAAATTATTTTTCTCCTTTAGATAATAATATTAATATTACTAATGCTTAATAAAGACTGAAAACAATGAAGCAAAAGATACATAAAAGGGCATGTATATATGAATGCCTGAGGAAAACCAAACGAAGTAAACGTATATTAATATGACTTAAAATCAACACCATGTAATCAGCTTGTTTATTTACATCCATGTATCAAAGATACACTCAGGGTTTTTGTGAAATAATGTATTCATAATAATAACAAGTTATTGGCACTGTCTCTCAAATTTACTGTCAAGAAGTTAGGGTTGCAAAACTTACCTGCATACATGTGTGTCAACCAAATGGTGAGTTAAGTCCATTCCTACTTGTATTTACAACGGGATCATTCTTGCATGAGATAAGAGTATAACAAATGCTCCTACTCCATAATTGAATTCATTGTATTGCATTGCCTATCAGTTTGGTTACTCATTTAGCATTGCCCAGAAAACTTGTAGAAAATTATGTATGTGATATTTAAGTTTGAATTTATGAGTCACTATGTTTACACTCAGTCTTCACTTACTTGTTGTTGTATAATTGAAACGTTTTCAAGATCATTCGATCTCATCATCAGCTGTTTAGTGACTCATAAATTCAAACTTAAATATGAAGAATACTTCACTGTTAATAATGCTTCTGCTTTTAATATTTATTATGTATGTGAGTTAAGTTTGGCTATTCTTGTATAAAAAAATCCACAAATGCACATAAATTTAAAAACTACTAATAAAATATGTATGAGGGTGGGCACAAACACAGTTATGTAAGATAACCCATTCCATTATTTGCATCTCTAGTGGTTTGTGGTTTCTTTTAAATCAATAATGTTACCAGCTATATGCTTGTTTGTGATGAACATGTCATTGTAGTTCGTTATTTAGCTTAGCAGTGGTAGCAAGATTCTTGAAGGATCTTATGTTTGTTAGCATTTTACATTAACTGATTATTTCTTTAAGTGAATTAGGTGGTTTAGTAATTGAAATTGGCTTTGGGAACCAAATGGTGATGTCTTAGTACCTTTAACTCACTTTTAACTTTAAGGAGCAAAAAGAGCACCCAATGAATAATACTCAGAAACTCAGGTTTTGATATGCAGTCACTTCATGAAGCAGAATATAATCATGGATTTTTGGTTAAATTTTTATATACAATGTGGCTTTATACCATTTTATTTAAATTCTCTATTTAGTGATAGAAACAAATACATCACACTTTGGGAAATAAAACCAAGGGTTGACAAGTTTTCTCGATCCAGCATTCTTAATTTAAGAGCTAGTTCCACATTGTAGAAGACATAAGCCTTAGATTTTTTAAATTACATTAATCATCTCTGCCAAAACCTAACATTGTTACTAATTTAAGGCATATTATATGTTTTGTGTTGCAGTTTAAAGAAAATATTGAAAAGGTATTTCTCTTTCTAAAAGAAGTATCAGTACACAGTAAAAACACAATCTCTAAATTAATGTATGTCTAAATAAAAAAATGATTTTAAATATTGACATCCTGATGTTATGGTTATCTGCCATTTTTATTGCAATAGTTTCATGGTTTTTAGAATATTGATGTATGCATCACCATGTTACACAACATAATTTCATATGGGACTGATTTTAACATAATTGCTTGCTTTGTAATTTCATATGGATGACAGCAGGAATATCAAGTTTAGTTGTGGAAAGATAAGAGCCAAACTGAAAAATTCAATGCCATAGCCGGGATTTGAACCACGGATCTTCTCGACGGAAACCAGAAGATCCGTGGTTCAATTCCCGGCTATGGCATTGAATTTTTCAGTTTGACTCTTATCTTTCCATACTTTAGCCTACACACGGCCAGTGTGAAAGAACAATTAATTTCCATTAATTGACCTAATAGTGGTTAACTATAAAGCCCGGGCCTTAAAGTACTTACATGTTGTAATTCGCCATTAAGGTAGTTGTCTCATGTGTTTATGAGAACTCCTAAGTGGTTTACCAGGATAAACACGAGTCAGTTGGAGAATTTAAAGTCATGTCGGCACATTGGCCATAGTAGCTCCAGGTTAGAGCGGCTGGACGGAAACCAGAAGATCCGTGGTTCAGATCCCGGCTATGGCATTGAATTTTTCAGTTTGACTCTTAAACTTTCCATACTTTAGCCCTACACACGGCCAGTGTGAAAGAACAATTCATTTCCAAGTTTAGTTGTATTTGTATGTTGTAAATAATCACATACCAAGTATTATGCTTCTTGCTAAAATGTCAAACTTAAATTTTGCTTGTAAATGATTTTTGTTGAATATGAGCATGACTGATGTCACACATGAACACTTTGGATGCAAAGCCAGTTATTTAAGTTGAGCAGAGGTTAACATTGTAAATCTAAGAAGCATACACAAGAGGTTGAAGGGAGATTTTAGGATGGGTCATTGTTTATAGCAATCAGAGACAGGAGTGAAACAGAAGTTTGTTTTACTTGAGCAACTAAAAGTAAAGTAATTGTATCCATTATAATACAAATATTCTAAACTCTAAAATAGATGTCTCCAGGTTAAATACTGTATTTGATAATTTAATGTTACGTGTACATATTACTTGATCAAGAAGAATGAGCATTTGCCTTTTAAAACATCAGACTATTGGTATATGTACATTATATTTGTACCTAACCATTGTACCATATATTTAATTGCATACGGACGTTTTCTACTTCATACCACACAATTGAGAGCTCTGCATCTGCTTATTCATAACACAGTCACTGCAAATCTTTACATTTTAAATGCAAAGAAAATCTTTACATACACAATGCACTCAGTTTGTTCTCCCACCACTACAAAAAAGGCGAGCGGAGCTGTAAATCACGTGATTCTCGAGTGTACAGCAGCAACTTTCTTTCATTAGCAGCCCAGGTCTCAGTCTGCCTTTGGTATTTGCATACAGCAAGTTGTTTATTGTGCGTTGTTGTCATCCGATTTTTGATATCAGTACTGTTTTTGAAGGTGTGTATTTTTGCATCCAATACACAAAATGGGATGCAAGAAGCTCACTTGTGAGGAGAAGACTCGTGCTTTAATTCTGTTAGAGGTAGGTACCTCTGTAATTCGTATAGCTGCTGATCTAAAGGTTTCAAGACAAGCCATTTACAACCTAAAAAATGCAGCAGCACCTTTGCCATGTGGTGCAAAGGTTGGCTCGGGTGGTAAAAGAAAGACTTCTCCAAGGACTGATGACCTTCTAAAACATGAAGTGATAGCTAATCCATGGATTACAGCAGCAGATTTAAAAAAGAATCATCCAGAACTGCTCAAAAGTGTTGCAATCCGGACTATTCAGCATTGGCTTCAAAAAGATTTAGGTTTACCAATTCGGTGTGCTGCCAAGAAGCTTCTTCTAACTGAAGCTATGATGAAGAAAAGAGTACATTTCTGCAAAACATATCAGCACTGGACATCAGAGGACTGGCGCAAAGTAATGTTTTCTGATGAAAGCACTTTCAAATTGGTCAAAGGAAAGTCCAAAAAGGTGAGAAGGCCAACAAATGTGTCAACGTATGATCCAAAGTTTACGGTCAAAACTGTTAAACATCCAGAAACTGTGATGGTATGGGGTTCTTTTAGAGGTAATTGTGGTAGAGGTGGCTTGTACTTTCTCCCTAAAAATGCAACAATGAAGGAAAGTAACTATTTAGAAGTGTTGCAACAGCATCTGGTCACATTTTGGCCAATTCTTCAGTGTCAGTTCTTTATGCATGATGGTGCCCCTGCTCACAGAACAAAGATGGTTCAGAAGTTCCTAAAAGACAATAATATACCTGTACTTGACTGGCTTGGTAATTCTCCTGACCTAAATCCAATAGAAAATGCTTGGGATCAAATGAAAAATAAAATTGAAGAGCGGCAACCATAAAATATTAAGGAGCTGCAGGTGACGTTGAAGTTATGGGTGGAAATGGACAAAAAATATGTTGAAAATCTAGCAGATTCGATGCCCAGGAGACTCATGAAGGTGATACAAGTTAAGGGAAATATGATCAAGTACTAATTGTATGGAGAAGTTCAAGATAAAACCGTGTAAAGTCAGTGTTTGTTGTTTTTATTACCATGTAAAGATTTCCATTGTGGCCACTGTATTATGCTGGTCTTTCTGAAATTGCTAGGGGTTTCTGATATTTCCAGGTTCTTGTAAGAAGTTGGGTCTGGTTTTTGTCTGCAGCATTTTAATATGTTCTTGAACTTCCAGTCCTTCACCGGATTTCCTGTTTGACGGTTTTCAAATGTCATTACATTCTCTTAAGAATAAAGGTACATTCGTCTGTTGTTGAAATCCTTTTTAATGCAATTGTCATTTCAGAACAATTACTGTTTACATTTATTCATTTTTGTCTTGCTATTGGAATTTGTATGTCAGTTGATACCATGATTTCCACTGAATGGTTCAAAGTTTGGGATAAACAGACTGTAAACAGTGAACTAAAGGCATGAAGTAAAAAAATGGCATGGCCACTTTGCACTCTGTTGGCTGTTATCACAAATGCTGAAATTGATAGCTGCTGGGAATAATGTGCCTTCTGGGTGGGAATTTTGGCTAGTATTTTGATGTGCTGAAGATTGTGAACAATGATTATGGTTCCTGCATCTGTACTTTTATTCATTATGTTATAGTGTTTTATGTGAATGCGAAGTTGCTACTGTAGTTTGTGTCTGTTAACCTGTAATTTTTATGGTGTTTTTCAAATTTTCACATTGAGGATTGTGAAAATACGTGTTCCATTCGTGAATATTCTACAAAACATTTCATATGTGACTTAAGCTTTCATCTACTTTATTATTACAAATTTTCTTATGCTATAAACTGAAGTGGTATACAGTAAAGTGAAAATATGACTTTACGTTGAGTCAAGATTAACACTTGAGCTTCATTGATAAAACGATTTTAGTTGGTTTTTCACACTGTCATTTAATTTTGATTTTTTTGAGGGACTAGTTTCAGGAGCTGTTGCTTCCATTTTCGAACTCCAAGATCCAACTTGTTTTTTGTCCTCTGTAGTCTGTTCTCTGGTGGTGGAACCATGAACCTCTTTATCAGATTATCGACTGGTCAGATTTCAAGTTTTGAAATCAGTCAGTCAGATCTTTGAGGTAGAAAATAGAAGCAACAGTTCCTGAAACTAGTCCCTCAAAAAATCAGTATGTAGGTGATGTAGTGAGAGAAACTGACTAAAAAATAGTTTTGTCAGTTAATTTTAACATACTGTTACCAAACTCCTCCAAACACAGACTTGAAGCTTCACTTTTTATACAATAGGAATGAGGTTTATTTGGAGTTGAAACTTCCCCTCTAAGCCAGGGAGAGAATTCTCTGTGGGTGTTTCCATTAGGGCAATAACTTATTACTTTAAAAAGCCCCTCCTTTCGGGTGGAAGTGGATATGCCATTTAGGCGCATCGGCCCCTCAGGGAAGACTACTGATAACCTCGGTCGGGCCGCTGGTGTTCTAACACACCATGCTACTGCTATCCAGGTTAGTACCGGGAATTCTTTTAGATGTCCCTTAACCCCGTCTGGATGGCCAAGCCAGCCAGATGTACCCAATATCCATGGATATTGGAAATCGCCACCCCATCGAGTCCTACCCAATCCGAATTCCCTTGCGGGAGGGTCTTGAAATATTCGGCCTGACATACTTCTACATAGTAACATCAAAAGTACCACAAGCTCCTGCACCACAACAGCTGAAGGGGTTGGGAGCTTTTATACGATGGTCTCTCATACTTATGGTAATGACCACTATGCTATTTTCTTCATCTGGTAATTTGTGGAGTCAACCCTACTTGTGGTCGAGTGCTTAGTCCACTCAATTCTCATCAAAGTGGCCTGGGTTCGATCCTAGGAGACCACATGGTGAGACTGTGATGGACAAAGCAGCGTAGGGGTGGGTTTCTCCCACCATCTCATTCCACCGGTGCTCCATCTGCATATATTCTGCAGTGCCACATGTAGTTAAAACAGGCATTAAACACAACACAGAAAAACTGTACTTGTCCCCAAAAATAGATTTTCAGTAAAGGGGATTGGCATCTTTATTCTGAACTTTTGACCCTTGATATTAATGCTTCTTTTCTACATATTGATTCACCTATCCAATACTTACGAGACTGGCTACCAAAGTGCTGAACTTTCCATTCCTCAACTATCCTTTAACGGACGCCTTACTTTGGTTTCCTGGTGTTTGGAAGAGTGTATGACTGCTTTAAGGGGCAGCTGAAAGGCCTTGAAAATGCTTGAGCGTTATCTGAATTGGAGGATAGGGTTACCTCAAATAAGCTGCGCGCTCAGGCTCTAAAAATAATTCAGCTGTCTAAGAAATCTTCTTGGGATTGCTCTGTCTCCACTTTGCCACATTGCATTCTCTCCTTCCGGGTGTGGGACTTTTTTTTAATTGTTCTGCTAGTACTATCCCTGGGCCGTGGCTGTCAATATTGTTACCAATCTTATTGCAAATTTTCTGGTTGGAGTCTTTGCTTCTGACTCTAGTTCTGCCCACTATGATCCTCACTTCTTGGTTGTCAAGAACCAGGTAGAATCAGTCAGTTTTGATTTCACTTCTCAGAATCTGGAAGACTATAATCTGCCCTTCTCATTACATGAATGGACATTTGCCTTGTCTGTCACTCCTGACACTGACCCTAGATGGCATACAAGTAGAAATTGTCAAACACTAGCCAGCTGTTTCTTTTAGACATCTAATTATATTTGGGAGCATGGCACTTGCATGTCTCTGGCTTGAATTGGTTATGGTTCCTATTAAGCATGGAAAAGACCCACAGGTACCCTCCATTTAGTGACCCATTTCTCAAACCAGCTATATTTGGAAAGTAATGGAAAGGATGGTTGCTAAGCAATTAATGTGGTGCCTTGTAACCTATCTCACTCCTGCACAATTCGGCTTGTGACAGCGGCTGATCACTTGGTTTCATTGTAACTCACATGTATGATTCCTGTCTACAGACAAACTGTAGCTGTCTTTTTTTGACTTGGAAAAGTCTTGCGATGCCACCTGGTGTATGGGTATCCTTCGTCAGCTCTTCTGTTGGAACTTTCGAGGACATCTTCCACTATTTTTGCAGCAGTTTGTGGATACCCTTACTTTTTGTTGTGAGTGAGATTTTCTTTATCTTTGGTCTTTTGGCAGGAAGAACGGTGTGCCTCAAGGCTCCGTGTTGGGATTTGCTATTGCAATTATTCCTATGGTATCTCACATCACCCCGTTTCTCTATAGCAGTGATTTTGCAATTCATTATAATTTTAGGTACTCGTACTTCATTCAACGCCACCTCCAGTGCTTTCTCAAAACTTTGTACTCCTGGAGTGTGGAGAATAGCTTCAAATTTTCAACGGAAAAAGCATGCTGTTTTAATTTTTGGCATCATAAGGAATTTCCCGACACTTGTCTTTCTCTCGTGGAACTGGCATTTGAGGAAGCTAAATTTCTCGGCCTCATTTTTGACCCTAAGCTCTGTTGGTGGCTCCATATTCTACAACTTCATTGCCACTGTGCTCGCTCCTGCAATTACTTTGTGTCCTTAGTGGCACTTTCTGGAGTGTCGATTGTGAATTGATGCTATGACTCTACAGACATCAATACACTCGAAACCAATTATAATTCCATTGTCTTTTCTTCTGCTCGACCGTCTGTTTTGCACAGATTAGATCCTATCTGTCACCGGGATCTTAGATTACCCCGAGGAGCTTTTCGTATACAGTTTATATGCGGAATCCGGTGAACTGTTCCTTAAGATTCGTCGAGATATCCTTTGTAATTACAACAGCATCTTAAGTGCCATCAGTTCCCATCCCACCTATCGTAAGTTCTGTGCCGCGGATTTGGATTATCGTTAGAGTTCGACAGCGCTGCTTCCTGCAGGATGTAGATTTCTGAACTTATTGTCTAAGTTGGACACAGTATACTGTCGTGCTTCCTTAGAGGATTTCATCATTTTCTTCCATGGCTATGACAGCCAACTGTGTCATCTTGATTTGGTACAGTTACCAAAGAGCACCAATGATACACCGGCATGCACTGCACACTTCACAGCTTAAGAAGACTGCTTTTCTAGATGTCATCTTTCAAATACTTATGAGTCTCGCATAGATCAAGGGATTGGCTGCACACTGGTTATTACTTCTTATGTCTCTCACAAGATTTACTTCCCCCTTAGCACTTCTATTTATATTGCTGAACTATATACCATATTTCAAGCCACACTTCTCATCCACTCCTTTTCCCTGCACTCCTTTGTCATTTGTTCTGATTCCCTCAGTGCTTTACTTAGTTTAAAAGAATTTTACAGCCTCCAATCTCTTGAAA
The DNA here is from genome assembly GCA_030765055.1 of Mantis religiosa. NCBI lineage: Eukaryota > Metazoa > Arthropoda > Insecta > Mantodea > Mantidae > Mantis > Mantis religiosa. The sequence goes on along the minus strand of CM060950.1, from coordinate 152,413,171 downwards.
AGCCATGATCAGTTGCACTCTTTACGTCACAGTTTTTGAGTGATCTTTATCTGAGTTGTGGACACAGTAGCATTATAGGAAATGAACAACCACATCAGGAAGTGAAGGATGCGATTCTCTATCCCAGTGTATGGTTGCTCTTTTGCGTATCTACAATTTGAGGGTACCCCCACCCCCAGAAAGATACTCAATGGGAAGAAGAGTGGTTTACTTCTGCCAGAGTCTGGGAGGTCAAGAATACACTGTTTCCTTTTTCGGGAGTTTTCCCGGATCGCCAGGCAAATGCTGGGTATGTTAATTACATTCCCCGAGTTTCTTGTCCCTCCATTTCATCTCCATTGTCATTTCACATCATCTCCCATCTGGTGGTCTCTTTCAGGGTGGAAGTGTCAGCAGGTGTCTCGGCTCTGTCTTGACTCCTTGGGTCAGCTGCCTTCTGTCTCCTCTCGCCTCATCCTTTCTCCTAGGGATGCCTTATTTGGGGCTTCGGTACAATAAACCACAGGTTTAGGTGCCGAATCCCCTCTGTAATAATCCTAATGTACAGAAGATCCTGAAATTCCCACCTTTTGTGCTAATTTTGGGATAGATTTGGTTCGTGAATGTTGAAAACATGCACCTATGTTGTCTAACTTTTCTTCTGTTAACACTGTATGTTTATGCTTTTGTTTTTTGTTTGCCACAGAACCATGGTTTTGAATTTCTTCACAATCTTGTGAATTGTAGATCTGGAAGGAGATTCTTTACCAGGGACTGTTTCAATGTACTCTGCGAACACAGAATTGTTTTTTCTTTTTTATTGTTGATAAACTTTATTGTGTCCAAATACATTATGGTACTTATAGTTGTGAGCAAGAGTAATATTACATCATTTGAAGCGTGTATTAGGATGCTGCTCAATAACAGTCCTACATCAGTTACATTTAAATATTAACTTAATTACTTTATCATACATACAAAACACATATTAAATTCCATCACTTCTGGTACGTTCAGGTCCCTGTGAAGTGTGGTGTTGCTAACATACCATGGGGCACCCGTTGTCAATCTTAGGTATCTGTTCTGGATTACTTGGATTCTTTTTACTTATGACGTTGCAGCAGAGTCCCATATGGAGCAACCATATTGCCAAATAGGTTTGATCAGTGAGTTGTATAGAATGCATTTATATGGCATTGCAAGAGGCGATTTTGACTATTATGTGGCTGATTTGTTGGATTCCGTGTCTTAGTCCTGAGAGAAGATATGTGATGTGGAGATTCCAAGTTAGTTTACTGTCCAATATGAGGCCAAGGTAATGAACTGAGCGGTGCATATAGCGATTCCTCCAAGAACTATGGGATAATATGTTATCTGCTGTTTGTATGTAAAATATACTATTTGCGATTTCTGTGGATTCATCACAGCTCTCCAGTTAGAACACCATTTTGTGATTTCAGTGCAGAAGTTATTTAGTTTCTCAGCTGCTGATCCACAACTGCCTTTACTAAGGATTCCAACATCATCAGCAAAATGTGCAATGGTTAGTTGAGCGTGTTGAGGAAAGTGAGGTATATACTGTATAAAGAAGTGGGCCTAGAATACTTCCTTGTGGAACACCAGAGAGGATCAGTTGTGATCTGGATTGTGCACTTTGATATTTTACTGAAAAATATCAATTATGCAGATAGGATGCTATTATTCTGAAATATGTATCGGAGACATAATTCCTGATCTTCAGTAGTAACCCATTATGCCACTTTTTATCAAAGGCTTTCTATGTGTCAAGGAACAGACCCAAGCACACTTGCTTTTCTTCATATGTGTCCATAATTGTGTCAACAATTTGGTGAAGTTGCTGTGGACAGGAGTGCAATGGCTTAAATCCACATTGAGTGGATGATATGATTTCCTTAAGCTGCACAAGATGAGGCAACAATAGCCATTCAAATACTTTAGATAATAGAGATAACAGACTTATTGGGCGATAGCTTTTAGGATCACGTTTGTTTTTGTTGGGTTTAGGTATCATAACTGATGCATGTTTCCATCTTTGTGGGAAGTAAGTAAAGCGAAGAATAGCATTGTAAATTTGTGTTAAGAAGACTACAGCATTTTTTGGAAGATGTGCGAGCAAAGGTTGGACTATCAAGTCTTCTCCAGGAGCTTTTTTTTGGAGGAAATTGACTAATTGCATTTTTAACCTGTCCAGGCATGAAGAGCTTAGGAAAATTAGAAAGCTGCAATGGTGGAGATATGCTGCTGTTAACAAAGTTAGTAAAATGTCCATTGGTGATAGGATTGGGTTGAAACTGCTGTTGTAATTGTGCACTGAAAAGCTACCTTTTTATCTGGTGTTGTGTACCAGTGATTGCCAATTTTTAGAGGAGGTATGTTATTCAAAGTATAAAATTGAAAGAAGCGTAGAGACAGTGAAGCACAACTTAGCACAAAGGCCTAAAAACGTGTGCAGTTTATACAAAAAACATTGAAAACTACATTGTGGACATTGAAATAGCGATATATAATTTGGCTGAAAATAAAAAATCTGTGATTAAAACATAATGCATGGAAACTTCAGATTATATTCAAAATGCAAATTCAAAAAGATGTTCATATAAAAAATTACTCAAAAATTTAAATTAAAAAATTGTTAGTTTACACAAAAGCAGATAAAGGTAACAAAATAGTAATAATGGATGAAGAAGACTATCTCAAAAAAATGGACAACCTTTTAAAGGGAATGGAATTTGTTAAACTAGTAAACAGCCTGATAAAGAAAGCGTGTAAATCTGTTGAATTAGCAATTAAAAATAGTAAAATCATGACTAAAAAAATTGAACAATAAAATAGACAATCCAAAAATACCATTAATATATGGTTTACCCAAAATACATAAACCTGAAATTACCCTCAGACCAATAATTAATAACATTGATGCACCCACTTACCAATTATCAAAATGGCTGGTTCAGAACTTCAGATCCTTCACAAAATTGGAAAATGTAAGTTATTTAGAATAAAAAACAAAACAGTGTGAGTGAAGCAGTGTGTCAATATCTTCTCGATTCACTTTTGTGCCGAGGTATGTTATCTTTGTATTTAAGTACACGTTTAGTTTTTTTCCACAACGATCCATCTTGACAGTTAAGGTTTTTCATTTCTGCTTCCAGGGAATCGTAGTGCTGTTTCTTTAGTGCTCTGTTCAGTTTCCTGGAGATGTTAGGTAGTATTTATTGTTTTATAAGCTGGATACCCGGTTCTTTCCCATAGCCGACTATATTCCCTTTTAGTTTGATGAAGATGCTCGATGTGTGGGGTACAGTGGAATGACTTCATTTTATAAGTTAGGCTGTGTGCAGCATACTTCATATCTCTGGTTATTCTAGAAACTGCAACTTCTATGTCCCTAGGCATTTTGAGTGGAACTTTTGTGTCTATTTGTTCCATTGTTGATGTATACAAACTCCAATTAAAGGGATACTTATTAAATTTTAGATGAGTCGTATTTTTTACACATCTGCTTCACTTTCGTACCTGTTTTGAGGACATGTTTCGCAAATCATCGTTTGCATCTACGGCTCTTATGCGACTGAAGCTAGATCCAGTGGTGTGGGTAATTCTGGGGTTGTTGCTGCCATCTGTTGATTTAGTGATGAACTTAAATGTGGGATTCTCTTCTAGCGGGATTTCAAAGTTCATTAGTTGGTTTTTATGTTTTTCTATGTATATCCTCTCCCATATGACGAGTTCACTATGTTTTTGTACGTATTTTAGTAATTCTGTGCTATCTTCAATTTCATGATTTTCAGACCAGAAATGAGCTGCTATTGCGGACTTATCAATATTTTTGTATCTTAAGTGCCTGAAGTGTTCTTTCTTTCTTCAGGCACTTAAGATACAAAAATATTGATAAGTCCGCAATAGCAGCTCATTTCTGGTCTGAAAATCATGAAATTGAAGATAGCACAGAATTACTAAAATACGTACAAAAACATAGTGAACTCGTCATATGGGAGAGGATATACATAGAAAAACATAAAAACCAACTAATGAACTTTGAAATCCCGCTAGAAGAGAATCCCACATTTAAGTTCATCACTAAATCAACTGATGGCAGCAACAACCCCAGAATTACCCACACCGCTGGATCTAGCTTCAGTCGCATAAGAGCCGTAGATGCAAACGATGATTTGCGAAACATGTCCTCAAAATAGGTACGAAAGTGAAGCAGATGTGTAAAAAATACGACTCATATAAAATTTAATAATTTTTCGCTTCACTGTGGTGTTCCAATACAGTTAAATCTCGATAAAGGGATACTTGATTAAAGTGTGGTTGTGTGCTTTTAGATTTATATTCGATGAAAGATTAACCACAACTGGATAATGGTCTGAGGTTAGCTGGTGTAATACGAATGTGTCCACACACATATATGACACGTTTTTACCGATGAAAAAATCCAGAACATCAGGAGTGCTTCCATCGTGTGGATAGTGGGTTGGTTCAACTGGATGCAAAATTTCTTATTTAAACTGATATATTACCTCGTGAAGCAGCTTTCCTCATGGATTGGTAGTGTTGGACCCCCATCTCGGGTGTTTACTATTGAAGTCACCACCTAGAAGATAACGTGATTTCACTGTATCAAAAATTTCCCAGAAATTCGCCATTGTGAGTTTGTCTGCCAGAGCCAATCTGTAGTTTTATATCATCCATATCCAGTAATATTCGGGACACTTGATATTCAAGCTCTACTATGCTCTGTAGTTCGCTGTGTAGAACTGCAGTTTTAACAAATATGGCCAAACCGCCTTTTCTGTCATTGCTGGGATGGTCAGCACGATAAATCCTGTATTCTGGAATTCTAAAATGTATATGTGGTGCTAGTTTAGTTTCTGTAGCTAGCAGAATGTCTATGTCATAAGCAGAGATAAAGTGTAACAGTACATGATATTTGTTGTTTATGCCCTGGCAATTCCATGAGCATATGTGAATTAGTCCTGCTCCATTACTTTTTATAATCACAGGTATTATTTGTGTAAGAGTATTTATGAGAGGAACCAAGAGTGATAGTAGCGAATCTAGTTTACCTAGTAAGCACTCCGTTTGATTCTTGCTGTTTTTTGACTAAATGGCTGAGATGGTACTGGGAGCAAAGGAAATTGGATTTCAGAAGCCACATTAATTCTTGGTGGAGGAACCCCAGCTATACTTTCGGTGTTCTTTCTTTGGAAAGTGGATGTTGAATTTTGAAGCTTCATGTGCATTAGACATCTCTTGTAACTAGTTGTATGTTGCACTTTACAGTTTACACACACTGGAGGTGCATTGTTGGGTTTCTTACATTCTGCAGTAGCATTGAGCACCATTGCATTTTACACAGCGAGCGCTTTTATGACAATTTTTACTGTGCCCATATTCTTGGCACCTGTAGCACTGGATGATATGATGTTTTGGTTTAGGAGGTTCTACTTTTATGACTGCATGGTACAATCTAGTTAAATCATAGATTTTTTCGTTATCTGGACTTGGTTTGAGATCCACGGAAAATAGTGGTAGCGGGTTCTTTGCAACTGGGTGGTAAGCAGGAACCATCTGTGTAGGTGAGAAACCCAATGATCTTAATTCATTCATTACAATTCCTGTATCACATATAGGATGCAAACCGTGTATAACTACTTGGAAATTATGATCCTGCTTCATTTGGTAAGGTGTGGTACTCGGCTTTGTTCTTTTCAAAGTAATGAATTGCCTTTCGATATCCTACTGTTTCGAAACAAAACTTAACTCTCTGATTTGAAACAGTAGTGTGCTTAAAGTTGCCTACTGCTTCGCTTTTTAGTGCCTGCAGAACTGTATTCATGTCTCTTATGTTATTTATGTAAATAGGGGGTGGTTTAACAGCTTTGACTTGTGAGTTATCATTTTCACTATCATCCTGATTCATGTTTTCATTGGATTCGTCCTGAGTTAGATTACTCAGTGGTTCAAATGAATTTGGAGTGGAAAATAGAGATGTGTTGGCAGCACTGGTACGTAATCTTTTTGCTGTTTATCGTATGATTAGCTTTTGTTTCATTCATATTCAATCTGAGCTGAGCTCAGTAATAAATGCTTTTTACAGTGAAGTGTTAAGGGATCTTATCACTAACACTTCTACCTGTGAATAACTAAATTATCTACTACTTACAGTAGAATCCATAACAATATGAGCTTTTTAAATCTCCAAAAATAACTTAATTTGTTGCACTAGTACAGAGAACAAATACACACGGTCATGGCCCACATCGAACCTTTTAACACAGAATTGTGATTCCCATTTGTAATAACTTTTACATGTGACAGTGCTTTGCTTTAGAGTCAAGTGTCTGTTCAAGTTGTGGCTGGTACGATACTGCCGAGTGGAGTGCATACCACTAGCCCCTCCCCCTGTCCTGTGCACAATTGCAGCCAGTAGTGGGCGAATCCAGCAAGGTCACAGGAGAGGCGAAACGCCATGTGCTCCGTTATGTTTTAAATGACTTGAAACATAAATATGTAGCTAGAGCATGGCACTGATGACCAAGTTGTTTTGTACCACTCGCACTATTACCAACTACATGTAGATAAATATGGCTACCACATAACATTCTTATCCTTTATTTTCATACATCAGTTTTGTCTAATTTCCCAATTATTTTGCATTTTTTATGTGAAACATTGTTTGCATTGATTGTTTTTAGAGATAAAGACTTATTCATTGAACATTTCTTGAAACATTTGAGAATACATGTGATTAGCAGCTAGAAGATGCATAACAATTCCTTATCTTTTATGATCAGCAATGTTTTCACCTCATTCTATGTGCTTCTTGTTACAGTTCAACACTAATGGCTTAGAATGCATGGAATATTGCTGATGTGTTCTCTTAACATTTTTTGTGTGTAAATAAAGGTCCTTTAAGCAGTTAGCTCATATCAGACAATGAATGAAATGGGTGAGATGATGCTCAAATAAGCCCCAGGTTTATTGAGCGTAGAGTTGCCTGACGTGCATCTAAGGGAAAGGACTGTATCCAGATAATTCGCCCTGACCAGGATTTAAACTCAGGACCTCCTGAACTTTAGGGAGACATGCTATCACCTACCCAACAAAGGCAGGCTCTTAACTATATTTTCTTTTGCTCTGGAACGATTTCTAGGTTTCCTTTTAAGTCTAAAGCAGATATATTGCCGGTGAACAGCAATGATTCTCAACAGAATAGTTGTTTTTGGCTGATCATTTTTGCAAAGTAAAGCTTTAAAAGAACTGCTTGTAGATGTGGGTTTTGTTACCCTCTTTGAATGTGTTTCATTCTTGGTACCAAAAAGAAAAGGGCTTATATTAATTAAAATAATGACAGAAGTATTGGAAATATCAAAGGTATGGCTCTACACAGCCTAATTTTATTCACTGAAAATTATGAAAACTGAAATCTCAGAATAATGCATTGTGATAAAATGAGCATAATGGATTTTTCTAGTTTTTCTGAAGTATTGCCAACTCCTAAAATTTAATTATTTTTGGGGAGAGGCACTGTATGCCAATCACTTCTTTAATGCCATTGTAGCATAAGATCTAGGGCCTTTGAAAATCTGAACGTCTTTTCGTGTTAATACTCAAATGTGATTAGAAGTATTATGACAAGTACTCTGCCTTATCACTGGTGCTTTTTAGAAATTATGTTTTGCCACTCTGATAATTCCAATTCTGCCTCTCTGTTTAACTACCTCTTATATTATGTCTACAAACTACATCAGTATCCCCAAAGAGGTCTTTATGTTATAGAGCTAATATGGTTCTTTACTATATGCTTTTTGGTATATATAGTTGCAACTTTCAGTGGTGCATGGTAAAATTATTGAATAATGTGTGCACTAAGCTTTGCGCTGCGGTCATTGTTTTGTTGTTATTCCTTTTGTAGGCTCAATATTCTTCTATTTTATCAGCTCTACCTTTGATGTTCTCCATTTTGCTCTATTGGGAATATAACTCATAATATAACTCATAAATACATAACTGTCCACAAAGGTATGCAGGCTAAAATGAATGCAGAAATTTTAGCCCTAGAGTGTGAGATGGTTACTGTAGGACTCCAGTTATACAAACTCCAAATTTCCGGATTGCTTAGAGGAAAACAAATTTTTTGTTTAGAGGTTATTACAGTATATAATTGTAAAATACTGTGTTTCTGTATTCTTCCAAAATCAAATTATACTTTTGTTTATCCAATTATCTTGATAAAGTCTGGTTCCAATTAATCTGGTTTATTGGAGTTTTACTGCATTTGCTACCCTTCAATGATGCAAAGAATTATTGAACTTAAAAAAAAACTGGTTTTGCATGATGAAGTTTAAGATGTGAATGTACACTTACCCACCTTCTGTTTGTTTTGCCAGGAATTGAAGTTCTTTAGTGAGCTGCTGAAAACCTCCAAGCAGTACTCATGTTCTGAAGGTGAAAAAGAAGTTAACAGAAAGAAAAACCGGTACAAGGACATTCTTCCATGTAAGTATTTTCTGACTTGAGTTGGAAAGTTTGTTATGGGAGTCATTTTGCATTAATTTGTTAAGGAGCAGTATTAATTAATACATTTACTATGACTTTATGGGATTGTAGTTCGAGCGACAGTGATCTGCAGTGAAGTTCTGCACGGTCTGGCTAGCTTAGGTCTTGTTTTGAAAAATGTATGTTAGGCTTGGTCTTGAAAATGAAGACGAAAACATAAATTTACCACATTCAACATATGCATTTTATTTGTATGTAAATATCTTAAATATATGGTATATTAATAAAAATCATTAATATAATTTTGGAAAAATAAAATAAATAATGAACATTTCTATAAGTGGATAATGAAGATGAAAATAGTTTTATCAATTTTTTTGGTTCACACTGTGGAGATGCCCATAGTGGCACAATTATCCATTTCAGTAACAATTGCGGATAATGTTTCCAACAGCACAGTTACAGCAGCACCCACACCAGGGACATTGGAGGTAGAATGCAGTCAAATGGGGAGTCCAGTGATCAGTAAGGGAATATGTGGATTTCAGCACTTCAGCTGAAATGGTCCCAAGGACCACTCTAGCATAATAACATTTTAAAGTTAGAAAAAGAAAAAGGAGCTAAGGATCTTAGTGCATCATTTGCCTCTCAATGGGGGAATAATCCCTGTGCCATTACTGGAAATTAATCACTCTGCAAGAAATGGTACTTAGTAAATTACTATTACTAATAATAATAATAATATTAATAGTGTCGCGACTGGTGGCAATGCGCACAAACAGATAGTGCAGAGCGGAGATAAAGAGCCTGCCAAAACACATAAAGATAGCGCGGAGATAAAAGGTTTGCCGACATAAATAAAGTTAGACGTCTGGAACATTCGTATTTCATCTGGTGCTGTCTTACAGAACATTCGATTATCTTCTGGAACCATGAAGAGGTATTTAAGGAAGCCGCAACTCGCCAACGGACAGTCGTAAACAGAGTGAAATCAGAACTGAATTGTGAACGCTTTTATTTGTGGAGGGCAACCTTGGAAGATTGTAATTGGTGTGTGACGTAATTCTGCTACTGTAAGGGTTGACCAAAGTATATTCCTACGAAAATAAAGAACACTTTGAATTTCTGCAAATTGGACTTTTAATTCTATGAACCTACGAAGTCACAATTGGTGTCAGGAAGTGGAACATACAATGGACGCTACATTGGCAAAAATTCTAGAACTGAAAGAAATGAGAACGGCGAACGATAGCCTGGCAACAGGTAAAACCGCCGAAGTACGACGGCACATCAACGTTCGAAGTCTTCCGACGTCAAATTTGACACAGTGGCCAAGCACAAGTGGTCACCAGAGGAGCAGGGCACACAGCTAATAGCCAGCTTCCAGGGACGGGCCGCAGAAGTCCTGAACGCGATCCAGACAGCGGCGGTGCCCAAGGACATCTGGGAAGCTCTGGAAAACCGCTTGGGAAACCACCGCTTAGCCGTAGCCTACCGTAGCCAATTGAAGTCAAGGTCACAGCAGCCATGGGAGACGCCGTAGGAGTTCGCCCTGGCTATTGAGCAGCTGGCTAGCAAAGCCTTGGTCGACCTCCCACCAGAATTCGTATCCCGGGAAGCCGCCTACACCTTCGTTGACGGGTACGAGACACCGAGATACGTCAGAGGCTAATGCTTGGTGACTACAAAACCACCCACGAGGCGCTAACGGCAGCATTGAGGATGGAGGCGGCTCAAGGTGACGGCTACCCTGACGTCCAGAACAACGAGAATCCTCTATAATGGAGACCGAAGATTAGTCGAGGGACGCCGGCGAAGACTAAGTGGCATGTGTTGGGGGGTGTGGCCAGCCGGGACACCTGGAGAGAGACTGCCCACACCAGGGAGAGCAGCCGGAAAACGAGTAAAGGCCTCGTGGCGAGGGGCACGTCGGTGCCATCACCATCCCCTCGAGTGACACCGCGCGCCGTCAGCTGGCGGATGGATGACAGCTAATCGCGGACGGTTGGGGGGTGAGTGAGTGTGTGGGGCTTTAGGGCCCGTTGACATCAAGGTCATTTGGGCCCGGACGGTTGGGTGAGAGGGAAGCCGTGCCGCGTGCTCGTAGACACCGGGACAGCCGTGACCATCATCAGACCTGACGTGGCCAGGGGTTTGCAGTCGAGGAAACCAAGCCGACCATACCAGCTAGTGACGGCATCGGGCGACACTTTGCCTGTGGAGGAGGCCCTGCTGAAGTTGACCTTGGGACGGAGTGCCGTACGTCTGTGGGTATTCGTCGTGAAGGTGGCTGAGGAGGTGATACTGGGACTGGATGCCCTCAGGAGCCACGAGGTGACGGTTGACGTCTGCAGGAAGGTCCTGCGGCTCAATGGAGAAGAGGTGATACTCCGGCAACCTGAAGAGCGCCTTGGAATCTGCAGGGTCTTGAGGGAAGACGTGGTTGTCCCCGCGAGAAGCGAGGTGGTGGTGACGGCGCGACTGGAAGGCCAGAATACGCCTGTGCACGGACTTAGTGTAGCCAGAACATTGTTGCCGTGCCGAGAGGAGGTGCCGGTGAGGCTGCTCAACCCAATCGATACCGATAATGACGTCCAGGTTGGGGCGGAGTTGGGGACGTGCGAGCCCGTGGTCAGCGTAACGCCAATCGACAAGACACAGGAACCGGTGCCGACGCAACACCTGTGCTGGATGGCTTATTGGAGAGGGCGGCCGACCACTTGACCGCAGAACAGCTCGAGAAGGTTCGACAAATGCTCAGACGATACCAGCGCGTCTTCAGCCAAGGTGACAGCGACTACAGTTGCACGGACCGAGTGCTCCACCACATCGACACCGGAGACGCCCAGCCTATTCGGCAACCACCTAGATGTGTTCCGCTGGCGACATAAGTGGTGGTACGTGATATGCTGGAGGACATGAGATCCAGGAGAGTGATTGAAGAGTCTGACATCCCTTGGTGATACCCTGTAGTGTTGGTGACGAAGAAGAACGGCGAGCTACGCTTCTGCGTGGACTACGGGAAGCTGAATGCTGGCACCAGAAAGGATTGCTTCCCCTTACCCCGGATTGACAACACACTTGCTGGTGCACAGTGGTTCTCTACCCTGGACCTAAAGTCAGGTTACTGGCAGGTAGCTTTAGACCCGAGAGACAAGGAGAAGACCGCATTCTCGTCAGGGCAAGGGCTATGGCAATTCAGTTATGCCCTTTGGTCTCTGCAATGCACCAGCTACCTTCCAACGCCTCATGGAGTGAATGATGAAAGGACTGACTTATTAACGCCTGTCTGCTATACCTGGATGACATCATCGTCGGCAGGACTTTCGAAGACCATCTCGACAACCTGAGTAAGGTGCTACAGAGACTGCAGGCGACCAACTTGAAGTTAAACACAAAGAAGTGCTAGTTCTTCTGCAAGGAGGTAAACTACTTGGGCCACATAGTCTCACCAACCAGAGTGGCCACAGATCCGGAGAAGACATGGGCCGTGAGAGATTGGCTTCGCCCAAAACATAAGCGAGAGCAGCGCAGTTTCCTGGGGCTGTGCAGTTATTACCTCCGTATCATAAAGGGCTTCTCCGACATTGCCAAGACCCTCACCCGCCTGGCAGAACACCGGCCTTATGCGTGAACGGAGGATGCCGAAGGTGCTTTCCAGCAGCTGAAGAAGACACTGTGCAGTGCTATTTTGGGATTCCCACAACCAGATGGCGCCTTCATTGTGGACACTGACGCCAGCGACCATTATATTGGAATCGTCCTATCCCAAGCCCAGGACGGCCATGAGCGGGTGATAGCCTACTACAGTAAGACGCTGTCTAAGGCAGAGAACTACTGCGTCACCCGGCGAGAGTTATTGGCAGTAGTGAAGACTTTACAGCACTTCCAAAAGTACTTGTACGGTCAGCCATTCCACCTGAGGACAGACCACTCCACCCTCACCTGGCTATTGAGCTTTAGGAACTTGGAAGGCCAGACAGCACGTTGGGTCCAGAGGTTGCAGGAATATGACTTCACCTCTGAACATCATAGAGGGAAGAGCCACGGCAACGCAGACCCCAATGTCCCGAAGACCCTGCCCAGAAGAATGCGGCCAGTGCATAAGAGTGGAAGAGAAGGAGCGTGCTGCAGCTGTCAGAGTGGTCACGGCAGTGCCTGTGGATGGTTGGGATAGCGCAGGGCTGAGGAGGGAGCAGTTGGCAGACGCCGACTTGGGGCCACTCTTGAGGGAAGTCGAGGCAGGGACAAGACTGACGTGGGAGGACATCGCACCAAGGAGCCCAATGGGACTCGCTGAAGATCAGAGAGGGTGTGCTGTATTTGACAACACTAACACCCCTTTCAAACCAAAATTGGAAATATAAAAAATTTACTTACCACCCCTGGGCTTTTAAAAAATTTGAAAGAATCTTCAATATAAAACTGGCCGCACAGAATAATTCAACCTGATGAGCGTTCTAAACAAACCTCTTAAGAATACCTCTATGGACCCTGGACTCATTTGAGCATCATTTCACCCAATTCATTCACCGTCCGATATGACTTAACGTTGGAGGACGTAAAAAAAAAATCTTAAGAATACAATTCAAAACACACTGAAATCCGGAATCTATCAAATCAATTGTGAGAATTGTGAAAAGTACTACATAGGCAAAACAAAGAGAAACTTGGAGTTCAGACTAAAGGAACACCAGAGAAATATAAAACTAAAACAAATAGACAAATCCGCTGTTTCACATCATTTTTGGAAAGAAAACCACAACATTGGGCAAAATATAAAACTGTTGAAACCATTAGAATCACCAATAGAATTAGACATCTGGGAAAAAATCCACATAATTAAAAACAGTGAACATGTTATAAATTTTGAAATCCCATCACTTAATGAAGTGTTATAACTCTGCACTCCTAACACCAGATGGCAACAGGATCGGATACAGGAGAAGGAAGAGGAAAGGAAAGGGGAGAGTCAGTCACTATACTGCTGAGGAAGAGGGCGAATGTCCTGGAAAACGTTCCAGCATTTATTAAAAATAATAAGTGAAGGTGAGGGTAAACAAGTGTGACTCAACAAAACTTCAACATGAAGAAAACTTCACTGTTAATAATGCTTCTATTTGTAATATTTATTGTATCTGTAGTTCCAACTTTTCCTTGAATATGTCTTCCACCTCTTCCCAGGCTCTGTTCTCCCTATTTTCTTGAACTCCGAAGTTATAATATATTAAATTGATTGGGAGTCGATTAATAACACAAAACAACACTCACTTTTAAACTTTCCCGGAACATGTTTCTGAGACCTTCCCTCTATCTTCAGCCGGACATGGACTGGTTCTCATTGGTGTAGCTGGCAATATTTTGTCATCGGTCTCCTCTAGTGGCGGTTCGAGGAACTTGCTGAACAAATCTTTCTGGGGGATGTCGAAATTGAATACTTTGTTCCTATTTTTTGAAATAAAGATTTGTTCCCATGTGGACAGCTCTTCTTTTCCTGTTGTATGTTTTAGTAATTTTGGTTCTGGATTTATGTTGTGGTTTTTTTCCCAAAAATGCGTGGCAACTGCTGATTTTTCTAATTGTTTGTATTTTATGTTCCTAAAGTGTTCCGTTGCTCTTGTATCTAAATTTCTTTTGGTTTTTCCAATATAAATTTGACTACAGTCACAGCATTCAATTTGATATATACCAGATTTTTTGTTAGATGGAATGGCATCTTTGATGTTTGAGCAAATTAGGTTTTTTAAGGAGTAATGGTTCACTGGAGCTAGTTGAATGTTTTGTTTTTTGAAGACTTTTTTGAATTTATCAAAGGCCCATGGATGGTAAGTGAATTTTTTGAAGATCATTTTAGTTTCTGTAGCTGAGAGGGTTGTGGTTTCCTTTAGTAGTTTCTTCTTATTTGCTAAGTTCACTTTTTTGTCTACTAGTGATTTGGGAAAGTCATTTTTCTGTGCTATTTCAATCGACTCCCAATCAATTTAATTTATACAACAACACTGTTTTCAACACTTCCATGAAAGGATTTATAATATATTTCTTACCATTTCTCATTCTTTTCAAGTCTTGTTATCCTTTCTTTGTGGTTTTCGATATTATGTTGCACTCCCAGCTGGTAGCCTGCAACAATTGTCTTCATTTTCTGAGAAATGTTGCTTATGTTTGTATCCAACCTCTTCTCCATATTTTTCAAATCTGCAATTTCTTTCAAAATTGCTTCTAGCATCTCAACTATCTGTTTCATCTCGGGGCTTGGATTAAGCTCTATTTGTTTGATTGAGTAGCGCCAACAACACTGAAGCATACCAATGTAAAGTCACTCTCCATTAAAGGCATTTTCATTCATTTTAATGCACCTTCTGTTGAAAAGGCTAATTCTGGCCCGAGAAACTTCCACTGAAATTTCCATTTTATTTGCCATGAGTAGGGCACATGTAAACATGTCCGTCCTTGGCCAGCTGGCATATATATAAAATTTTAAACTGTGAATAAATGGCAAGCTGGCAAAAATAAAAATCAATGACAAGGACAACTTACCATGTGCAGTGAACCAAGAAAGTGTAAACTTGATGATTGCAGAAACCCAGGACATCACAGTCATACAAGAATTGATATATCAGTGAATGAAGACTCATCAGAACAGATGACAATGACTAGCAAAAGTGATGTCAGAAGACAGAAACAAAAGTAGTCAGAACAGTAGAAGAGGAGAAAATAAGAAAAAGGGGGATGTGGACAGAAGTAAAAGAAAAAAAGGAATGATACCAGCATCAACATACAGGGTGAAGATAAAGTTGCTGTATAAAAATTCTAATGATAAGAATGGAATGTAAGATCTGATATGCAAACAATTCAAATGGATAGATAAGATAATGGGAGAAATACAGCTGTTGGGTGGGGAAGAGAAGAAATGAGAAAAATAAGAATTATTGAGGGATGAAAACAGTGCATAGTGAACAGAAGAAGAGATACTTAAGAGTGCAAAGAAATCTGAAGAAACACAGTATGTGACTGGATAAAGCAAATGGGGTAAAAGGATGTGATTAAAATGGAAGGAAAATAAACAAAGGCAATAAAGTGGTGATCATAAGTTTAAAAATACAACGAAACTATTAAAGAAATTAAGAGTTAAACAGAAGTTAGTAAAAGAGTGAGGTAGAAAAAAAGTTTAATATCGGGTAATAAACATTAGTTAGGGAAAGCTGAAATTAGAGGAACATAAATGTCAGATACACAAAGTAAGGAAGTAGACATAGAAGTGAGGCTATACTGAAGTAGTTTATTCGAGTTGGAGAAGATTAGGGAAGTGTGTAAGGAAAATAGAGTAATAGGAGTAAAGTGGCAGAGAAAAAATGAGAAAGTAGAAAAGTCAATAAAGAGTGGAGAGGAGAATTGGAATCAAAGGGGAGAGTGAGAGCAGGATGGATTAGGGAAAAGTTAGGAAATAAATGTGCCCAAATGCAAACTGGAGAGGGCGACAGTATAAATACAGTGTTTGGCTGTATGGGACCTGAAGATAAACTTAAGGTGCTCCAATTAAAGGAAAATTGTAATATGTGTAAATGCAATCAAATGTATGAGTAGTGAATAAATTCATTCATTCATAAATATGTATCTTACATTAAATAATAGGAAAGCCTTGGATAAATAGACTGAAAAATTCAATGCCATGGCCGGGATTTGAACCATGGATCTCCTGGTCGCTGCTCGGTCGCTCTTAACTATTGAGCTTCCATGGTCATGACATTAAGTTCTCCAACTAGCTCGTATGTTTCCCGGTAAACCACAAGGGACTCTTATATACAATGAGATACATACCTTTTGTGGCGACTTACTAACTCTGTAAGTGCTTAAGTCCCAGGCTTTATAGTTACCACTATTAGGTTGATTGATGGAAATTTAATCGTTTTTCCACACTAGACCTGTTGTAGGCTAAGATTTGGATAGATAGAGTCAGACTGAAAAATGCAATGCCATTACCGGGAAACATACAAGTCAGTTGGAGAATTCAATATCATGACAGCATGCTGGCCATGTTAACTCAGTGGTTAAGAGCGACGGAATGGAGCCTGGGAGATCCGTGGTCAAATCCCAGCCATGGCATTGAACTTTTCAGTCTATCTAATCAAATCTTAGCCTGCACATGGCTAGTGGGGGAAAAACAATTAAATTTCCATCAATAGGAAAGCCATTGGATAGAGATGGAATCTATTTAACAAAATCGTTAATAATAAGCAGACTTGTTAACTTTGCAACAATCTATTTGACTGCATTGAGAAAAGCTGTATCTTATGTGACTACAACTTTTATATTTTGCCTTATATCTAGAAATAGAGTTAGGCTTCTTTTTATCACATAGGCGAACGCACATACCAGAATGAAAAACTGCTCAAAATAAGGATATATAAACCTTTGCAAAATGTCTGTGTTTATTGTACCTTCAAGAGGGGAATGTAGGTCTGAAATACTGCAGTAATGCATTCCCACCATAGCACTTTTGGGAAGGGATGGTCTTTTTTAATATATTGTTCAAATATTCTAATTGTTAAATTTAAGTACCATATTAATACTTTGATTTGTAGTTGTTAATCTAATTATAAGGTTTATAATTTTGGATTGGTTCTTTAAGGTTAGCATGTATTTCATTACAAAATATGATGTTACAGTTGACAACAGCAGAGTAATTCTCAGTGAATATGCCGGTGTACCAGGAAGTGATTACATCAATGCCAACTTCATCAGGGGAGCAAGTGGATCCCCTGCTTACATTGCTTGCCAGGGTCCTTTGCCTCACACTGTCAATGACTTTTGGAGAATGGTGGTGGAATGTGAGGTGCAGGTCATTGTCATGGCTTGCAATGAAGAAGAGGCTGGCAAAGTTAGTCAGATATTAATCAAAGTATATCTTAAATTTAACTGTATTTCCATACAATCTTTCCTGTAAATATACACTACCACTCAAAAGTTCTTGAACAGTTTCCTTAGTTAACAATTATTTCTGGTCAAAATCCATGGGAACTTCAATAAAATTCACTGTGTTATGTTACATTTGCAAAATAAGTACATTTTGAAAATGATACATTGTTGACCCGTATACCAACACTAACTCTGAAGTTGTTGGAATATTTAGATTATGTTTGTAATACAAAAGATTTCTTCACAGATAATTTAGACAATTTTTAAATAAGTACAGAGACTGTAAATAGTAAATTAGTGATGCATAAATTATTTTTAGTCGGTTTTTATCACACAACTTCACTTAAATTTTAATTTTTGAGGGACTAGTTTTGGAAGACGTTACTCTAAAATTAAAAATGTAAGTGACTTACTGTGATAAAAACCAACTACAAATAATTTATTAATTTGGACGTCATTATTACTAAATTCTTCCAAATATCATGTAGTAATTTAGTGCTTCATTGTCAATCAGATGGGTAACACTGTGATTGCAGAGTTTGAAGGTCAGAAATCGATAAAAGGCTACTTTCTGTTGAAAAATGTGCTACAGTAACCAGTTTAATTAAGCAGGTCTTAGCATGTATCAAATTGTCAAAGAAGAAAATATTTTTTTGGAAAGCGTTCATTATGCTGTAATGAGGAATAGAACTGTTTATAGCAGTAAGAACTGTCATCAGATAGGGAGGCCTAAGGTGACTTTGAAAAGTGAAGATAAATATTTAGTAGTGACCAGCAAACTTTCACTTCAAAACAGTTGAGGGATGAACTTGTGACTGTTTCTATAGTAAAGAGACAACTTGAGGTTGCACATCTTAAAGGTTGTATTTTGACAAAGAAATACTTAATGACAAGGGAACTATCACTCTGCTCATACCTGTATTCGCTTGAGAGTTTGATGGCATCATCTCTGCTCTATGTGGGGCTATTGTGCCAAAAATCTGTTGCAGAGTAGAACCACAACGTCCAAAACTGAAGCCTGAAAAGTGCAGCTTGCGACCACTTGCAGGTAGCTGCTGGACATCCCTCGTGAGCTCTGTGCCGGCACTCATTACGTTTCATGTGTTAACCGCTGCCTGCAGGGGTAAACAATTCCTCTTGTACAATTTTTTTTTTAATTGACGTCCTCCAAAGTTAAGTCATATCGGACGATGAATGGAATAGATGAAATGATGCTCAAATGAGTCCAGGGCCAATAGAGCTTAGAGTTACCTAACATTAGTCTTTCAGGATAAGGGTAAACCCTGGAAAAACCTTATCCAGATAACTCACCCTGACCAATATATTCTGGACTTGTTTTTGGGTACTTCTAGCTATACTCCACACCCTCTTTTTAGCACACAGGCCCCACATAGAGCAGAGACGATGCCATCAAACTCTAAGCAAATACAGGAATGAGCATAGGATAGTTGCCTTATGAGAGCTGTCAATAAACAGAAAGGATGATAATGGGTCAAACTATGTGAGCTTTGGGTGGTTGATCAATGGGAAGATATGTTACACACTTGCCAATTTTTTTGAAAAATTCTTGAAAAAGTAATGTTCAACAGACTGTATAAACATCTCAAATATAACAATATATTGGTCAGAGATCAATTTGGATTCAGAAAAGGGATATTGATAAATAATGCAATTTATAAACTTACACATGAAATGTTGCCTGCCTTAAGCGAAAAAATACATGTAGGTGGAATTTTCTGGGACCTAACAAAGGCTTTTGATTGTGTTAATCATAACATTTTTATAACAAAATTGGAATTCTATGGACTAAAAGATGAACATTTAAGTTGATTTGAATGATGTGTAAATGAAAACAATATGTTGAAGTAACTAGTGATATTGGCTATGAAAAATAAACTTCAATTTGGAAAATAACATGTGGAGTACCCCAAGGTTTAGTATTAGGCCTTTACTATTTTTTATCTATATAAAAGAGCTCTCACTTTATATGAAGGTCATTACAAATACAGTTTTTTGCTGATGATACTAGTATCCTGGTGACCAGTAAAAATTTAAATGTGTACTAAAATACTTCTTTTTATTCTATATAGTGTATAAGTAAATTGAATTTTGTTTTGAGCTGTATGATACTTTGATTTAAAGCTAACAAATTAGTTGTGAATCTAGACAAAACAAAAGTTATTAAATTTATAACTCATAATACGTCATACACTCCAAAAGAAATTGGGATTAATCACAGATTAATACCAGATTCTCAACTCCCATGGTGGGGATTGAAGACGCATAGGGTGCTCCTCCTGAACCTTTCGTTACCAGCTAAGCGAACTAAGATGTTGGTAATGCAGTGAGCTTCTATTACGGCCGAGCTATGGTACATCTGGCTCCCCATGCCCTTCCCTGCCATGTTCAGCGACTGATTGAATCCAACATCTTTTGAAGTCTAATCTCGCGCACTCATGAATAATTTACGGCACAAATCATTTATCACATATTAGCATAATACGCACTAAATATGCTGAGTAAATGTGTGTAAATTATTCATCAGTGTGCGAGATGTGACTTCGAAAGAAGTTGACCAGTTCAATTTGGAAAAAAGGTCTCAAAAGCCACTTCCAAACTTCATCTTTTTCCTGTTACCACTAAGCATTTTAGCTTTTATATTCATGTAATAAATGAATAAGTATGTCTTTAAAAAACAGTTGCAACTTTGACAGAGTGAGGTTACTCGAGATGCTGTTCAGGTTATACAATACATTTGTACTTCCTTTCCCTGAAGTGTGAATTCCAAAACTTGTTACTGTGATAATTACAAGAAAGATAACCTGACACTAAATCAATGCATTCTGCAGGTACAGGAAAACAGGAAAGGATATTACAAGGTTAAGAGTAATGCAGTTTCTTTGTACACAGAATGTTGAAAAATTCTCTGGAAGGAAAGTGTCAAAAAAAAAAAAAAAAAAAAAAAAAATCTAATGAAATGTGTATATACGAGGGCTATCCAGAAAGTAGATTACGTTTTGGAATAAAAAGTAAACAAAGTATAGGAAACAAATTTTATTATATACAGATGAAAGCCACACTCAAATACTACTTTTCGACATAGTCACCATTCAAATTAAGGCATTTATCGTAGCGATGTACGTGCTTGGAAATTCCTTCGTCGAAAAATTCGGCCGCCTGCGCCTTCAACCACTTCGTTACCTCTTCTTGCAGCTGTGCGTCGTCATCAAAACGCTGCATAGCCAGCCACTTCTTCATTGCTGGGAATAGGTGGAAGTCGCTCGGTGTCAGGTCGGGACTGTACGGCGGATGAGGAAACAACTCCCACTTAAAAGATTCAAGAACTTCACGAGTGACATTTGCCGTGTGGGGCCGGGCGTTGTCGTGAATCAACAAGATCTTAGAGCTCAACATTCCTCTGCGCTTGTTTTGAATGGCTCTTCTGAGTTTTTGGAGAGTTTGGCAATACCTTTGAGAGTTTATTGTAGTGCCTCTTTCCAGGAAGTCCACCAAAATCACACCTTTTCTGTCCCAAAAAACAGTCGCCATCATCTTCCTTGCCGACATTGTTTGCATGCATTTCTTGGGTTTTTGGGGAGAACTTGTGTGCCCCCACTGCATTGATTGCAATTTCGTTTCACAGTTCACGTGTTTCACCCATGTTTCGTCACCAGTAACGATGCGATCGAGTAAAGAGTCACCATCCTTATGGTAAATGTCCAAAAAGTTCAACGCTGCAGCCATTCGCTGATTTTTGTGGTCCTCTGTCAAGATTTTTGGAATCCATCTTGCACAAAACTTGTGGTAACCAAGCTTTTCGCTGATGATTTCATGCAACAAACTTTGCGAAATTTGTGGAAAACTCAAAGAAAGTTCCGTTATTGTGAACCTTCGATTTTCACGGACTTTAGCATCGACTTTTTCGACAAGTTCGGCAGTCACTATGCTGGGTCTCCCACTTCGATCTTCGTCGTGAACATTGGTTCGGCCATTTTTAAATCTGATGACCCACTGACGCACTCCACCTTCAGTGATAATGTTGTCCCCATACACTTCACAAAGCTGCCGATAGATTTCTATCGGTTTACAGTTTTTTGCAGTCAGAAACCTTATTACTGCACGCACCTCGCAGCTCGCGGGATTTTCAATTAACGCAGACATTTCAAACCGTCACAGTATCTGAACGGAGCACAGCACGAACCTCTCACTAGCACGGCTAGATGCCGACTGAGCTGCGCAACGCTCTGACCCCAAGATGGCCGCGCTAGCCCCGCCCCTAGCAGAAACAGACGAAAACGTAATCTACTTTCTGGATAGCCCTCGTATAAATTGGAAGTGAAGATACAAACAACTATGTACAAAACAATAGCACTATCTCTTTAAATAGGAAACAAAGAAGCTCTGTTAATAGCTTATATTTACTATGAATTTGAAAAGCTCTATAGTACATAAATTGTTTACAAAAGAATATTCAAAGAAAAACCTGAAATTTGTGATTGATTCATGATATTAATAGTAAAGTAAAACCTCACAAATTAGTACATGAGGCAGTGTCAGCAATAGAAGACATACATTTAATAAAAGACACTATTTTATATACTTCTAATCACTTTGGTTGAATTATCATTCACACATGCAGTATGGTTGGTTGGTTGGTTGGTTGGTTGGTTGGTTGGTTGGTTGGTTGGTTGGTTGGTTGCTAATGCTCATGGAGTTGGAGAATTTCCATTTTCCTTCTGGCCTTCCAATAACATGTGACTATTTGTGCTGTCAGTTCTCCATCTGTTTTTGTCAGGACACTACACTGGAGCAGATGATTTCCATCCATCAATGAGTTCGGGTCCCTACACAGTGTGCAGGTCGAGGATTCAAAAATATTAATCCTGAATAGATGAGCGGCCAAACATTCGTGGCCAGTAATCAGTTGGAAGATGGCAACAGTACTGCTTCTTGGGTAATCTGGGATGGGATTTTTACTTCCTTGTAGAATTTTCCATTGCTTGTTGGTACTTTTTTCTTTGCATTCTTCTTTCCAGAATAAGTTGATTCTATTGTTTATATGTAGTTTTGATGTGTGAAATGAGGTTTTTGTTGGCAGCTTTGTTTTATTTGTGTTCCTTTTTTGGCCAAGGAATCTGCTATTTCATTGCCTGTAATTCCACATTGGGATGGAATCCACTGGAAGTGTATTTCTTTTTTTAGACCTTGTAGTATTCGTAATGAACTGTAAATTTCAAGGATTCTATTGTTGTTAGGGTTCAGTGAGGATAGGGTTTGAAGTGCTGATAAATGATTATGATTTGAATGAAACATACAGTTCAATGAATCATTGTCCTAAGCTTAACTTTGTCTTTGCAACACAGGAATATTACAGCCTTGAGTTTGTAAATACTTTAATGACATGTATAAGCGCAGTAATAGATGCAGAAAAAAGACAAAATGCAGTTTTAAAAATAAATTTTAATGCAAAGTGTATCTTCCAACAGGACAACATTTCATGTAATTATCTTTGAAGTATGATTTGCTTGATGTGTAGGTACAGCAACTGTTTTGGTAAATGGCTTACTTTAACTTGGTGAGACTTTAAGCTATATATTTACTAAGATGGCAATTGGTGCTCTCTGCATAGTGTAAACCTCTTAGGCTATGCCATACAACTGAATGTGTGTCACATAAGTAACTCAATGAAAGGTTACACTCTGAACTATTACTGCTGTTTGTGGTCTTAATTATGCAGTGAAAGTGCTGGAACTGTCTGAGTTGTTAATAGGTCTAATTAAAATGCTTACACATCTAGGCATTATTTCTTTGGACAGTCGATAATTCCTTATCTGTTCAGTGGAATGAAAAAATAAGTGCATTATATATGTGTGGCTATATCTGCTTTTCAAAACTATGTGGCTTTGCATCACTGCATGTAACGGATGGCTCATATATTGGGTTAAGCACTTTTTTCTATGCCGAAGATAGAGGGTTTCATCCCAACTTAGAACAGTGTCAGTTTCATGTCAGTACATGACATGCAAAACTGCAGTGGGTCACATCAGTGAAGTCATATCATCCTTAAAATTGGAAATTAATTGTTCTTTCAAACTGGCCGTGTGTTGGCTAAAATATGGAAAGATAGAGTCTGACTGAAAAATTCAATGCCATAGCCAGGATTTGAACCACGGATCTTATGGTTGCCGTCCAACCGCTCTAACCCTTGAGCTACTATGACCAACATGCCAACATGACATTAAATTCTCCAATTGACTCGTGTTTTTCCCGGTGAACCACTTAGGAGTTCTCATAAACACATGCTTCACTGTTAATAGCTTCATATTTTACGTATTTTCCAAATTGTATTTATATATACACATTTACTTGTTTCGAACTGCTAGGGAGTGTTTGATTTTGTATCATATATAATTATTCCTGCCTTGTTTTCTGTATTGCCTCTATATAATGTCTCTCTTAAGTTAAATTTTCAAGTATATGTGTTATTAAACTGTACACCTCTTGAAAATGACTTTTTGACATGTTGAATGTTCACAGGCCTTTGTGGCTACTAATAAAGCCACTAAATGCAAATCAATCTAATCTATTTTTCCAATGTGTAAGGACTATGATACAATGAAGCACAAAATTAATATAATTTTGAGTAGAACTAATACTCAACGCTCCATTTATTGCCAGTATTTACCTAGAACACGTTTCGTTAGGATCTTCCTAACATCATCAGCTGTTGTCGACTATGGACGTTGGTTTGGTGAACTCATTGGAGGCGACAGGTGCATCTCTGTCGGTATCTTGATGAACTTGAAGTTTGGCTGTGACAACTTTTATATTGGAAAAACAAAAAGGAACTTGAACATTAGGCTTAAAGAGCATTTTAGGAACATCAGGAACAAAGAACTAGATAAATCGGCGGTAGCGTACCATTTTTGGAAGGAGAATCATGATATAGATTGAGAAATCCACTTACTAAAAAGTGTCCAAGGTCCAGCTGCATTAACCACGTGGGAAAAAGTCTTCATAAAGAAATATGAAAGAAAATTGTTTAATTTCGACACTACCTTTGATGAAAACCCAAACTTCAAGTTCATCAAGATACCGATAGAGACGCACCTGTTGCCTCCTATGAGTTCACCAAACCAACGTCCATTAATCGACAACAGCTGATGATGTTAGGAAGATCCTAATGAAACGCGTTCTAGGTAAATACTAGCAAATAAATGGAGCATTGAGTTTTAGTTCGACTCAAAATTATATCAATCTAATCTAATCTGACGAATTATAGTTTGAACTAATTGCTACAAAACATTGCTAGTTTGTCTGACGTTCAAATGATGAATGCATGGCATCTCAGTGTATATCCCATGGAGGTGGTGTGGTATTGACATGGATTTGTTTTGGTGGGAGTAAGACAGGTGATATTGTGAAAATGAATTATGAAGAAAAAAACAGTATTGCAACATTCTCGAATGTCATACAATATCATCCAGAATGTGTCTAATAGACATGGGTTTCACTCTGCAGCAGGACAATGATCCCTGGCATACAGCTTTGCTCCATAAAAAATATATTGATAATTGGAAGAGAGAAGACATGAAGAACACAGTTTGGTCCCTCCAACTCCAGATGAACTTGTTTGGGGTCATTTGGATAAAGGGGTCCTGAAAGAAATCACTAGCTAGTGCAAATGCACTGTTAAGCTATTTGCAGCACATGTGGAGGGAAATGTCACTGAAAAAAAAAATTGGCGCTCTTGATATTAATGATGCCCAGATTGTGCAAAGCAGTTGTTAAAGCAAGAGGAGGCTACTTGGAAGAAAGCAAAATCAAAAATCTATTATTTATTTTCATTAAGTGTCTATGGCTATATACTATGCCTTTTTTATTCTATTTTTCCAATACATTGAGAAAATGAAGAATGTTCAAAGCTTTTGAGCTGTAGTGTACACCACAAGGAAGCATTGAAGTTTTATATGTGAATTTTATGTATGTGCTTTTGTAGAGTTGTCTTACCATTCTTTAAATGTTTAACAATACTTTGGGCTAATTGATTCTCTATAAATGTAATAGATATTTGGCCATTTATGGGGAATTGGTTGCCCTCAACTGTTTCTCTAAACTTTTCATTTCATTCTGCTAGCTGATCAATTGAAAAGTACAAAATATTTGTAAAGAGGTTTTAGTGTTATAGTGCATTAATGCTGATGTATGCCAAAAAGTCTCAATACTTAATCCTCCATTAGGCGCACGCCTTGTTAGAGCAACGTTGTTTGCATTGTGCCTGGGTTGCCCACACTTTATTTATGCAATTATGTGCCTGTATTTCTTTTTGTTTTCAGTTTCTTTCTTTTCCCCAATTTTTGGTTTTATTTAAGTTAAATATACATGACTTTTATAAGTATAGTCATATTAAGTAGATCAGCTAAAATATAATATGAATAGTGTACATTATAACTTGTATTAAGTATACGTAAAGAGAATAACATATTCTTTTAAAATACATCTTGTCATTGGCAATGTTCACTTACTCAGCGTCATAAGCTATTTCTTCTGTTTTCCCTGGCTAAGTAGTTATCGCAAATAATTGTTTTCTCAAACAGAGAGAAACGTTGCATTTCCCACATGCATACTGTGTTTTGCTGTTCTTTTTGTCTTTACTGCAGGTTTCACATCGTTTCCTGTTCAGTGATTCTGGTGCATTTGGCAACTCATCTGCTGTTGGTTGTTCAGGTTTTTATTTCTTCAGAAGCTCTTTTGGATCATTGGGTAGGTTTGATGCTGCTGCTCTTCTTTATAGCTGTTGCGACACTAAAGCTAAGGACAGTACTTTCGAATATTCCTGTCTTGTGGAATATTTGTTTTGGTTTCTAAGAAAGATAACCCTAGAACTAATACCTGTAAATTCAGCATATGGGGTATCTTTTTGTTGTTCTGGCTACATTGTATGTAGCACACAATTTATTACATCAACTCCAGATTTAGTGTCATGATTATTTCAGGCTTTTTCTTGACAGCTGCCAGTTGATTCGGCGAAACATGTAGACTTGATCAATTACCCTTTTAGGAACATATGAAACAATTTTTTTTTGAAGCCAGATATGCTTTCATATTGGCTGTGACCTTTTTGAGAAGAAAAATTACTGGGTTAATCTTATTTGTCACACATGTACCGACAAAAGGAAGGCATTATTTTCTCACCAGTGATACACTAATGAGCCAATCAATCATATGTTGTAACTTTTCTCACAGTGTCATGAATTGGTTCAGTTAGTCTTAGCATTACAGCCTCCGCAAAATTATTTTGCAACTGTGGTCCGTTTGGCTACTGTCCATAATAAATTTCCATATTAGTGGTGTCAAATGTTTTGCATCACTCATACATAATGTTTTTATGCCATACTTGTTTGGCTTAGATAGTATATATTGTCTGAAACCACATTAACCACAAAATCCAGGTAATTGCTCCTCAACAGTGATGTTTTGTCCAAAGAGAATAATGCTTCTGACAGTTGTTCACAAACATTGTAAACTTTTCTCTATCAGTCAATTTGCCCAATACCAATGAATACCATTTGGTATTCACGACGAAGTACTTATAGCTCTTTCCATTGACAAACAATATTCCACAACTTACTAACAAGGAAAAACGTCACCAACATGTAACGAGAGTAGGCGCTAGGAGTTCGCCAGACCTGTATCACATCTAACTGCTGATTCGTCATTCTTGCAGCTACAATAGTAAACAGAAAAGTTGTCACTGAAGCAACATTCTTGTAAGGTGTAATGTTACATGTCCTAGTCAGACAATTATGTAGGTACGTTTGTTCTTAATATACAACATATAAATAAAGCTAGGGGCCCAGGCCCCACACAACTAATGGAGGGTTAAGAACACAGAATCTTTTAATGTGGCAACTAACTTTTGTAGGCCCGCCTCAGTAGCCTAGATGGTAGTGTGTCTGCCTCTTGTTCAAGAGGTCCCGAGTTCGAATCTCGGTCAGGGTGAGTTACCTGGATAAAGTTTTTTTCCGGGGTTTTCCCTTATCCTGAAAGACGAGTGTCAGGTAACTCTAAGCTCCATGGATCTGGGACACATTTGAGCATCATTTCACCCATTTCATTCATCGTCCGATATGACTTAACGTTGGAGGACGCAAATTAAAAAAAAAAAAAAAACTTTTGTAGAGAAATGAGACGGTGAGTTATAGACATCCTCTGCTGTTTGTGTCTCACAGAAAAATGGTTTGTAATCTTCTGAATTGATAAGAGAAATGGGATTTATTGTTAAACAAAAGTAAATTACTTGTTACAGAAGTTAGAATGAGGTCCAAAAATCTTGGAGAAAACTTGCACACGATCAGGAATTTTGAAAACCTAGGCTTGGGATTCCATTATACTTTTAAAGTTAAGCTTTATGAGACAACTGTAGTTCAGGAATTGCAACTGTACATTAATGTGAATAGTTAATTTCTGCAACTGGTTATTGGATGTAATTAACCTATTAACGCCCAGCGATCTATTTATAGACTGCTACATGTATTTATTTACTTATTGTACATGAATTCTCAACCAGTATGTTATCACGGAAGTTATCTGATTATGTCTTTTAAAAATTTGCATATGGTGTAGTTTATTAATTTACAACAGTAAGGTGCTAACGACCGCAGTATATGTGAAAGTAGATTATTACATTTTCCTTGTTACGTTTCCCTCCTAGCTTTTCGAAATACCATAAACTGCTGATAACAGTTCATATTATTTCATCACACAAAGAATCTGCTGCTGTAAGCAGTTATAATGATGAGAATATGAGCTGAAAGTCAAGCAAACTATTTATAGACTGGATGATTTTGGGACACTGGGTGAATAGAAAGACAAACAAAATATATTGCTGGCACTAATATATTACACATGTTTCTTTCTTTCTTTCTTTCTTTTTAATTTTTTTTAAGTTGGTTGTTAATGGGTTAATTAACATGTTTATTTATGAATAAAACATGGTTTTATTTACATAGCCATGAACAATTGAGTGTAAATGCAGATGTTTTTAAAAGGTGTGAAATATGTATTGCAGCACAAAGATATAATTTTTAATATCCTTTGTGATAGAAGGTATGTTGTTACTGTAATGTAATTTCCATGACAAGTCTAAAGAGCTATGAATATGTGACTGCTGGCAAAAGCATGCTTTCTAGTGCTAAGAAAATTCTCATTAGTGTGGTTACATATCCAAATGAAGACTCTTAAGTATTCACATAAGCTACATAAAGTGATCATAATATTACCATACTTTCTGAGTAATGGAGCAGGTATGAATGAGTAATAAGGAATGCTTTGGTTTTTCAATGAATTTTGGTTGAGTAAGGATTTTGAAGCACAATGAGGTTTGAAGTACATACGAGGGCTGTTCAATAAAGAATGATCACAATTTTTTTTTGACAACGTAACTGTACTCATCCTCATAATTTTGATGGTCCTTCTCAAAATGGTTTTCCCTGAATGCCATGCACTTTTGCCAGCGTTTCTGCCAGTCTTCAAAGACATGCTGAAAACCATTTTTTGAGAGATCCTTCAAAATCACCTCCGCAGCCTTCACCACTGCTTCTGATGATTGATAATGCCTCCCATGGAGGCATTTCTTCAAGTTAGGGAATAGAAAAAAGTCACATGGGGCTAAATCCGGACTGTAGGGAGGGTGAGGTATGCCTTTTACGTTGATTTTTGCAAGATATTCAGCAACAACATTGGCAATATGTGTCTATGCAATATCGTGGTGCAGCATCCAGCCTGCTTCATGGAAATGTGGTCTTTTGTGCCTGATATGGACTTGCAATGTTTCCAGTGCATCCCTGCAGTGTTGTCCAGTTACTGATGTGTGTGCAGGTACAACATGCTGATAAACCATTCCCTGAATATCAAAGAATGAGATGACCATAACTTTCCCAGCAGAAGCAACCCCTTTTGCTTTTTTGGGGGTTGGTGATGAAGGAGATTTCCACACTGAGCTTTTGCTGTTTGCTCTCAGGATCAAAATGATGTAGCCAAGTTTCATCAGCAGTGTTTATGTTTGAAAGAAACTATGGATCTTCCTCTAACATCAACTTTAACTGCATGTTACCTCCATTGCAGCGGTAGGTGATACTGAACATGTCTGAACTTACCTGGTTCTCACAGGTGGGAACCAGGAGTACCAACAGTGAAACTACTACGGCATGTTTGTTTCACATTAGGCTAACAGAATATAACAAGATTGAATTTTAGTGCGAGAAGTTAATGACTGTAAAAAAATTATAATTCTTTATTGAACATCCCTCGTATATGAGTAAATAAGTGGCTAATCTGTTAGATAGAATTCAAATTTCCAAATAAGAAGAGAGATAGTCTGAAGAACTAGTGTTTAACTCTCTTATGGTTTTGAGAATAACCAGTTTTTAGAAAGGCTGCTACAACATTGATATTATTTAGAAGTATTTTAACAGTGGTATATAGTGTCTGTTCTTTTAAATTCTTGAGAAGAACAATTTAATTTTAATGAATGTAAACACAATTGTTATTAAACTATATGTATACTGTGAGTGATCCCTGCATCTTAATTCTATGAAGGAAATTCTGAAGAAAAAGACATAATTTTGTCCAGCTGCATTAATTATTTATATTAAAAATGTTAAAGAACTACAATTTGCAAGTTAAAATGCTCTTGCAATTGGAAGAAATCTGTTGCATCATAATCTTAATCTCATAGTTGTCGAACCAATCAGTATTTAAGAAGTGTGTATATACCTAAATTAGCATCTTAAATATTTTTATTATGTTTAGCATAAATAAGTATAATAAATAATATGGCTAAATGTATAAGTATGCACTTTTTTACTTGTTTTCTTTTGTCCTTGCTCATAAGTGCACACTTCAACAATTTAACTACTGTGTGTCTGAATGCTTACTGTATTCCAAAATAAAAATTTCTCCAGTAACAGGAAGTATTTTTGAACCATTGCAATTATGCCATTTTTTTTGTAATACATATATATTTGTGTGTGTAATAAGATCAATGACTTAATCGTTCAAAAGTAATAAAAAAAATTAAAGGTGTTTGATGCTCCTGCTGCATCTGGTGGAGACGTTGGTCTACAAGCCATCATCAGATTTGCATGTGGCTTGTCTTCCATGTTACAGCCAGTAGCGGACATAGAACACGAGGATCCACTGACTAGGGCAGTATCCACGAGACTTTTCATTGCTATAAAACAGTTTGTGTTGACTTCACATTTGATTTATTTGGTATATTCCAGATCTACTGGTTGGTGGGATTTCATGTTTTATTTTTTAATTTAACAATTTTATTAATGAATATCTCTTTATTGGTGCTAAGATGATATTTTGTTCTTTAAAGATCTTTTTGAATTTGTTAAATGGTTTTGGGTGGTACATAAATTCCATGAATGTGATATTACTTTTCCGTTGTGAATATGCTTGCTTGACTTATGTTTTGTGGTTTAATAATTTAAAGTTTTAGATTAATAGTTGGTCATCATGCCATCAATTTTATTACTTAATATCATTCCAATTTGTCTGGAAATTGACTCTGCCTGTCTCTTTAGTAGCTAACAAATGTGGATTCCTTGGCCCATCTAGACAATATTTGCCAGTTAATAAATTAACTATATATACACCATCCTTCTGCATTGGTCATTTCATCAGTCACAATCCAGGTAAAATTATTGGCTATATCTTCCCTAATATTATTGATAACGTGAAACTAATTTTAAAATACCTAATTCAGTTTAATTTTAAATCATTATTTTGCCTCATATATTTTATATTATTAAATAATAAAAAGTTAAACTTGTATAATTTTTTAAGATAACTTTTACCAAGGGTTGATTTGTCAGAGATATTTCTGTTGGTGAATTTTTCTAAAGATTGCTAAAAAACTGTATTGTTCAAAGAGTGCCAGAGGAAATTGACAGCAACCAAAGCCTCACATAAGTCTTACGTAGTACATACTTTTTTAACCCAGTGTAAAACATTTTTGGTGTAGGATCCTGACTCTTCTGTTTGATTGCAATGTTGAGCCATCTTTTTATGATTTTAGGAGTTGAAATTTATTCTCATAGCACCTGCACCATTAAACAAAGTTGGGTAATTTTACACTGTAGGAAATAAGTTTAGTAAATTATAATTTGCTAATATTGCCATTGATAAGACTAATTTTTAATAAATTGCCGAGAATCAAATAAATATGATAAAAGTGACTTAAATTATTAGACAATAGAAAATTTTCCTTTTTTTACATATTGTGAGAAGACTATTTCCCCATTATTAGAAAAACATTTGTCTTTGGAAACCCATTTCTTGACAAAATGTTGTTTGCCACATTCTTTTAGCATGTTGGTGGATAAACTTTTAGTCATGTAGTGGTTCACACTTGAGTTTGGAGTGAAACTGGTCAACACATTGTTTAAAATAAAACATTAAATGCCACATGACTTCTTTGTCACAGGTATAAACGGTTCAAATATATGTCCTCAATAAATAATTGGCCTAATATTTCTCATGGAATTTTTATATTTCTTGGAACTATAATATTTCTATCATTTTGTTAGGGAAATGTTCAAATTAAATAATACATCAGGAGAAATAGGGGAAAGCACTAATATATGTATTAAAATATGCAAAATAAAAATATATATGCCTTTAAAAGGAAAACCCATGAAATGTGCTTTTATGAAAAATAAATGCCTTCATTCGAACATAAAAAGCATGATTGACAAAGATGTAGTTTTATTTTTTCACTATGCTGAATCAATAAAAAACATGCAACTGTGTGAAATTCAGAGATGCATTAACTAGCAATTAATTAGATCCATTAATGTCCATTTGGGTGCATCTATTATTATTATTATTATTATTATTATTATTATTATTATTATTATTATTATTATTATTATTATTATTATTATTATTATTATTATTATTATTATTATTATTATTATTATTATTATTATTATTATTATTATTATTATTATTATTATTATTATTATTATTATTATTATTATTATTATTATTATTATTATTATTATTATTATTATTATTATTATTATTATTATTATTATTATTATTATTATTATTATTATTTCATTGTTATTGTTATTATTTGTATTATAGTTAGTTACTAACACTCCCCACATGGCAACCTTGGCCTTCGGGGTAACCTCACCCCACCAAGTGATGACCGGACCCATTTCTCAGGTGGAGGCACCCAGAGGGCGGTGTCCATTACCTCCGATGATATGGTGATAGTGAAGATGGCGGTGAGGTGAGAGGACCTACAGTTTTTACCGTGGACTCCGAACCACGTTGGGCATAGGGGATACTTCACATGTGCTAGACAGAGGTGAAGGCGTGGATAGGGCCGACTTAAAATCGCCAACCCCAGAGCCGCGAATCGAACTCGGGACCCTTAGAACGGGAGCCGCGAACGAAACCACCGCGCTACCCCGGCGCCCTCTTATTTGTATTATTATTATTATTATTTCATTGTTATTGTTATTATTTGTATTAGTATTAGCATTGGGTTAGTTCTCTCTGATCAAGCACTGTATGTACCCTTTTAGTACCCTCATGACAGAAGCCTCATTGTCATTTGGCAGATGATGATTATCTCTGGTAATTTATCTAATCTGATTTGTTTTAGCCCTGTTAGAATATCTTCTGCTAAGCAAAGAGCACTCTCATCTCAAGAAATTTCCAAAGATTTTTGCAGCAATTTCATATCTAAAATATGTTCCCCATGAGTTTTACAAGAGTTGTCTGTGGAAGATCTTCTCTTATCACTATCACTAGATTTGTGTTTAATGTACAGTTTTGGTGTTGGGGTCTTTAACTGCTTGGCTAGAAATTTTGTCATATAAGATATGTGTGCTACTTAAATATTTGTGTTTAATTCATAGAGAACCTGATTTCACTATAAAATTCTTTCTATAATATCACCTTTTCATAAAAACTCCAAAGCTGAAGAATGATTTTTTCCCTATAAGAGTGTCATAGCTCAATCTTTTTTTTTTTTTTTTTTATATTCCAGGAGATGTATTTCAGGTTTAAATGAGTGCAACAATGGCAACATTGACTTTAGCAATGGTTTTGCAAACTAAGTTTTACTATTAATACCAGTTAAAAGTGTATGTGGATGGTTCTTTCTATAGCAATAGGTTCTAAGAGCAGCAAATTTTGGCAAACAAGCTGTTGTCACTATCTTGTACGCTTACAGCAAGGATAAAAGAAACTACATAAAGGAAATTAATGATAGGACAAGAAATGTATACTAATGCAGTTATATTGCTGCAGCCAGTTGTACTTAGAGCTTGAAATGTGAAAAGATATGCAACAGAATGCAAAAATAAAGTTTATTAATTTTTAGAATAAAGAATCTCTTTGCAGTTTGAGTCCAAAAGAAGGTATGCAATTATCTTTTTGAAACACAAGTATATTAATAATTTCCTGAATTAAGCAAAATAAACCCAGTTAGCATATCTGTTGAGATAACCAGGTTTTTTTATGACTATTATAGCTATCTTGCTTTATATTGATATGTGCTAACAAAATATTCAACTTGATAATAATGATTGAATATTCAATTTCCTACAGCATAAATGTGAAAACTATTGGGTAGAACGTGAAGGAGAGGAGAAGCAGTTTGGTATGGTATCCATTCAGCTGATAAAAGCAAGTACAGTTTGCCCAGATTTTCTGGTGCGAACGATGCGGCTCAAATATACCAACAGCAACTCAGAACCTGGTAAGCTATATTTCTGTAAGATTCTTGTTAATACACAATTCACTCAAAATGATCTAAAGGTTCCCAGTAGGTTTAGCTTATTGAATTAACACCTTTTAGTTAGAATAATTATAGTGAAACATTTAAATACACCAGGCCTGAATAGATTGAAACATTCCAAGCTTCATCATGATGGGTTCTAGGCGGTAAGCATTTCATGATGTTGGTAATTTTTTGCTTGAGTCAGTTTGCCAATACCTCATTATTGGAAACTGGTGATGCTAGTACTCCCATCTTCAGCTGTAGCAACTAATTTCTCTTTCTTTTCTGTCTTAATATACCTTTTGTATGATGTTCACCAGACTTCTGGTGTCAGATTTAAAAGTCCTGAAAAACTTATGCTGTTGGTTCTGGGGGTGAAAGCTCTGCTCTTTGGGAAGGATGTTGGAACTTCTTCAACCTTCTCATAAGTATTCCAGTAGCGGGTTGGCTGGTGGGATTTCAAAATCTATAACTATTTGATTTCATAAAGATGAATGATTTTTGTCATATGCTTAAGTGTGAGAGAGTCATATGCTTAAGAGAGCAGATGACAAACGTTAGTTGGACAGAGGTTGAAAATAGATGTGATGGCTTCCCAAACTAGTCCCTCAATAATATAAAAATGTGACGAAGTGTCAAAAAACCGACTACAAGTAGTTTTTTCAATTAACTGTTTAATTCAACTTGAAAGTTCCATAAGTATAAACCAGCATACCACAATTGAATATCTTACTTATGCATGGTGTTTCATAAGAGTTACACATATTTGCTACATGAAAAATCAAGGGGTTCCACAAGTGAAAGTATTGAAACCAGGTAATTAGTTCATGACAAGTATGGCAAATGTTCCCAATTTATCCAGTTTTTCAACTTTTCTTTACTTTATCGAAATTTAACTGTATTGGAACACCACAGTGAAGCGAAATAATTACAAACAAATTTCAGGACTGGCTATGGGAAGCCCGCTATCACCATTTTTGGTCAATTTATACAGGAGCTTTTTCGAAACACATATAACCAAAGCCTTTCCTCATATTTTTAAAACATGGTGCAGATATATAGACGACATCTTTGCAGTAGTACACTACAAACAAATAGATGATGCATTGAAACTACTCAACCTTCAAGAAACCAGCATACAATTCACAGTAGAAACTGAAGAGGACTGTGCTCTACCTTTTTTGGACCTTAAAATCACAAAAAACAATGAAAAACTGGAATTTGGTGTTTATAGAAAAGCAACACACACAGATAATTACATCAAAGCAAATAGTTTCAACCCAATTCCACACAAACATGCCACTATCAACAGTCTCACACACAGATTAGTAAACCTACCCCTCAGCCAGCAAGAATATTGTGACTTTGTGGGTTCGTGGAATAAAAAGTCCAATTACACCACCCAAAAGATGTTCTTTATTTCCACCGACTTACAGTTTAACACTTGCCAATTACACAGAATTACTTGCTGCACACAATTACAATTTACCAGTTCGTCCGTTACAACTTCACTTGTACTCGCGATTACATAAGCTCCGGTACACATACCAGTTACGTACAGTCTTCCGTTGCACAACCCTTTCGTACATTAACACGTCACTGACTAACTCTTACACCAAGAACTGCGACTGTCTCACTAACTGACCGACCAACTCAACACAGCACAACAACTGACTCACACTGTCTGTCTGTCCCTCTTTATAGCAATATCGCCGGTTTCTGGTGTTTACAAGATTGTTCTGGTAAACGAAAGATCGAGAAACAAGGGGAAGGAGAACAGACGACCAGTCATGTTTTCCCCTAACCACAAGCCTGTCACCACTACAAGACAAACGAGGAGAAGGTGTGGCTAACGCGGTCCTCCCCCCTGCCTTCCGTTCGCAGCTGGTACAGGATGTTCTAGCGGTCTCGTTACACTGCTCCCTCCTCAAAGCTGTTCGTCCTCGAACAGCCCCATCGTAGCGTGCGAGGCGGTCCAGGTGTACCACCAGCATCTGCCCGGAGTCTGAGCCAGAAGTAGCGCTGCCGTAGTTTGTGAATCATTCGGTTCGCTCCCAGGTGTCCTCCTGAAGTACCGGCGTGCACCTCCTCCAAGGCTTCCGGGACCTTGCTCCGGGGAAGTACCAACTGTTCTCTCTGCGCCTTCCCATCGGGTGACTCCCATACCCGGAATAGCACGCCCACTCTGGTCTTCAACGAGTCCCATTGGGCCCAGTGCGAATTGTAGGTGGCGCTCCTCGGTGCGATGTCCTCCCAGGTTGGCCTCGTCCCTGCGTCCACTTCCCTCAAGAGTGGCCCCAAGTCTGCGTCCGCCAGCTGCTCCCTCCTCAGGCCTGCGCTATCCCAGCCTTCAGCAGGCACTGCCACAACTACTCGGACTGCTGCGGCACGCTCCTTCTCTTCCACTCTTGTGCGCTCATGGCCGTCCTGGATCTGCGGTAGGACACCTCCAATGTAATGGTCACTAGCGTCGGTGTCCACAATGAAGGCGCCACCCGGTTGCGGGGAACCCAAAGTTGGAGCACTGCACAGGGTCTCCTTCGGGTGCTGGAAAGTGTCTTCGGCGTCCTCCGTCCACACATAAGGCCGGTTTTCCTCCGTCAGGCGGGTGAGGGGTTTTGCGATGTTGTCGGCCTTTTCCTCTAAATCGTTAAGGCGGTCGTCTACTTGACCCTTCCGCTTGCCCAGATTCGTGACGTCATCCCTCACGCCGGCCAACCGTTCCTCAAACTTGGCGGCGAGAGCCTCGTTCGCCACCTTCATTTCGGTAGCCAGACGGTCATTCGCTGCTCTCATTTCCGTGGTTAACTCGGCCTTCATTTGTTCCATCTTCTCGGCGATGTTGACCCTAGCCGTCCTGATTAGTTTCAGTTCCGCGGCCAGGTTATTTCTAGTCTCCAGTATCTCTGTTAGTTCCGCTAAAATCTTTTCTAATGCTGCCTCCATCGTTGTAATGTTCGGTGATGTTGTTTTCCCGCTTCCTGACACCAGTGTGCCTTTGTGTTATATCCCACTCCTGACGCCAGTGTGACTTTGTGGGTTCGTGGAATAAAAAGTCCAATTACACCACCCAAAAGATGTTCTTTATTTCCACCGACTTACAGTTTAACACTTGCCAATTACACAGAATTACTTGCTGCACACAATTACAATTTACCAGTTCGTCCGTTACAACTTCACTTGTACTCGCGATTACATAAGCTCCGGTACACATACCAGTTACGTACAGTCTTCCGTTGCACAACCCTTTCGTACATTAACACGTCACTGACTAACTCTTACACCAAGAACTGCGACTGTCTCACTAACTGACCGACCAACTCAACACAGCACAACAACTGACTCACACTGTCTGTCTGTCCCTCTTTATAGCAATATCGCCGGTTTCTGGTGTTTACAAGATTGTTCTGGTAAACGAAAGATCGAGAAACAGGGGGAAGGAGAACAGACGACCAGTCATGTTTTCCCCTAACCACAAGCCTGTCACCACTACAAGACAAACGAGGAGAAGGTGTGGCTAACGCGGTCCTCCCCCCTGCCTTCCGTTCGCAGCTGGTACAGGATGTTCTAGCGGTCTCGTTACAATATCAAAAAGAATACCATCAAATCTTAAAAACTGCAATTAAAACTGGGTATGGAAAAGGCCTTGTAGAGAAAAAAAGTAAAATCATTCAAACTTCAAAAAAGATTAAAACAGATCACAGCTCCTTCACCAATGAAACAGGAAATTAGATTTGCTAAATTTACTTACCATCCCTGGGCCATATAAAAGTTACAAAAAATATTCAAGAAATACAATATAACATTGACACCAAAAAACAATTACATTAAAAACCTACTTAACAGTAATAATACTAAGATAAAACCAGGAAAAGAAAGTCAGGCATTTACAAGATTAAGTGTAAAGACTATGAAAAAATTTACATAGGGAGGACAAAAAGAAAAATAGGTACCAGAAAGAAAGAAAGAAAGAAAATTTTAGGCACCTAAGATACAAAAATATTGATAAGTCTGCAATAGCAGCTCATTTCTGGTCTGAAAAGCATGAAATTGAAGATAGCACCAAATTACTAAAATACGTACAAAAACATAGTGAACTCGTCATATGGGAGAGAATATACATAGAAAAACATAAAAACCAACTAATGAACTTCGAAATCCCACCAGAAGACAACCCCACATTTAAATTCACCACAAAATTAACAGATGGCAGCAGCAACTCCAGAACTACCCACACCACTGGATCAAGCTTCAGTCGCATTAGAGCCGATGATGCCAACGATGGTTCGCGAAACATGTCCTCAGTATAAGTACGTAAGTGAAGCTGATGTGTGATAAATTTTACTCATCTATAATTTAATAATTTTCTTTGTTTTTGAAAATTTAGGGAAGTAGTAATTTTTTGGAGGATGAAACTTGTAACCACTTTATCCTGTTCCAGTGAAGCATATCCAACTATTTATTCCTTTTATTTTCAATAGAAAGGAAGAAACTGCACACTTTGCTGCAGAATTTATCAGAGAATACATTTATTTTAAGGATGTGTGTATGCTACATTTTAAAATGCTGTTTTCTTACTCCCTATACTTTGATATTTTTTATTCATTTAAGCTGAGATAGAAAAGGTGCTTGTGTCACTTGGTACTAAAATCAATGCAAACCTCAACACACTTGCAGAAGAACATAGCAAGTCTTTAAAGATTAATGACTTGGAGCAACTATAGTGGTATGACAAAATCAGAGTACTAGTGCAGAATGATTTACCTTGTGTAAATACAAAAAAATATTTTCAAACATACAGTTTAAGTGAATTAACACACTCACTGCAAGTGGTTACTCACCCCCACTTTTCTTATTAAGCAAGTGGGCTGGTCAATGCTATTGCCCTTTTTGCTTCAGAACTTGGGGAACATGATGTTTTAAACAAGCTGTACTAATTATGCGTGATTGGAGGAATTTTAGTCAGTGACGTCAAAATTAATTGGATAAACTATTTGTAGTCAGTATATGGACACTTTGTCACTTAAATATTTTTGTTCTCAAGGGACTAGTTTCGGAAGCCATTGCTTCCTTTTCAACCTCTCTTCAACTAGCGTCTGTTGTCGTCTGCTCTCTTTCCTCTGGCGGTGGAACTATGAACTTCTTTGTCAAATTATCTACTGGTGGGATTTCAAAGTTCATTACTTGGTCCTTATTTTTCCATATAAATATGTTCTTCCATGTTGTCAGTTTATTTTGTTTTATCACTCCTTTTAATAATTTTGGATATAGATCAATGTCATGATTTTTGTTCCAACAATGGAATGCTGCCGACTTATCTTCTTAAACGAAAGTCGTAATGTATAAAGTTTTAGTAAAGCTTGTATTAACGTATGGTGCTGAGACCTGGACACTCTGAAAATCTGATGAGACAGCTTGGTACTTTTGAGGCAAATTTTTGGGCCAGCAGAGGAAAACAGTGTCTGGAGAAGAAGATATAATCATGAATTGTATAATTTATATAGTGAACGAAACATTGTTAATTGCATAAAGATCAGAAGGTTGGAGTGGGTAGGACATGTGCTGCGTGCTAATGACAGAATGATAAAGAAGATATTTAATGCAGTGCCAGAAGGAACCAGGAAAGTTGGAAGACCAAAGTTAAGGTGGGAAGATGGGGTGAGAGGATGTAAGGACAATTGGAATCAAGAACTGGAGGAGCACTGCACCAACAGGAAAGAATGGGGAAAAGTTCTTCAGAAGGCCAAGGCTCACAAAGGGCTGTCGTGCCAATGATGAATGAATGACTTATCTTCTTGTTTCTTTTTGATGTTTCTAAAGTGCTCTTTGACTCTGGTTTTTAGATTTCTTTTAGTTTAACATATTTAGCATTTTTCACAATTCTTACAACTTATTTGGTATATTCTAGATCTGTTAATTGATGGGATTTCATCTTTTGTTTTTGAATTTAAAAATTTTTAAACTGAGTGTCTATTAGTAAGTGCCAAGATAATATTTTGTTCCTTGAAGATCTTTTTGAATTTTTTAAATGTTTTTGGGTGATATGTGAATGCACTGAATATGCTGTTGCTTTCTTTAACTTTTATAAATGTGGTTGCTTCTTTAATGATTTTCTTTAGTTTAGCTTTTCTAATTTTCTTAAACACCAGACGTTTGTTGTATCCATTTTCTTCTGCTATTTGTATATGGCTTTTTGTTCTTTGAAGTACAAAGTGCACTTTAGAAACATCAAAATGAAACAAGAAGATAAGTCAGCAGAAGCATTTCATTTTTGGAATGAAAATCATGACATTGACCCAAATCCAAAATTATTAAAATGAGTGATAAACCAAAATAAACTGACAACATGGGAGAACATATTCATATGGAAAAATAAGGACCGAGTAATGAACTTTGAAATCCCACCAGTTGATAACTTGACAAAGAAGTTCATAGTTCCACAGCCAGAGGGAAGAGAGCAGACAACAGACACTAGTTGGAGAGAGGTTGAAAATGGAAGCAGTGGCTTCTGAAACTAGTCCCTTGATAATATAAAAATGTAAGTGACGAAGTGTCAATAAACCAACTACACATATTTTTTTCTGATTAAGCTGTACTATTCATCGACAGTTTATACTTCTTTTGGTGTAGGACTCAACCTTTAGTTCTTAAACATTCATGCTCTGCATAACAGAGCATACTTTTAGTCATATTTTATGTAGTATTTAACACTTCAGCAGATATTTTTGTAAACATCATTTCATAGCACATCTGACCATTTAAAAAAAAAAAAATTCATTCAGCAACCTTCACTTAATGGTAGCAGAAATTTGCAGGAATTTGCTGTCACAGTTTGCTGGTCAAAGATTGTAATACTTGGAAGTGCATGAGCCCATTTTAGATAATGGAAGTACAATTCAGTATGCATGAAGAAGAAATAAAACAACTTCTTTTCTAAATCCTTTCATGGAAGTGTTAAAAACAGTGTTGTATAAATTAAATTAATTGGGAGTCGATTAATGACACTAAACAACACTTACTTTTAAACTTTCCCGGAACTAGTTTCAGTGTTCCTTTGCTGTTGTTTCTAAAACATACAACAGGAAAAGAAGAACTGTCTACATGGGAACAAATCTTTATTTCAAAAAATAGGAACAAAGTATTCAATTTCGACATCCCCCAGAAAGATTTGTTCAGCAAGTTCCTCGAACCGCCACCAGAGGAGACCGATGACAAAATATTGCCAGCTACACCAATGAGAACCAGTCGATGTCCGGCTGAAGATAGAGGGAAGGCCTCTGAAACTAGTTCTGGGAAAATTTAAAAGTAAGTGTTGTTTAGTGTCATTAATCGACTCCCAATTAATTTAAGTTCTTTTCTGTTTAGTTATTTTGATATATCATTTACTTATTTAATAAGGGAAACATGCTCTAGGAGCTATTCAGTTCCTGTTCGACTACCTGCATGATTCATCAAGGTGGTTTGCATTGTCCCTGGCCCTGGATGGATGAACCTCTGTAGTCACTTGTCAGGATTTCAAAATTGGAAGTGTTTTCTGTTTTTCCAGATATAAATGTTTTCCCAAGCTGTCGAGTTCTGTTTTTCCCAAAGTGTTTTTTAATATTTTAAGAATATTTTTAATAGAACAAATATTAAAGCTAAAAAACTAAAATGATTAAGAGTAACATCTTCTGATGTACAGTCCATTCTGTCAAATTTCTGTTTGTGATATGATGATCGCTTCAAAAATGCCAAACTACTGCTTATTTGATTTTTCCTCTTTTACTTTATGCTTCTGATGTGTTCTCTTGCTCTTATTTAAGTTTCTTTTAGTTTTTCCAATGTAAATTTTTTTTTTGCAGTTGCATCTAATCTGGTACGTTCCTGCTTTTTGGGATGGTTTTTAATTTAGACTTTAATATTTTTGATAGAGTAATTGTTTTTGTGGCTAAAATGATATGTTGCTTGAAGATTTTCTGAAATTTATGGCATGCTGTTGATGATAGATACGTGAACTTCTGGATCCTTTCTTTTTCAGAATGAGCCTGCTGGTTTCTTTTGCGTTCTTTCTGCTTTTGGCTCATTTATCTTTCCTTTATTACTCTTTTCCTTTTTTTATTACTTTTTCCTTGCAGAATCCATTTTCTGTAACCATGTCTTATGTTCTTTAGTTCACGACTATATTCTTCTTTGTTCATTGGCACCTTAGTTAATCTGTACATAAGATTGAGTGCTGCATGATGATAGGGAATAGGATTGTAACTATTTTGTCTAATGTAGCTATTGGTGTGTGTGATTTTTCTGAGATATATTAGAATATAGAAAGTATTAGAAAAGTCATTAAATTTTTTTTTTATTTTAAGGTCAAGGAAGCGTACCTTTCCTCCACCTTAAAATCCTCAAGCAAGACTGTTGTACTGTGAAAATCGACCCAGTAATTAACAAAGTTATTAGTGCACATTCCTGTCATAAGTCCAGCACAATTTTAATTGTAAAAAACTATATTTATTTCTACCTTTCTTCCCTTTTTAGCAATGTTTGTTCAGTCTCCTAAGTGATAGTAATTTCAACCACATACTGTGTGTGCTTCTGTACAGTATCCTTTTGTATCAGTTAATGAATGAGTAGTTCAGTGTAGTTTCAAGATACTTAAAGTAAAGTGCTCTGATAGTGTAAGGTTTTGCTAAAAATTTTGGTGATATATATTGATATCTTATGGATATATTTTATTTTGTAAACACTGTTAGGTGAAAATTATGCTTGAGAAACTCTTTACTGTGCAACAAATTTGCAATAAGGCTAAACACCAAAGTTTTGTACACATTAGCTGTGGAAAGCATTGAATAATTGCTTCTTAGTTTTCTAAGGATCTTCTTAAAATGATGGTTTCATCAAACAATAAGTAAATTAGAGGTACCTGCTTTAACACGGTTCTTACAGAAGTACACGACTTATCCCATTCCCTCAAAGTCTGCATTAAGAAACAATTACATAACCTCTTGTTACAATGATACACTGAAGAAAATAAATAATGTCACTAGTAACAAAATATTGGTCTCCATAGATGAAACCACTGACATAGGTGATGGGTATGTGGGAAATTTTAAACATGTCTGGAAAAGCAATTCTGTTGATCTGCAGAATTTGGATAGGGTGAACAATTTCTGTGCCCTGTTCTTTTTTGCTCCTGTAGGTTCCAGGGTGGTGGTTTCTTGTATTTTCTTGGCCTTGTTGAGTTTGTTAATTTTTTTGTCCACTAAATTTGGGTTGAAACCTTTGGACATAGCTACGTTTTTTA
The DNA here is from genome assembly GCA_030765055.1 of Mantis religiosa. Lineage (NCBI taxonomy): Eukaryota > Metazoa > Arthropoda > Insecta > Mantodea > Mantidae > Mantis > Mantis religiosa. The sequence goes on along the minus strand of CM060950.1, from coordinate 152,369,657 downwards.
TGTGTATGCACTCTTCCTGATAATCTACTCTGTTTAGTGGAAAGTGGATCATCCGAAAGATTAAACTGTTGAAAATGGCATGTTGGTGTTGTTTTGGGTTGAAACTGTTGTTCTTAATATAATTAATTATCTGTGTGTGTCGGTTTTCTGTAAATACCAAAAGTGAGTTTGTTGTCGATGTTGAGGCCCAAAAATAGAAGCACCCCATCCTTTTATATTTTGAAAGTAAATTTTATAGCTGGATTTTGAGTATTCAGAAGTCCAAGAGCATCTTGTATGAGAGTCTTAGTTACTATTGCAAAAATGTCGTCAGCATAATATCAAACTTTGAAATAACTTAGGAAAGTTTTTGTGATATGGGTTTCAAAAGCACTGATCAATAAATCTTCTAAGAAGGGAGACAATGGGTTGCCCATAGCTAGGCCCGTTTTCTGTTTGTAGATCTGTCCAGTAAAGCTGAAAAAGTTCTGATTGATACAAATTTCTGTAAGTTGTGAAAGTTCTTCTATTTCTTCGGAAGTTATTTGTATTGATTCCAGTCATTTTCTGAGAAGTGGGATGAGCTCAGCGGTAAGTATACTTGAGGTATATGTAAGTAATCTTTATATCCATTTCAATTACAAATTATTATACATTTACATACATATTACTACAATGAGTTGCTGGTTACACTTGGGCCCAATAGACTCAAACTCTGGGGTTGTCGAGCTAATGGGTCCCTATTGGCATCTTATCTAAAATAACTTCATCTTCATTTTTGTCATATTTACTTATCTACCTCAACCATTTGGGTCTTACTTTGCCCAAGAAGTTCCCAATTTCAATTAATTTTTTCCTAGTTTTTACACTCATTAACTTATTGCTTGATATTATTTGAAGCAAAAGGTTAGAAACAGTGATTTATTTAACATTTGAAAGTAATGAGTCGGTAATTCAAACACAAACATCACTTAAATTATCCTTACTTGGACATGTTTCGGAGAACGGTTTGTCCCCATCGTCAGCAGTTATCCGACTGGTTGGATCCGTGGTTTCCTGAAGTGATCTGGTTGTCTGTGGTGGCATCTGTTGTCTGTGAGATCAACTTCCAAAGAGAGTTTTCAGGCGGCAATTCGAAATTTAAAGTATACTGTTTGCTTTTTATAATTAGCAACTTTTCCCAAACATCGAGTTCGGCCAGCCAGTAATGCCAGTAATCCAGAACCAAAACTTCTAAAACATACATCAGGAAAACAATAACTATCCACATGGGAACAAATCTTCATTTCTAAAAATAGAAACAAAGTATTCAATTTCGACATCCCCCAGAAAGATTTGTTCAGCAAGTTCCTGGAACCGCCACCAGAAGAGACCTATGACAAAATATCGTCAACTACACCAACGAGAACCAGTTGATGGCCGGTTGAGGATGGAGGCAAAGTCTCTGAAACATGTTACGTAAAAATTTAAAAGTATTGTTTAGTGTCATTAATCGACTCCGTTTAAATTTAATTTATTATAACAACACTGTTTTCAACACTTCCAAGAAAGGAATTGTAAAACTGTCATTATCGCTACAAGCTCTAGATCTTATTATGTTCTTGTTAGTAATACCAAAATCTGAAAATGAAACAAATTTAAAAACAGAATTAACTGCCGGTATTTCAAAATTCATTATGCATTGTTTGTTTTTTAAAATAAATATATTTTCCCAAACCATTAAATCTATCGGACCATTTAATTGTTTTAATAATTTAACTTCTGGATTTATTTCATGGTTAAATGACCAAAAATGATCTGTTTATAATGTTAAAAGTGAAGTTTTTGTTACAAATTATTATATTTGTATAATATCCTTAACATATTTGACTGGTTTCCCAACTCCATAAATGTTTCTGCTTCCTCATCCCTCCATTTATATCTATGAATTTTTATTCCATTCTGCTCAGGACATAATTCTTTTTCCTTATCTATATCTCCAAATACTGCCCTTAAAGGAAAATGGTTACTAGAACTAGCTATATTTAGGACTTCAAAATCTATACAGTATTCATCTAAATCTGCTGAATAAAGAATATAATCTATTACATTTTGACCATTTCTATTCATAAAAGTAAACTCCCCTAGACTGTCATTTCCATTCACCCCACTGAACATCAAATCATTGTCCTCACAAAATTTTATTAGTTTCTTACCTTCATTGTTAATACATTTATCTTTGCTCCTTTTCTCTCCCTCTTTTGTTATCCCATTTAATTCCCCCACTCTTGCATTGAAATCACCCATTATAACAAATCCTTTATGTATGCCTCTGTTTAATATTTCTTCCATGTTTTGTCTCATCTTAACAAATAACTGTGGGTCATAGAATTCTGAGGTATTTGGCGGGTTATACACTATTGCCACATATACACTTTCTCTCTCCCATACTCCACTTAACACACACCACAAAACTGATTTTTCACCTAATTCATTCAATATTTTCACCTTAATTTTTAGGGTCTTTTTCACTAATAATCCTATACTTCCTGAACGTCTACCTTTATCTTTCTATTTAGTGCCATATTTACCATAAAAATCAAAATCACTCAAATCCATATTATCTCTTAACAGCCTAGTTTCCACCACACCTATCACATCAGCCAGATTTAGAATTTGAGACATTTCTCCACTTTTCACCTTGCCCCACCAGCCTTCAACATTCCAGAATATAACCCACAAAACCTTGCCCTATACAGATTCCTTTCTCTCGAACCTGAATTGCTGCACTTTGGCCTTACTCCTAGTTATCCTTTCCATCTTTTTTCTCTCCTCTGCATGGTCCAGTACTTGCATAATACTGCCTCCATCCGTAATACAATGCTGAGACGTGTTTCTCGCCACACTTCTAAGCCTGCCATCGATGCAAGCGCATCACGTCTCGCATCCTCAGTCAGCTGTTTCTCCGGCCAAATATGCTTGCTCGGTGATGTGCTGAATGAAGTCTGCTTCCCGCATCCTTCCTTGTGTTGTGATGTATTGGCTGACGTAATCGTTACTCCAGTTGCTCCTCCTCCTCTTGAACTCGGTGATGTATATGGTTCCTCTCTCCTGTCCATGCATACTGCTTGCCTTTGCTCTTCTCTCCCTTGTCTAATATTTTGCTTATGCTTATCCTGCTTCCTTCCACTTATCTACAAATCTAGACCTCTAACAAAAGCTTTTTTTCCTTTGGCCCTGGCATTCTTCATTTCTTGTAGTAACATGTTTCTGGTTTCCCTATCTTTTTTCCCGTAATCTTGTTCAATGAATATTCTGGTACCTTTTAATTTTTTGGTATTTGATAAAATTTTCCATTTTATTTTTGTTGTAGCACACCTGACGATCACTGGTCGTGGATTATGACCTTTCCTCCCAACTCTAAATATATCACTTATCTCCCATCCTTCTATTTTTAATCCCATTTTATCCCTCAGAATCTCTTCAATCTGGTCCCAAACATGTTTTTGTCTCGATTCTTCAAATTCGAGAAGTATCACATTCATTTTCCTTCTATCTTCGGATTTTTCCAAGAATGTAATTCTTTAGTTAATTGATGGAAATAAATCATTTCTTCATACTAGCCATATATAGGCTAAGGTCTTTGATAGATAGAGTCAACATGAAAAATTCAATGCCATGGCTGGGATTTGAACCACGGATCTCTTGGTTTCTGTCCAGTCGCTCTAACCCATTGAGCTACCATGGCCAACGTGCCGTCCTGACATTATATGAGTCAAATGGAGGATTTAATGTCAGGACGGCACATTGTCCATGGTAGCTCAATGGGTTAGAGTGACTGGATGGAAACCATGAGATCCGTGGTTCAAATCCCGACCTTGGCATTGAATTTTTCATGTTGACTCTATGTAATTCTTTGCTTGCATTCTGCTATTTCCCTGTTCACTTCATCTTCAAATCTTCCCCACATTTTTTTTAACTCTTCAAATTTTCCATCCATCTTCTCATTGATTTTCTTTTCCATTCCTTTGATACTTGCATTTGTATTTGTTATATTCTCTGCAATTCCTTTCAACATGCTCATATTCGGTTCTGACTCCGGCCCTGGGTTTTGTTCAACTCTGCCGATCACTAGTAGTACCAAAATTATAAATACGAAACACGCCATAGTCATCGATTGGTTTTTTGAAACTCTGGCTCCTGAGCTTATTCCGTACATGGTAAATAGCCCAATTCTCGCTCTATATACTTCAATTTGTATTCCCATTCTTGCCTTCTCGCGAGCGCGCATAAAACACATCCATCTCCTAGCACCTTCCGTCAGCAACTCTCTTCTTGGGTATAAAGAAGTGACATCGAAAGAAACTAAGGCATATGTAGAGTTGACAGTTGTGTTCTTCAAGAGATTTATCAATTCCAGTGAGTTTTTGATACTTAAGTTACAAATTTTGTGAAAGATCTGAAGATTTGAACCAGCCATTTTGATAATTGGTAAGTGGGTGCACCAGTGTTATTAATTATTAGTCTGAGGGTGATTTTGAGTTTATGTATTTTGGGTAAACCATATATGTATGGTTACGTAGAAAATGAGGCTAGCTACAGTGAAACAATAAATATTACACAAATATAAATATTTGTAACAAAGGATTCACTTATCTTAAGAAATTGGTGTTAATTCTTCTTTTGATTAGAAAGAAGAATTAACACCAATTTCTTAAGATAAGTGAAGCCTTTGTTATAAATATTTATATTTGTGTAACATATAAGTATGGTATTTTTGGATTATTTTATTGTTGAATTTTTCCTTTTTGGTCATAATTTTACTATTTTTAATAGCTAATTCCACAGATTTGCATGCTTTCTTTATTGGGTTGTTTACAAATTCCTTTTCACTTAAAGGTTGTTTTTTGAAATAGTCCTCTTCATCCATTATCACTATTTTGTTACCTGTATCTGCTTTTGTGTATACTTTGAGGTTCAAGTAAGCTACCCAGAGGTAGACAAATTTATCGCAAGCACCAAGGAGGTTTCATTTAAGGCTCTACTTTGAGAGTAAAAGTTTAAAGTAGAGGCCCTTTGTAGAGGCCCTTAAAGTAGACTCCCTTTGCCTATCAGCCCATTGTAACATGGGAAATTTGTCTTAATGCTGCAAACAACTTGCTCAAACTAGAATGGGATTGAGAAGGTCTGCAACTTTGTCCAGATGATTCATTTTCATTCAGAAATATTCAATAATTCTAAGAATTCTTTTCATCCACCATGTCAAGAAGCATAGCTCACATAAAATTTCTCTGTGATGTCAAAAGCCAATCACTTGTCCTGAAAAATTCAATTTTATGGTGCATTAAGAACTGTGAAAGGAACTGAAAGTGATTAATATAATTTTGAGACGAACTAGTACTTGATGCTCCATTTATTGCTAGTATTTACCTAGAACACGTTTCGTTAGGACTTTCCTAACATCATCAGCTGTTGTCAACTAATGAATGTTGGTTTGGTGAACTCCTTGGAGGTGATAAGGATGTCTGTCGGTATCTTGATGAACTTGAAGTTTGGGTTCTCTTCAAAGGTAGTATTGAAATTGAACAATTTTCTTTCATATTTCTTAGAGGCCGCACCGTGGCTCAGTGGTTAGACTGCTTGGCTCTCACCAAGGCGGCCCAGGTTCGATCCCAGGTGAACGCAAAGTGAGATTTGTGGTAGACAACATGGCGCTGGGGCGGGTTTTCTCCAGTACCTCCGGTTTCCCCCGCCATCTCATTCCACCAGTGCTCCATCTTCATCTCATGTACCATCAGTGTCACCGCCTGCGGTGCCGTATGTAGTAAAAGTGGGCGTTAAACACTACACATTTCATATTTCTTTATGAAAATTTTTTCCCACGTGGTTAATGCAGCTGGACCTTGGACACCTTTAAATAAGTGGACTTCTCGTTCTATATTATGATTATACTTCCAAAAATGGTACACTACTGCCGATTTATCTATTTCTTTGTTCCTGATGTTCCTAAAATGCTCTTTAAGCCTAATGTTCAAATTCCTTTTAGTTTTGCTAATGTAAAAGTTGTCTCAGCCTTTGCAGTTTATCCGGTACACACCTGAATTTTTGTCTGTAGATATCTCCTTTGTAATATGTGATTTCAAAAGGTGTTGTGCACTGTGGGGCCAAAATAATGTCGTGCTCTTTGAAGACTCTTTGGAAAAGTTGTGTAGCTCTGGGATGATATGTAAATTTTCTGTATGAAGTTTTATTGCTGATTGGGGAAAGAGTAGTTATTTGCATCTTTGTTGTCTTTTGGATTTATCAATTTTCTTTTTGACCAATTCGGCAGCGAATCCGTTATGATTATTGAGCATACAGGGCGAAGTAGCTGATATGTAGGGCAATCAGTTTTGTTCCTGAATGGGTTTGGAAGCTTATCGGTTAGTACTGCCAGGAAGGCGGGGGTCAAACTCCGATGCTGAGTTCATGTTTTTGTAACCTATGCAAGGCATGTTTTGTTAATGGAACATGACGAACATAAATGTAACTGCTACAAAATTCAAACTATGTGTTCATAATTGTTTAAACATACAAAAGCATTAACATTTCCATTCAGAGCATAAGACAAAATATAGTATTAATAATATATAAAATACACTATTATGTGTTTCAAATGGGAAGGTGTTTATCCTTGAGTGCTACTAGGTGAGCAACCAATCGGAGTCCTGCGTTGTTGTTGTATTGCATTCCCCCTAAGTGGTGTGTGATGAGTGGCAAACTAATCAATCTCTAATAAATACTATTTGTGCTAAGACAAAAATTCAGATTTTGCAAAAACTGATCCATGAGGAAGTAGAGAGTAATGTATTTAACACAACCGTAAAAACCCCATATTTTTAGCTCAAATGGTTTTCCTGATACAAATAAATAAAGTAGATACCATTATATTATAACAGTACATTGCAACATAAGCACTGTAATGAACATCATTATTGGTTGGCATGTGTGCGTGAACGTATTGTCGCGAACCCATTATTTACGATAGCGCGCCGCATGGAGATAAGGGACAGATAGTTCCGGGCGAAGATAAACAGCTTGCCTAAGCAGATAAGCATAGCGTGGAGATAAAAGGCATGCCAAAACAGATAAAGTGAGGTAAATGGAACATTCTAGTGACATCTTGATTGCTACAGAACATTGGATTTCTTGTTTGTTCCAGAAATATCTAGTAATATGAGTAGTGGTATATATTGTGACGAACTAACCATGGATTGTACTGGATAGTTAAGGAACACATGGTCAGATCGTACACGGGGGAATTACTCAGGGTAGGAAATACCAGCTTGGCGAGAGGTTGGGATTTTCTATTAGGTTACATTTCTACAAAAGGTATGGGTGACACTAATCAGCATTACAATGCACTTAAGAATATTTACTATGAATAAGCAGATTACGAAGGTGGCCACAGCGGCCATTACCTGCCTCAAGAGGTTTGTACAAATCCATCTAACCAGGCCAAAGGCAAGAGAGAGTGAGCAACCAGCTAATACAAACTTTTAACCAACAAGTGATGGAGTGGGGGGAGTGACGTCACACGTACTACTGAAGTCACATCAACTATTATTAGTATTAATTAATACAGTCACTTGTGACAATATAAGGAAGCCGAGACTCGCCAAGACGGTCGTAAACAGTTGTAAACAGAGTTGTGACGTGAGTTGTAATTGAAACTGGTGCTTTGGAAGTGAACTCTTTGTTGTGGTCTACAACCTTAGAAGATTGTATTTGTGTGTTACATAATTCTGCTGGTGAACAAAGTGTATTTCTACGGAAATAAAGATCATTTTGAATTTCTGCAACTTGGACTTTTAATTCTACGAACCCACAATTTTTGAAATTACTCAGAACTGAAATGTAAGCATTTGACATGACGTGGTGAAAGAAATATGTACTTTGAATAAGCCAAGGTGTTTGTTAAATTTGATGAGAAGAAACAATGCACTTCTTGCTAGTCTGGCAAAACGTGTCTGGTCACATATCTTGGTTTATGAATGGTTCATAATCTCTATTTACTCTAGAGTTCAAAGCACATTATTCAGTTACTCTTCCATGAAAAAGTATATCGGCTAGATCAGTGAGACGCGATCCACCTTAGCCCCCTTACTATTGCTAGAACAATCCAATAGTGTGGTCTCATATTATGTTGCAAACAGAAATAATATTTTTAAACTGACTGACTTTGAACGACTTATTCACGAAGAAATTGATAAGGGACAAGATTGGGAAAACTGCGTGAGACACCAGATAAACTACAAGAAGACAACTTTTGGAAAGAAATAGCACGTAACGAGATTGTGGAACGTATCCTCCTAAATTTACAGTGCTCAGACGTTGAAGACAATGACAATGACGAATTATCTCTTAATGTAAGTAACATTCACAGCTATATGGATGCATCGCTGGTATTTTTGTTGGATTAAAAAAATAAGTAATTCATAAACTATAATTAACTTTAAATATTTAAAACATTTGCGTAATATACGAGTATTCATGTTGCAATTGTGATTTCAACAGCTGCATTATTATAAAACTTTGGAAAATTCAGTTTGCGTTCGCTTATGCCTAGTGCCACCAACACTCGCAAGAGTGTGAGAGAGTGGGAGATATAAAAAGAGTGGGGATAATGAGGTGGCAATGATGAAGGCTCTAACGCATCTGATTTGCTACAGGCGAGAACTCTTCCCATTTGAAACACATAATATGTATAATACATAACAAAACAATATGGAACTTCTTGTATATGCTTAGACAGATTAGCACATAAAACCAAAACATTGTATTTCACAAAAAAAATCCTATTGCACTGAACGAAAATAAATATTCTGATGTGAAAAGCATATGATTTACGATTGTCACTTAAAACCTGTTTAAACCGAGAAAATGTTTTCTCTACTCACATGAAATCATAGGGGTAAATTTAAAGTATTTAGTATTCTTATACTTATTATTTAATACTGGACCTGTACCGTTCGTACTGGAATTTAAAATGTTTCATTTCGCACATTTCAGTAAAGCCAGGATTCTTCTGAATCACACTTTTAAGATTTTATTTTATGTGATTTGTGACAATTCCTTCAGCAGAGTTTATTCTTTCACAGACTTTGTGGAACCTGTCAAGAGCATCATACATTTCACAGTCAGACTTTGAGATAGGTAATTGCTTGTGGTAAGATGCTGAAATTTTATTTACGATACATCACATAAGATATAACTTTATATATTGAGTAACGTACATAGCAATATACTTAGGTCACAATGATGTAAACTGTTAATAACTTGCAAATGCGCAACTGTCTCAGCGGGAGCACTACGTTCTACCTGCAAGACAACCCGTCTTGTCTTGATTCCGTCACTACTATACCACAACAAACTACTCGATAAGCTACATGTTCAGGAACAAAAATACTCGCCCTACTGATAAGGTTAGGGAAAAGTTACATCGTGTGCTTTGAAAAGAAATCCTGGATACACAAAATTGTGTAAAATTGCTGGCATTCTTTGTGACAAAGATGCAAAATTCAGTGAAAATGAACCAAAACTTTCTTCTAATGATTCTCTTTATTTCAAGTATGCTCCCATTTCATCACATGATCTTTCCTTCAAGTGAAAGGCTCTGCTGATTACAACCGAAGATCCTTAAGTTTTACCACCTGAAACTGTATGTTGGTAGCCAGTGCAACTCTCTGGAAATGAAAGTTAAGAAATGTATGAATTATTTCATCTGTAACTATTAAAAATAAATGCATTTTTTGTTTTGTTTTTGTTTAAGGTTTTTATATTATATTTTGGTAATTTTTGAGCATAAATGCGTCACTTTTCTAGAGTTTTTAAGCCATAAAAATCCAAGCAATAGACATTAATCATGACCAACCAGAGGCTGTTATTAAAAAGTCAAACAGAGAAGTGAAGGCTATAAATAAAATATGCTTTTTAAACCTAACAAGCTGTGCAGAGTTCAGCATTTGAGATAATAAATTACTTTGATAAGACTAAAAATAACACCTCAGGTATATTCATAAGGAATGTTGTCTCATACAGAGGAACGGACGGTGTGCCAATTCCACTACTCTGCTTGGCCAGATCATGGTGTGCCACCTCTAGTTCGACCACTTCTGGATATGGTGAGGTTGGTACGAGATACTCAGGCATCAGAAACATTACCAGTGTTAGTCCATTGCTCTGCAGGCTGTGGAAGAACTGGAACAATTTGTGCAATTGACTATGTCTGGGGCTTGCTAAGAGCAGGGGTAAGTGAGATAGGCACTATGGTCATTGGTTAAGTAAATTTATCCTTACTTTGTGCACAGATAAACTTTTATCATTTAAAAGGTAAGTGAAATATTTCAAACAAATTAGTATTTTAAGCCATTGCAATTGGCAAGTATCTAAGATGGTTGTCTGAATCTTTAGCAAGCATTCACTGTCTGCTTCTCCTGTATGAAGTCTCTCTAGAATGCATTTTAAGATAAATTCATTACAAGGAAGAAAAATATATTGTTGTATCATATATTCATTAATATATGAATGATTTGTATGAACAATAGTCATTGTCAAATACATAAAATATGAAGCTATTAACAGTGAAGCAAATAAATATATACAAATATAATAATTTGTAACTTAAAACTTCTCTTATCTTATAAGAAATGATGATAATTCTCATAAATTCTCCGGCATTGCGATTTCATGTAATCTTACACACATCTTCATCCGGAAACAAAGCTGTTGCTATCGTTATGAACACTAGATGTCGATATGTTCTTGTTAGTATTACCAAAATCTCAAAATAAAACAAATTTAAAAACACAATCGACTGCCGGTATTTCAAAATTCATTACGCAATGTTTGTTTTTTAAAATAAATATATTTTCCCAAACCATTAAATCTATCGGACCATTTAATTGTTTTAATAATTTAACTTCTGGATGTATTTCATGGTTAAATGACCAAAAATGATCTGTGTATACTTAATGTTATGAAAATGTACGTTTTGTCTTTCCAATATAAACTTTATTACAATCGAAACAATTAAACTGATAAATACCAGATTTTTTTATTATTAGGAATTTTATCTTTTAAAGAGGAATGCAATAAATTTTTAATACTATATTTATTTTGAGGAACTAAAGTTATGCCAAACTCTTTAAAACATTTTTGAAAATGTTTATTAACCCAAGGATGGTAAGTAAATTTTTTAAAATTATAATCGTCTTTTATTTTTCTAAGGGTAGAGATATCAATAAAAGTTTTTTAATATTTGAATTTTTCAATTGTTTTATTTATAAAGTCTTTATTAAAACCATTAATTAAAGAAGTATTAATAACATATTTATATTTTTTATTAAATTCATCTTTATTCAGGAGTATATTTATTAATCCATAAATCAAACTATTGAAAACAGCAAATTTATGTGAAAAAGGGTTAAAACTTTTATTTTTTATGTAATTATCAATATGAGTAGACTTCCTATAAATGCCAAAGTTTAATTTATTATTATTTCTTGTTATCTTTAGGTCTAGAAAAGGAAGGAATCCATTCATTTCAGTTTCTAATGTAAATTTTATAGCTTTATCTTGCAAATTTGGTAATTGTAAATAATCGTTTATGAGTTTATCAGGAACAATTGCAAAAATATCATCAACATATCTATACCAAACTTTAAAAATTAAAGGGAATGCTTTAGTGACTTGCATTTCAAAAAAAACTCATAAAAAGGTCAGCAAGAAAAGGTGAAAGAGGATTACCCATTGCTAAGCCAGAAGTTTGTTGCAAAAATTCACCATTAAAAGTGAAAAAATTTTGATCTAAACAAAATTCAGTAAGTTTAACAAAATCAACTATTAAGTCCTCATGTAAATTTATTGAATTCAACCAATTTTTTTAAATTAAAAGTTTTACTCTAGGAATACTAGGAAATAAGGCAGTTACATCAAAAGAAATAAGTTAATCAGTTTTAGATAATATAACATTGTCAATCTTTTTAACTAATTCAAAAGAATTTTTAATACTTAAACTCTCAAATTTATCAAAATTACTAAATTTTTTTTATGTAACCATTTAGCTAAATTATAAGTTGGTGAATTTATACAATTTACAATGAATTTTGAAATACCGGCAGGTGATTCTATTTTTAAATTCGTTTTATTTTGAGACTTTGGTAATACTAACAAGAACATATCGACATCCAGTGTTCGTAATGATAGCAACAGCTTTGTTTCTGGCTGAAGATGTGTATATGATTACATGAAATCGCGATCCCGGAGAATTTATAAGAATTATCATTTCTTATAAGATAAGTGAAGTTTTAAGTTACAAATTATTATATTTGTATATAAAAATACTCATTGTTGGTTAGCATATTATTTTAAATTTGCAATTACGTGTCAGCATGTAATCAGTTTTTTCATTTTTTAAACTGAAAAATAGAAGAATGAGAGAGCTTTAAAAAATTTGGTATATTACAGTAAAACTTCTTTTATATGTTTTGGACTTCATTTTTCACATGTATTCTTCTTTTATCCCAAATGGAGGTTCCAATTAAACTTCTATGCTTTCCACATTATTTTGGATATATATGTTACATTTATTTAGTTTTTACTTTTGCATAATATATTTTAAATACCCTTAGTGTAGAAATATTATTTATTATTCAGAACATATGAAGTGATGTTTCAAAAATGCATATTGGATGCAAATATTTTGTCCAGTCTACTTTTCTTGGAAACCATTCCCTTAGCTTCAAAAGGTGAGATCACAATTTTCACTAGTACAGACCATGGGTTGCAATCTTTAAGCCAGTTTAAGAGGAAACCATTCAAAACATTTATAAATATATAATATTTAAACATATTCGCTTCTGCTAGTTAAGATAATGAATATGAATTGGAGAAAGATGAAGTGTGTTACAATTGCTGCAAGTTAAAAATTCTGAAGATATAGAAATGTAAAATATTGGAATTCACCAAAAGTCAACTGGACACATAACCTTTTGTAGTGCTCTTTGGTTACTTTGGTAACATTCCATCTGTTTACTTAATATTGGTACCAGTAACTGTTCTGGAGGATACCCAGGTAAAGATATGGTTGTAGTGGATGTTAAGTGTGACTCTTAGGTTGGCAGCAGAGGCCTTATGTTGCTGCTACATTAACTTTTGGAATTAAATGATTGTATGGAGATGTGACGTTCCATGTGTGCATTTATTTGGTATTGTTGTAGTGCTTGAATAAATGTTCCATGTTTGCTAATTGTAGCTTTTACAGCACAATTTTGTATTAGTGAATACGGTAGAATACAGTATTTAGTACTGGCAAGTAGTGTTTCAAAACAGGATTTGCAAAATAGGTTTTACTAACTAGTTTAGTGCCCGCCTCAGTAGCGTGGTGGTAGAGTGTCTGCTTCACGTTCAAGAGGTCTCAAGTTGGAATCTCGGTCAGGGATAAGGCTGGTTAGTTACCTGGATAAGGTTTTTTCCAGGGTTTTCCCTTATTCAGAAAGACGAATGTCGGGTAACTCTAAGCTCCACAGACCTTGGACTCATTTGAGCATCATTTCACCCATTCCATTCATCGTCCGATATGACTTAACGTTGGAGGACGTAAAATTACCAAAAAGAAAAAAAGTAACTAGTTTAGTAATAGTAAACCCCATTTTAAGGCTGGCAGTACTTCAGTTTAGTGTAAAGTTGGCCCTGTTGAATTCTTGGTAGCTTTCTTTAAATCGTTTCTGCTATACTGAGAGAAAGTGAAAATAAAAACTGTGTAGATATTGTTACAGAATTAGGAATTGCTCCACCTGTGTTAAATTCTATTGTTGCAAATGCAAAGAAAATAGAAGAAAGCAGGCATGCAATTATGTGGTAAATAAACATGTATTCAGGACAGAAAATATGAATGCCTGGTTTCAATAGCACAGGGCAGAAGACATTTTCATTTGTGGACCAAAACTTTGCCTCCCCCCCACCACCCCTCCAAAAAAATTGCAATGGTCTCGCTATTGAAAACTTTTAGTGCTTCATCAGGTTAGTTACATAAATTTAAGATTAGGCATAAGGTTTGGTGAATATAGATATTAATACTGTCTGAGATTGGAAAGAAATGGTACAAAGGACCTAATAAGTGCATGTGATTCTAGAGACATGTTCAGTGAAGATAAAACAGGTATTTTCTTCAATATTATACCCAACTGCACAGGAAGGTGAAAACTACCATAGTGGGAAGTATAGCAGAATGTGCCCAATAGAATTGTGATGGAAGTGAAAAACTACTTTCTATGGGAAAATTGACACGGTCTGATTTTAGAAATGTTAAAAGCGTCATAATGATATGTTTGAATACTGGCTAGGAGGCATCAATGCAAAAATTGGCATGGTAGGTAGGAAGAATTTCCGTTTGTGGTTGGTTGCACAATACATCCTCTGAATATATTTACCTGGGAAGTGTGACTGTTAAGAGTTTTTTCCTGCAAAATGCACAAATAAACTTGCAACCACTTGAGTTATTAAGATTTGAGAGCATGTATGTAGTAGCAGATGTCCTGTGCCGTCGCGTAACGGGCTAAGGCAGCATGCCTTGGTCCCTGGCCACGGAAAGCAGCCTGGGTTCAATCCCATCCATGTGGTGGGGATTTTAGATCCCGGATATAGGACTGGTGCCCACTCAGCACCGTGAGGAAAGTGAGTAGTTTACACTAGGTAAGCGGTCCGGGTCACAAAAACCAACGTTCCGGCTGGGGGATGCTGAGATGCTGACCACATCTCCTCCCCGTATCGGTTGGATGATCGCCCACCTCTGCCGTGTGTAAGTAAGTGGGTGTGAGGCCAGCAGTCGGGTTGGTAGGCCTTGGCCCTCTTAGGGCTGTCGTGCCAGTGGTTAACTTAAACTTTTAACGTAGTAGCAGACAGTAAGGGAAAACTGAGATTTTTTTCAATATTAGATCTGAGGAAATATTAATTTTGTATTCAATGTATGATGTAAAAGCAACCAAGCAAGGAACAGAAGATTTGAAAATATACTTATATGCTGATAACATGGTCATTGGCTCAAGTTCCCTAAATGCAGTACAAAAAGCCATAGATAATCTAGACAGGTGGGCAATGAATAACAAGGTGAAAATCAGCACAGAGAAAACAGTGGAAATGAAATTTTGAGAAGGCAGCTGAGAGGCCGCAAGAGATGGGATCATCTAGGATCGACAATCCTTAAGACTGTAAATACATTCAACTGTCTAGGATTGACCATGAAAACAACAGCAAAAACCTACAAATTCTCATAAAGTTTAGAGCAACAGCGGCCATCATATACAACAGTAAAACAATTACAAAGCTCTCACTAGAAAGTGCTATGAAACTATTTGATGCAAAAATTGCGCTCATTACCACATATGGACTAGAGACATCATATGGGAAACCTGTCCCTGGCTGACGTGAGGACGCTAGAAGCTATCAAGTCACACTTCCTCAAAGCCACCTTAGGAATATCAAAATACACAAAAATCTAGTCTAGCATATGAATTTGAAAAGGAGACCTTCTTCACTGAGGACCTCCGAATGAAGCGAGGGCTACCGTCTACAGAAGCTTATGAAAAATTAATACAGGACAGAGTGAAGAAGAGGGAAGAAATCTGGCTCGAGCTCTACTCAAGAGGCAATGATGAATAGGACATGGACAGACACTAACCAAGACCTGTGACACTTCGTCAACTCAATGGTGGTACATGGGTATCACCATAAACTGTGTAATACTGAATACTTCCATGATCCAAATGAAACATGTGTGAACTGTGTAGTGAACAATGCAATCGATACCCTGTAAACACACGTAAAAACTGGGGATTTTCCATCATGAACTTTTGTTAAAGTGAGAGATGACAGTACACATACTAACGAAAGTTTGTTATGCAAAATTTGTGTGATATATCTTTATTATTCTATAGACCTATATTTTTAGGAATAATCAAATATAATTTCTAATGTATTCTGTGTTCATTTTATGGCCATTGTTTTTCATACCTCTATGTTTTTTTTTTTTGCTTTTTATATTAAGGATCTTAAAAATGTATAATTGAAGCTTTACTGTGTATTGTGTGTTATGTGAGCATTAAAATAATGGAAAGTACAATAGGTTTTTTTTCCAAATTCTGGTTATGTTGATCTGTGATAAGTTTTAAAAGTCTTGCTTAATTCTTTCTCTCCCTACTGCAGATTTATGGTAGAACTACATTAAGCTAAGTGATTGGATTATTAAAGGAATGAGAATAAGTGTGTTGATGGAACATTGGTGGAATAAATGGCAGGGAAATCAAAGGACTCGGAGAAACCCATGCAGTTCTGTCCACAAATTCCTCTTTTGGCTGCTGGGATTGAGCTTAGATTGATTTGGTGGAAGGCAAGTGTGTGAACCATTTGGCCATAATGTTGTAGGTTTTGGCAAAGTTGCTTGTAGCACTTGTCACCATTTCCAGTGTGTAGGTATAAGCCTGTTTGAATCAAGCATATTGTTGAAGTAGGCATGCACTGTGAGCTTGTTCAGTAGTCAGTTGAAAATCACCAGTAATTCTTCATGTTTTCTTTACACAATTATTCACAGTAACTGTGACAACTATACTGAATATGAATCAATATTGTGGATATCTAAAGGAAGAGAGAATTAAACTAAAATTTTTAAGCATGTGTGAAGTTTCTGAATCTGTATGGTTTCTGCATGTCAGCAATCCCTAATTCCAAGCTGCAACTTAAAACTTGCAGCCACAGTTGTTATAAAAACTTAGTTTTTAACTTGAAATTTTTGTTGCAGCATTTTGGCATGGTGTTTAGCATTTAATCAACAGTTCAGCATTAATAATTACATATCAACAGTTGAGCATTAATAACTATATAAAGGATTTGCTAGGTTTGTGAAAGAGCAGCATATTAAAGCTGTAAGTAAATGTCCCGGGAAATATTTGTAGATTGGATCTTAATCTACATAAACTGTACTAGCTGGTCACTCTTTGATTGAGGAAAGATGGATTTCCAGGAATATAGACCATGTGTTATTTTATACAGACAACATTATTGCTAATTAAAGTAAGTGTGAGAAAAAAAGTTTATAATTAATCGTTATTGCTCTTGCCAGATTGAGCTATAATCTGATTAGATTGGTCTACACCCTGGTTCTAGCAGCATTTACTTTAGATTGGTTGAGAAATAGGTTAATTTGACTAGACTGAGGTTAGAATGTATTGATACGGTTGCTTGATTACCTTTCCTTATTATATTTCTCTGCACCTGTCATTACGTGTTGATTTCAAGGTTTCCTTATAACATTTTATAGAGCCTGAGATCAGGCTCTGTTGGGCCTCAAGTTTTCCTTACTGAAATTTTTAATATCTTCACGTTTTATTGTTCATGGCAATGAGAAGTAAGATACTACCTATTGTTATTCATGTTCTTCCCTTTAAAAAGCATGTTTAATGAAAGATTTTCTTGGTGTCCCAGATTGCTGCTCCTCTGCTTCGTAATCTGTATGTTATTTCTTAGTTATTGAATGTACTATTCAACAGAACTTATGGAACCTTGCCAAGCAGTTTACCAGAAAACACCTAAATAGAAATATAAACCACCATGGATTTCAGAAGTACACTAATCAAAGGACTTGTGGAATGTACCAGCTATATCTTTGACAACACATCACTTCTGCTCTGTATCACACCACAACACATAAATCTCTACAAGGATACAGAAATAAAGAAGTGAAGACATTTTTGCATCTAACACAGAGATACATTCAGCAAGGAAGGAGAGTTTTATTTTCTTTCTTGATATTAAGGGTGTTGTTATGAATCACATTGGTAGATTGTTAACTGACATTACATGGACACTAAACAAAATGACACAATAGTGTTTTTCACCCCATCCATATCCTTTAGCCGATATGTGATATTACAGACATCTACATTTTGTTTTTCATTCTTGTTTTTTTGTTCTTTATTAAGATTAGTAAATTGATGAAGCCTTGTATTATAATGTAATGGCTATGGTGAACAAAATATCTGTTAATTTATCTATTTAGCGTGAGGAAAATGCCTGGGTTGTAGAGCAAAGTAGGTAGTGCTATCATGGCCATCCACAAAAATCCTGGTGGTGAAAATTGCCCTGCTTTAGGACAGAGAATATAGGTTCTGCTTTGTTCTTCTTATTTGGTTGCTGTGAGTAGAACCTCTGCACTTAACTAACTGTGTGAAACAAATATGATATAAATATTTGGATATACAAAGAATTTCAGTAAGAAACATGAAACCTGAAGGTTTAACAGAGCATGGTATTCATCTGTACAGAATATTATTAGCAAATGTGAAAGTAAACAATGAAGAGATGTGGTAGTGAAACATCAAGGAAGTAGTCTCAGAAGCAGTGTTTATTAAAGATAATTATGGCTGTAGTGCAAATCAACACTTTCTCAATCAGGAGCAAGCAAAGTTGATCCTGAAACAAACAGAAATTAGTGCCAGTGCACATACCAGCACTATTGACAGATAATACAAAGGTTGCTTTGTCAATTGAGGTAGTCAGTGCTTCTTCCCTCAAACAAGACAGTTGCAGATGCACTTTATAAGACTTCCCACAGTGTCTTCTACTTTTGCGCATGTCATCAAATTTAGAATCCTGTTTGTAAGTGGGAGTGGATGAGGATGCATGCTCGTTTGCCCGACTAATTGTCTTGGCTAAGTTCAGTGGAGAAGAAAGATTTTTTGGCTGGGGCTGTATCACCTCCAACAGTTTGTGATCTGAAGTGTACAGGATTCAGAGAAGGTTATTGGGTGAAAGAATACTCCAAAGAATCTAATTGTGAATGGATGTATTTGTCTCGCTGTTCACTTACACAAGCTATTTATTCCTGGCAACTTGGGAAGCAGAAAGTGTTTGCCCTATTTGCACCTGCATTGACTTGCAGATGTGCAGTTATCACTGTGAAAATGTTATGATGCAAATCTTATTATTTCTTTCTTAAATTAACGTCCTCCAAAATAAGTTATATGAAACAAATACTATTGGTACTCTACTTGTGTCCCTCAGTAGTGCTTTGCATCGTAATTTATCTGTGCAGGTTTTTGTTCTCAATACATTCAGAATATCCCTCGGGTATTTTGAGAAGCCTTTCCTTCTGCATTACTGGTGAGTTATTTTCCTAATACTGTGATTGTAAAATTGCTTTTTGTTGTAGTGGAACTTTATGCTGATAATATGTTTTAGGTGAATACACTTTGATAATCCCTTTTGTGTGAGGCACGCTTTGCATGGCAAAATCTGACTTATGCCCTCACAGATTTGCGTCGGTCCAGACTGAGTTTTCCTATAGAAATTTTAAGTTTATATACATGTTACCCCTTCTTCAATGTCTCCACTGAAACTTTTTCTCATTGGTGGATAATTTTCGGGTTTCGTGGCATTACCTGACAACAGTTTTCCCACGATGAGTTATACCATCCATCAGTGAGTCTTTTGTCCTTCAAGTAGAATGTCACAATATGGCCACTAGCTGAGAACAAACAGATCATCTTCTTGCCTCTTTTGTTCGTGGATCCTTTCCTGGTAAGACCCATACCAATGTCTATTGTTGAGTTAGGTGTATGTAACTCTACCTGGCTCTAGGAACTGGCTGAAAAGTCTTGTTGGAATTTAAAAATTGAAAACTTGTGTCTTTGTTTTTGTAAATGTAGATTTGCTTCCAAGTGGTAGGTTTCTAATGATTAGTTCATTCTTTTAAGAGTAAGATTGGGAATGGGATTTAAATATTTGGTTTTGTTCCAGAAATGAGCTTTCTTGCTGATTACAATAAAATAAAATAATTTGTTACAATTCCTTTCTTGGAAGTGTTGAAAACAGTGTTGTTATGATAAATTTAATTTAAAGGGAGTCGATTAATGACACTAAACAACACTTACTTTTAAATTTTTCCGGAACATGTTTCAGAGACTTTGCCTCTATCCTCAGCCGGCCATTGACTGGTTCTCATTGGTGTAGTTGACGATATTTTGTCATAGGTCTCCTCTGGTGGCGGTTCAAGGAACTTGCTGAACAAATCTTTTGGGGGTATGTTGAAATTGAATACTTTGTTCCTATTTTTGGAAATGAAGATTTGTTCCCATGTGGATAGTTCTTGTTTTCCTGATGTATGTTTTAGTAGTTTTGGTTCTGGATTTATGTTATAGTTTTTTTCCCAAAAATGTGTGGCAACTGCTGATTTTTCTAATTGTTTATATTTTATGTTTCTAAAGTGTTCCTTTGCTCTTGTTTCTAAATTTCTTTTGGTTTTTCCAGTATAAATTTGACTACAGTTACTGCATTCAATTTTATATATACCAGATTTTTTGTTAGATGGAATGGCATCTTTGATGTTTGAGCAAATTAGGTTTTTTAAGGAGAAATGGTTGACTGGTGCTAGTTGAATGTTTTGTTTTTTGAAGACTTTTTTGAATTTATCATAGGCCCATGGATGGTAAGTGAATTTTTTGAAAATTATGTTAGTTTCTGTAGTTGAGAGGGTTGTGGTTTCCTTTATTAGCTTCTTCTTTTTTGCTGAGTTCACTTTTTGGTCTACTAATGATTTGAGAAAGTTATTTTTTTGTGCTATTTCAATTATTTTGTTGTATTCTGTTTTGTATACTTCTGCTGTGAGAGGGATGTTTACCAGTCTTTGTGCTAAACTATTGAAGATTGCCTGTTTGTGGTATCTTGGGTTGTAGCCATTACTTTTATGTAGTTGTCTGTGTGCGTTGGTTTTCTGTAAATGCCAAAGTTTAGTCTGTTTTTATTCCTCATTATTTTTAGATCCAAAAATGGTAAATACTCGTCTTTTTCTATTTCTTCAGTGAATTTGATGCTTTTTTCTTGGATATTTAAAAGTTTTAGTGTGCCACTGATGTGTTTTTTTGGTACTATTGCAAAGATGTCATCTACATATCGTTGCCAGAGTTTGAACATCCAAGGGAAACCTTTGGTGATCCTTATTTCTAATGCACTCATGTACAGATCGGCCAGGAAGGGTGATATGGGGTTACCCATTGCTAACCCTGAAGTTTGGTGGAAATATTTTGTTTTAAACTGGAAGAAATTTTGTTCTATGCATAATTTGGTTAGTTCGATGTAGTCTGAAACTTCAGGTGATGCCATTCCAAGTGAGTTTTCTATCAGTGGTGGGAGTTGATTAACTGGTATGCTGGGAAACAGTGATTTAACATCAAACGAGACTACTGTGTCCTCTTCTTTTAGTTCAGTATCCTTAATGTGTTCTATAAGTTCATAGGTGTTTTTGATGCTTAGGCTGTCGAATTTTGAAAATGAGTTGAATTTGTTTATTATTTGTTTATTGCAAAGTGGCTAATAAACAAATTAACCCTTTTTCACATAAGTTTACTGTTTTTAATAGTTTAATTTACAGGTTAACAAATACACCCCTAAGTAAAGAGGAATTTAATAGAGAATGAATGAATGAAATAGTCGAATGTGTCCCATGAAGGGCAAAGTTCTCCTACACTTTTAGGTGTAGGGTTAGCTCAGTTTTCCTAACTTGGTGAGCTACTCCACGTTAGGTAATAGAGAATATAAACACATCATTAATACTGCTTTAATTAATGGTTTTAATAAAAATTTTGAGCATACAAAGATTGAAAAATTTAAATATAAAAAATGTAAATGATGTTTTTACTTTGAAAATAATTTTGAAAGTTTTACATACTATCCTTCAGATAATGAAAAATATGAAATTTATCAATTTAACTGTTTAGATTGTGACTGGGTTTACAGTGGAAGGACCAAACGTAATTTGGAAACCAAAATTGATAAATCATCTGTGGCAGTTCAATTTTGGTCATTTAATCATGAAATAAATACAGAAGTTAAATTATCAAAGCAATTAAATGGACTAATAGATTTAATGGTTTAGGAGAAAACAATCTATAACCTAGTAGCACTCACTACATGAAAATAAATATGAAAACAACAGTCAATGATGCAGCTGAATGAATTGTAAAACTAGTCCCATAAAAATGTATAACCTTTTAAAAAGATAAATGAAGCAATGAATGTAGCTAGCTTCATTTTCTACGTAATCAGTAGTTTTGAAGATAAATGAAGTTTATAACAAATTATTATATTTTATTGTAGTGCTTGTAATGGTTTACTCCTTGCTGATTTCTTTGTTTATATTTTAGTTGTCCAAAGTTTTGTCATGAGCGTATTGTTGATTCGCAGCGGCGCAGGCAACGAGTTTAAAGAGATGGGCAGTCAGTGCGGAGATAAAAGCTTGCCAAAATGGTGGGGGGAAGGTGACGGATTTCTAGAGAGTTCGTCTTTCTTCTAATGCCATCTTGATTGTTTGAGAACATTCCGGATAGTGAGTAATCTATAAAAAGGGAGCCGCCACCTGTCAGAGTGAGTCAGTCGGTAATTGGATGTGTGCGCGGGAACAGCTGCGTGAGC
The DNA here is from genome assembly GCA_030765055.1 of Mantis religiosa. Classification (NCBI taxonomy): domain Eukaryota; kingdom Metazoa; phylum Arthropoda; class Insecta; order Mantodea; family Mantidae; genus Mantis; species Mantis religiosa. The sequence goes on along the minus strand of CM060950.1, from coordinate 152,347,199 downwards.
TGTGTTGTGGTCGTTGACCTTGCAAGTTGTATTGTGTGTGATGTAATTCAGCGACTAAATTGTGACAAAGTGTGTTTCTACGGAAATAAAGAGCAATTTTTGGTGTTTGTAGCCTGAACTTTTAATTTCACGAATCCACAAAGTCACAATTGGTGTCAGGAGTGAGACGTACCACCATGGAGGCTTGATTGAAAATATTCTACAGGAACTGAAAGAAATGAGAACAGCGAATGACAACCTCGCTGCGAAGACGGAGGCGACAAATCACAACCTGACCATGAAGATGACCAAATTAACAACGAAGACGGAAGCTGCAAACAACAACCTGGCTGCGACGATGACTGCGATGAAGGCCGAATTAACCACTGAAATAAAGGTTGCCAACGAGGCCCTCGCCGAAAAATTTGAAGAACAGTTGGCTGGCGTGAGGGATGACGTCATGGGGCTGGGCAAGTGGATGGGCCAAATAGACGAGCGCGTCGAAGACCTGGCGAACCGCTTTAATGACCCAGAAGGAAAGGCCGACAATAACACCAAATCCCTCGAAGACCTGGCGAGCCGCGTTAACAACCTGGAGGGAAAGGCCTACACCAGCACTAAGTCCGTGAATGCTGTGGTGGAGGACATCGTCGGCAGAATGATGAAAGATTTAAAGGCCGATGCGTCGAGACGTGACACATCTGCGCGCGTGAAGCCGTCAAAGTACGACTGCACGTCCACGTTCAAAGTCTTCCGCCGCCTTGACACGGTGGCCATGCATAACAAGTGGTCACCAGAGGAGGCCGCACAGCTAATAGCCAGCCTCCAGGGACGGGCCGCAGAAGTCCTGAATGCGGCCTCGACAGCGGCGGCGTCCAAGGTCATCTGGGAGGCCCTGGAGAACCGTTTCGGGAACCACGGCTTGGCCGCAGCCTACCGCAGCCAACTAAATTCAAGGACGCAGCAACCAGGGGAGACGCTGCAGGAGTTCGTCCTGACAAATGAACAACTGGCCAGCAAAGCCTTCGTCGACCTCCCACCTGAATTTGTATCCCGGGAAGCCCCCTACACGTTCGTTGATGGGGTACGAAACTTCGAGATACGTCAGCGCCTAATGCTTGGCGACAACAAAACCATCTACAAGGCGTTAACAGTATCATTGAGGATGGAGGCGACGAAGGTGACGGCTACTCTGACGTCGAGAACAAGGAGTATCCCCTACACTGGACACCAAAGACCAGCCGAGGGATGCCGGCGAAGACCTAGTGGCGTGTGTTGGGGGTGTGGACAGTTAATGCCAGAGGTTCTACGTCCTGGACCTGTAGGAACAAGGACCCGGGCCTCCTACCAGGGAGTTACCGAGCTGTCCCGAAAGGGCACCCGGTGCCTCTGTGGCTCTTTCCATAGGGCAAGACCTAGAGACTAACAAGCCCCCCCCCCCCCCCCCCCATCTGGTTCTGTGGACTCAAGACGGGATGGAAGTGGATACTCCACTTACGTGCACCAACTCCAAAATGGGAAGGCTACCGATATGACCTCGGTGGGGCCGCCTGGTGATCTAGCACACCTTCTACTAGCTATGCTGGCTAGTACGTGGGAATATTAATGGCTTCCCTCAACCTCGTCCGGAGACATACCCGATCTCCCACGGGTATCGGGAACCATTGCCCCCTCGAGTTCAACCCAATCCGAACAACTCCCTATCAGGGAGGGGCTCGAATGTTCGGCCCGAGGTTCCTCTAGTAACGTCAGAGGTACCACGAGTGCTAGGGGTCCGCAGCGCCCGCACCACGGCAGTTAAAGGGGCTTCCTTATAGTATGGAAAACGCACCTGCATGCTGGTGTACAATTTAACCTGCCAAGCTACGCCGTCCACCAATCCGAGTCGACCGGCGAGGCGGCGATACAGCTATATTCATAAAAAAACCACATCACCCATACTCCTATCACCATTCCTTCGCTTCAACACCTGGAGGCGACTGCCATAATGCTCTCCTTAGGCGGTTCAGACCTTGTGCTTGTAGTGGTGGACGACCCGCCCAACCATCCCTTCTATGAAGTGGATTACAGGGCACTCCTAAACCTAGACCACAGAGTGTGCATAGCCGGCGACTTCAGTGCCAAACACCCAGGATGGAACAGCCGCACCCAGAATGGAAGGGTAAGGAGCATCTACCCCCTCATCAGCGGAGACCCAACCCTCCATGCGCACGGTCCGTGGGCACCATTGCACTTCCCGCCTGGTGCGGAAGATAGACTGTGCAATCACCAAGAATATTCCATTTCATCTGGACCTTATGGTGGTAAATGCTCTGGATTCTGACCACAACCCAGTTGTGATCAACTCACACGTTGTTTTCTAATGCCTTGCGTCTGGCAATGAAGCCATTAGCATTCGTGCTTTCCAATACTTTTGAACTGTAGTTTCTTCTGATCTTAATGCTTTGCAGGTCTTCAAGTGATCTTCATTCATTTCTTCTGGATCGTTACACAGGACACATAATGGTGAAGCTGAGATACCTATTCTGTAGAGATGACTTGCCAGACAGTCGTGATTTGTCAATAGTCTGAAGGCTGCCAAAAGATTCAACTCAGACGTTACCGTTGCAGCTCTGGCAACGGCTGACTGGTTGGACGAAGTCAACTGGGATGCCGCTGTCCTTGAAATCCAAAACTCCGTGGACGCCTGCCCTCGAATTGACTCTGTGGAGCCACTCGAGGTGGCAGCCAAGGAGTTCTCCACATCCATTCTAAATTCAGTCCATGCTCACACACACCACATTCCAATTGTTGCACCAAACCCAACAGATATCCCAGGACCCATCAGACAGCTTATAAGGGCAAAAAATGCTGTGAGAAAGCTGTGGCAGAGATTTCACTATCCCAGGATTGGAGAAGTACACCAGGGGTTCAAATCCCTGGTAAGACGACTCCTAAGAGCACACCGCAAAGAGGCCTGGGAAAACATGTTAAGGCAAACTAATCTCCAGGAGAGAAAACCATGGTAAATAGTCCGTAGCCTGCGGAAAGACAGAACAGTACACCAGCACCCCTTGCACAGCCCTAGAGGTCGACTAGTTTGAGTCGAAAGAAAAAGCAGGTGCACTAGCAGACTATCTGGAGGCCCAGTTGCAACCCAGGATTGAGCCAATAGACGATGACCATACTGACCTTGTGGAACGAGTGGCGGAGGACTTCTTGGAAGCCCTGCCCCCAGACCATGAGGAGTTCCACAGTCCCATGATAACCCCTAGAGAGTTAGTCACCACGCTTAACTCTCTAAGAACCAACAAAGCCCCTGGACAGGACCATGTCACAGAGGAAATGCTCAAGCACCTTCCACGCAGAGCCGTGATTCACTTGACCCGCGTTTATAACGCATGTATGTTCATGCGCCACTTTCCAGCTGTCTGGAAAGAGGCGCGTGTGGTATGCGTTTTAAAGGCGGGGAAAAATCTGGTCTTCCCGTCCAGTTACCGGTCCATCAGCCTTCTGCCAGTTTTGTTGAAGGTATTCGAAAAACTGCTCCTCTCCCGGCTTCTTCCTCACTTAGAGGAAAAGGGCCTAATCCCGGAACACCAGTTTGGCTTCCATTCTGGCCATTCCATGACTGAGCAACTACTGCAGGTTGCCGAGAAGGCCTCCCTGGGATTCCAGGAAAGGTCTAAAATGGTAGCAGTGCTGCTTGACATGGAAAAAGCGTTCGCCACAACCTGGCACGAGGGGCTTATTTACAAGCTCCTAGAGCATGAAATCCCCCTTCCATACATTTCCTTGGTAGCCGGTTACCTCAGAAACCGAAGCTTCCGAGTAAAGATGGAGGGGACACTGGAGTGCTGGAAGGCAGCGTGCTGTCGCCGGCAGTTTTGCAGCTTACATGGCCGACATTCCTACACACCACAACACCCACACCTGTCAGTATGCGGACGATCTCATGATCTTTGCAGTAAATAGAAACCCAAGGTATAGCTTTCGGCAAATCCAAACCCAGCTCCGGGCCATTGGCGTATGGAGCACAAAATGGTAAATGGCAACTAACCCGGAGAAGAGCTCTACAATTCTCCTGGCAAAAACCAGGGCCAACCGGTTACAGCAGAACTAAGTTTTACGGCGCCATAGAATCCCATTGGTGTAAACGGCGAAGTATCTCGGAGTGACGCTGGACCATAAATTAACTTAGATTCCGCACTTCAAGGGCAAGGTCCAGCTGAGGCACATTGCGCTCCAGAACCTATACCCCATATTCCGTTCAACCATGCCCCTCTGTCTGAAACTCCAGCTTTATCGGGCGATCATCCTGCCCATGATTCTGTATGACTGGGAGATTTGGGGAACAGTGGCTAATTACACTTTCGTCAGACTCCAGATGCTGCAGAACAAGGCACTCCGAATCATCTACGATACAGACTGGAGATTTCCGGCCCATATCCTTCATGAACATTCCAAGATCCCATACATTGTTGATGTCATCCACGAGAGGGCACGATCAATGTACAACAAAATTCAAACCCACAGCAACCCTTTGGTGAACATCCTGTTAGATATGACCAGAGGGAACAAAGACGCTTGCCATCTTACAAACTCCCAAGAGATGTCATGGGGCCCCTTGGTTAACCCAGAAAAAATCCTCATATCTCTATGTCTCATATTACGCCTGATGGTTCCGGTGATATGCAACCTGTAACCAAAACGGAGTAAAAACATCCAATCGTTTCTCCCAAAACGGGGAAATGCTATAAAGCAGCTGCCTTCTGAGATTATTCAAGGGCATCCCAACCCAAATTTCCTAAAACACACAACCTACCCCTAGCAGAACAAACAAATCCCACTAGACTCATTTCACAGGTTAAGCCGCAAAGCGGCTAGGTACTGCGGCACAAGACACCTGGATGGGGAAAAGCCCCGCCCGACTAGGACTACCTCTGGAATCTCTGGACGATTCAGTAGCTAGGAAGAGTACAAGGAGGACTTTTCTACGCCACTGATGATGCATGCTGCAGTTGCAAGCAAAACATCTGGAAGAAAGATGAAGAAACCCAGTGGACCATGGCCTTACAGCCCAGAATCTTCTGCTGAACAATGCAATAGTAATTTGTATATTATGGTTGAAAAGAGTTTCCCAACAAAAATTCCTCTCTTTTCTGTTATTGTTGTCTTTTAAGCAGCAGACATCCTTCAAGTAATCATAAGTTTCCACAAATAGTGCATTTAAAATATAATTTTAAAAATAAGTGAAGAAAATATTATGTAAGGAAAATAAATAATCTATGAAGTATAGGGTTTAATCTTTGTTTATTTGTAACAGTTATACATCACTTAACATTCTGAACATTTACAACTTGTTTCAAAACCCAGAATACCAACTTGCAGTAACAGTCTCATACACAGATTAGAAAACATGTTTGAAACAAAGATCAATAGAGCAAAGAGCTAAAAATATAGAGGTTGCAGAAACAAATGAATGCAGCACTTAACTAGTCTACAAGAGAGTACAGAAATCCAAAATAATAACCAATCAAGGAGACCAGCAACCCCTCCAAAGTTACAAAGGAAAATGAACTTTTCAAAAAATTCAGATAATACCTAATAGCATTCAACAACTCAGTTTTCAAAGGATGTAACATCACTCTGGCACTGAAGAATAACCATTTTATAAGATACCCAGTAAACTCAAAACTAAAAGATGAAATTCCACCAGTTAACAGATCATGAATAAACCAGATTGAATACAAGGATTGTAACAAAACACATAAAGACAAAAAGATTGAAAATCAGAATGAAGGAACATTTCAGAAATATAAGAATGAAGCAGGAAGACAAATTGCCAATAGTGTGACATTTTTGCCATGAACACCACACCATCCAAGAAAATCTGAAGCTGTGGAAACATAAAGCAGTTGCAGAACTAGCAGTTTGTTGAAATATGCATATTTATTACAAAATACAGAATAATTATGAATTTTGAAATCCTGACTGGATTTCTTTCTAATAATTGAATGATTTATTATTTTCATTAAGTTTACATAAAATATACACAATTTATTACTCTCTCTTGGAGATGCTTTTGTCTGTTTCTTCCCCTTAAATTTAACACACATTTGTATACATAATGGAAAAGTCTGTTTCTTCTGTTTTTTTTTTTTTTTTTTTTTTTTTTTTTTTCCGTACCTGTATTTTCAATTTTTCTTCATCTTTCTTTTAGATAGCATCTTTCTTTTGAACTCTACTTTTTAAAAATATTTTCTTGCTTTTTCATATATTTGTCTGATGTTCAGTTAAACAATTTTGTAACTTTTGTCTTTATTGGAAAATCCATTTCTCTAAAGTTCCCTCTCCGTTTTTCAGTATTGCTTTCTAGAATGTAATGCCAATTATAACAGAATTTACTACATTTTAGTGCATCTCTCCTCCTTTTTCCTCCCTCTTAGACTATTTGAATTCATTATACCTGTTCTTGCGCATGCATGCCCTATTTTTACCTCTTTGTTACATACCTTGATGTATTTTTCTCTACCCTATTCTGTTTTAAAATATTTACAATCTATTAATGACCTTTTTTCAGTAAAACTGCTTACAATTTCTTGCTTTTCAATGTCCTCAGCTCTTATTCTAATTACTTTCCAGAAACCTTTACTTTGATATGTTTTTTCCTGCACATGTTTTCCCCATTCCTATTTCTTTCAATTTTATCTGTATCTTATGCATCCAGGTTCCTTTTTCCCTAATTTTCTCTGTATAGCCATGCATTGTTTAAAATATCATTTTGCTATAATAGATTTATTTTGAACCAGTATTTGACCCGTCTTTGTACTATTTTATCTTTTACTCCCATTCTCCTTAGTTCTGCTTTTGTTTTCCATTTGGTGAACTTCGTGATCACTCCAGGGTTATTTTGGAAAAGTTTCTGTGGGTTGCATCTACATTTTCTAAGCATTGTTGTTCAACTATCAGTAGGGAGAATTATGTCCAGTTTGAGCAATACTGGCCCTGGACAAAAAGTTGATAAAACATATTGTGAAAAATGTTAACTAAGTGATGTACATATGTGTTACAAATCAATTGAAAGGTTTAATTTTATTATTAGTGACATCATTGTAACTGTCTATTCCACAATCTAATATGAGGATTTCATTGTTATGAAATATTTATGTCTCATGCTTAGAAAATTGCTGCTTTTGTTCTCACATGTAATGAACACTATGAAGTCTCATATAAATTTTAGCTCTGTGCTAACACTCTGTTCAAATTAGCTATTTGAACAATGTCTGCATCCTTAGTGTTATTTCATCTGAAAGTTTTCATAATGCTGCAGAAAGTATTTCTACCATTCTTAGTTCACTGCAGATTGATATTTAGATGTTTTTATGCTTGTATAACTGCATACAGTATTAGCAATTACAGAAATCGTACTGATTCTTAATGTGAAAATCACAGCTACCATAGAAGTTGTACAATGGTTATACCCAGCTTGTTTTACTATGCCAAAGCAATGTGAACTTTTTTCTCAATCTTCTATATCTGAATTGATAACATAAATGGAAATAGTTTTACACTGGCATAATCTGCTGGTTGCTGTAGCATTTTTCAATAATTAATATGCAAGCACACGGCTGTTCCTTGTGAATATTTCATACAGAAGCTTTTATATACAAATGTGACTACATTTTTGGGTAATAAATACAAATTTAACTATCCAATGTGCAGTCATTTTCCAGGCAAGTCTTGACATTGGTGGCTTGTTATCTGCGAAGAAGGAATACATATCCATCAATATTGCATGCTTATGTCTGAAGCGGAAAAATTACCATTCATAAGTACATACGTAGAACCAGAACCAAAATTTAAAGTAGTACTGATTAAAATTTAATTAACCATTAAAATGAATGAATCTATTTTAATAAATGATTATTGTGACAATAGAATTTGCTGGAATATTTACTTTGTTTACTTTGAGGTATGAAAATGTTTGTTGTCAACTGGTCACAAACATTCTGGTTGATAATCGTTGACATCAAAGCTACTGCAACATAGTATCTTTAGGTATTTTTAAAAAATGCTTAAAATGTGTGAATAAGTTATACAGACTCCTAAATAACTAATTGTGTAATAACTTCGTGAATAATTTCATTATAACCTCTTGTAATTGTATCTTCTGTATAAGTGTTGGTCATTTTGGCACCAGAATTTGTCATCAACCAAAGATTATCAAATTATTCCCATTCATTTTCTTTAAACCTCATAAACATTAATATAAAATAGTGCACTTTACAATTTTTGAAAACATAACTACATTTCAAACCCTTTAATTCAGAATGCATAAGCCATACCCATAACACCACAACATGCCTGGAGAAAAATTAACTAACACAAGGCATAGTAATGGTCATCTGTTGTCATTAGCTATATATTACCAAAGAGCTTTTGTTAAAGTAACGTAAACAGGAAAATTGAGCTGACTTTATGACAAATGAGCTAACTAAACTTATAAACATTCCAAAATGTATCAGGAAACATTGCATTTAAAAACTTATTTTAATTTAAATTGTTGCCTAATTTTTTATTGTATTAAAGTGAAAACATCCAAAAGGTACCATTCCTGATATTTTACTATATCTGGTTGTATTATGGACTACTAATTTTTACTATTTTCTTATATCATTGTAAGAAAGGTTATTGTTTACAGAAATTGAATAAAGACTTCAGTTTATACAAGCTGGTTCGAGATATGCGGAAACAGCGCATTGCAATGGTGCAAACAAAAGAGCAGTATGTCCTTGTACATCAGGCTGTGCGGGAATTATTCCAGGAACAGTTACGTATGATTGATTCTCATCCATATGAAAATATTGATGCAAATGGCATGCCTTTAGTGAAGCATGCAGAACCATTATATACCACACCAGGTCCGGCTACACCAGAACTGAGCTATGAAGGTGAGCACTACAATCTTATCTTGATTGGTTTTCGATGTGTTGTAGTTTCAAAGGTATTCTGTTTAGTCATATATAGCTGTAGTTCACAAATGCAATTGAAATTAAGTGGAATTGGAGAAGGGTCAGTGCCTGTTTAGAACAAAGATCATATTTCTATAGCATTGCAGAACAGTTTGTCCAGCTGTTCTCTGACACAGGCTTGAGAAAGAGTTTCTGCAAGAAACAGTTGTGTTGCGACAGATATATTCCTGAATTAAGTGATGCTATGGTTGTTTTTTTTTTGTTGCAATTTACGTCCTCCAACGTTGTTGTATTGGACGATGAATGAAATGGGTGAAATGATGCTCAAATGAGTCCAGGGTCCATGGAGCTTAGAGTTACCCGACATTCATCTATCAGGATAAGGAAAAACCCCTGAAAACACCTTATCCAGGTTAACTCGCCCTGACCGAGATTTGAACTCGGGACCTCTTGAACGTGAGGCAGACATGCTACCATCTATGCTACTGAGGTGGGCATGCTATGGTTAGCCAACACTTACCATCATTTCAGCCAATTTCAAGCAAATAAAATTGACACTACTCACTGAATATGGTCAGAAACACTCTTCAGCAATGAAAGAAAACATAGTAATATGATGAGATTTAACTGTATTGGAACACCACAGAGAAGCGAAATGATTATTAATTTATAGATGAGTCTTATTTATTACACATCTGCTTCACACCAATTTCTTAAGATAAGTGAAGCCTGTATAACAAATATTTATATTTGTGTAATAGTAATAAATTTAAATTCAGTTCAACTTTAGTTTTAGGAGTGATGTGGTTCAATTTTGCATTAATGGTAAGTCAGAACTTCAGAGCAATAAGTCCATTTATACAAAGGTACTCGTCTGGATTCCATTGTCTACTTGAATGTGTTGGGGTAAAGGATTGGAAATATAGTATATGGGACAAAGTACACAAACAAATCATTGCAATTAAATGACAAAAAGGATTAAGATAGTTGGAGAATATTTAGAAAGAGTAAGAGAGAAATGGATCAGTGTAGCCAATGAAGACAAGCAAAAATACAGCTAGGAAATCTAAAAGGTGGGTGTCCATTATACAAAAAACCAGGGGGTTGAATATAATGGACTACGTTGTATTGGAGGACTTTAATATTGTCGCGAATCCATTATTACGACTGGTGGCATACGCGCTAAAAGGGTTTGGTGTGGAGCGATAACAGATAGATAGCATAGTGTGGAGGTAAAGAGCCTGCAAAAACAGATAGATAGCCTGAAGATAAAAGACTTGCCGACACAGATAAAGTTACACGTCTAGAATGTTCCTGTTTTATCTGGTGACGTGTTAAGAGAACATTCTATAGTAGTCTGGAATCATGAATGGTTGTGTATAAAAAGAAGCCATGGCTAGTTATCGGACAGTCATAAACAGAAATGAAGGCCTAACTATCTGAAGTGAACGAGGCCCTCGCCGAAAAATTTGAAGAGCAGTTGACTGGCGTGAGGGATGACGTCGTGGAGCTGGGTAAGCGGATGGGTTAAGTGGACGAGCGCATTAACGACCTAGAGGGAAAGGCTGACAATAACATCAAACCCCTCGAAGACCTGGCGAGCCGTGTTAACGGCCTAGAGGGAAAGGACGATACCAACACTAAGTCCCTGAGTGCCATGGAGGAGGATGTCGTCGGGTTGAAGGATTTAAAGGTCGATGCGCCGGGATGCGACACATCTGCACGCGTCAAACCGCCGAAGTACGACGGCACGTCAACTTTCGAAGTCTTCCGCCGCCAGTTCGACACGGTGGCCAAGCACAAGTGGACACCAGAGGAAGAGGCCGCACAGCTAATAGCCAGCCTCCAGAGACGGCCCGCAGAAGTCCTGAACGCGGTCCAGACAGCGGCGGCGCCCAAGGACATCTGGGAAGCCCTGGAAAACCGCTTCGGAAACCACCGTCTAGCCACAGCCTACCGAAGCCAGCTAAAATCAAGGTCGCACCAGCCAGGGGAGACGCTACAGGAGTTCGCTTTGACAATTGAGCAGCTGGTCAGCAAAGCCTTACTCGACCTCCCACCCGAGTTCGTATCCCGAGAGGCTGCCTACACGAGACACCGAGATACGTCAGCGCCTAATGCTCGGCGACTACAAAACCATCCACGAGGCGCTAACGGCATCATTGAGGATGGAGGCGGCCAAGGTGACTGCTACCCTGACTTGCCGAACAAGGAGTATCCGTTACACTGGAGACCGAAGGCCAGCTGAGGGACGCCGGCGAAGACCTAGTGGCGTGTGTTGGGGGTTTGGATAGCCGGGACACCTGGAGAGAGACTGTCCACACCAGGAAGAGCAGCCGGAAAATGATTAAGGGCCGTCGTGGAGAGGGGCACGTCGTTGCCATCACCACCGTCCCCTCAAGTGATACTGCGCGCCTTCAGCCGGCATATGGATGACAGTCTCATCGCGGACGTTTGGGTGAGAGGGAAACCGTGCCGCGTGCTTGTGGACACCGGGGCAGCCGTGACCATCAGACCTGACGTGGCCAAGGGTTTGCCGTCGAGATAACCGAGTCGACCATACCAGCTTGTGACGGCATCGGGCGACACCTTGCCTGTGAAAAAGAGGCTCTGCTGAAGTTGACCTTGGGATGGAGTGCTGTGCGTTAGTGGGTGTTCGTCGCGAAGGTGGCGGAGGAGGTGATACTGGGATTGGATGCTCTCAGGAGCCATGAGGCGACGGTTGACGTCAGCAGGAAGGTCCTGCGGCTTAATGGAGAGGAAGTGATACTTCGGCAACCAGAAGAGTGCCTGGGAATTTGCAGGGTCGTCCTGAGGGAACACGTGGTTGTCCCCATGAGAAGCGAGGTGGTGGTGACGGCGCGACTGGAAGGCCAGCGAACGAAGAACATGATGCTGGACCAGAAGACACCTGTGCATGGGCTATGTTTAGCCAGGACATTGTTGACGTGCCGCAAGGAGGTACCCCTAAAGCTGCTCAACCTGACGGACACCGATAACGACATCCAGGCCGGGACAGAGATGGGGACATGTGAGCCCGTGGTCAGCGTAATACCAATCGGCAAGACACCGGTGTCGACGCAACACTTGGGGCCCCGGCTGGAAGGCTTACTGGAGAGGGCGGCCGACCACCTGACCGTAGTACAGCTGGAGAAATTTCGACAACTACTGAAACGTAGCACGGACAAAATGCTTCTCCACATCGACGGAGTGATTGAAGAGTCTGACAGCCCTTGGTATTCCCCTGTAGTTCTGGTGAGGAAGAACGCGAGCTACGCTTCTGCTTGGACTACAGGACGCTGTCACCAGAAAGGATTCCTTCCCATTACCCCGGATTGACGACACCCTGGACACACTGGCTGGTGCGCAGTGGTTCTCGACCCTGGACCTGAAGTCGGGTTACTGGCAGGTAGCTCTGGACCCAAGAGAAAACCGCATTCTTGAGAGGCAAATGGCTTTGGCAGTTCATAGCTATGCCCTTTGGCCTCTGCAACGCAACAGCTACCTTCCAACGCTTCATGGAATCAGTGATGAGAGGACTGACTTATGACACCTGCCTGTTATACCTAGACGACATCATCATCGGCAAGACATTTGAGGACCATCTGGTAAACCTGAGCAAGGTGCTACAAAGACCGCAGGCAACTAACTTGAAGCTAAACGCAAAGAAATGCCAGCTCTTCCGCAAGGAAGGCAACTACTTGGGCCACATAGTCTTGCCGACTGGAGTGGCCACAGATCCGGAGAAGACATAGGCTGTGAGAGATTGGCCTCGCCCAAAGGATAAGTGAGAGTTAAGCAGTTTCCTGGGGCTTTGCAGTTATTACCACCGCTTCATAAAGGGCTTCTCCAACATTGCCAGGTCCCATCACCCGCCTGTCAGAGGAACATCGGCCTTATGTGTGGACGGAGGATGCCAAAGGCGCTGAAGAAGACACTGTGCAGTGTTCCTATTCTGGTATTCGCACAACCAGGTGGCACCTTCATTGTGGACACCCATGCCAGCGACCATTGCATTGGAGGCGTCCTGTCCCAAATCCAGGTTGGCCAGGAGCGGGTGATAGCTTACTAGAGCAACACGTTATCCAAGGCAGAGAAGAACTACTGCATCACCCGGCAAGAACTACTGGCGCTAGTAAAGACCTTGGAGCACTTCCACAAGTACCTCTATGGTCAGCCATTCCACCTGAGGACTGACCACTCCGCTCTAACCTGGCTGCTCAGCTTTAGAAACTTGGAAGGCCAGACAGCCCGTTGGTTCCAGAGGCTAGAGGAGTATGACTTCACCTCTGAACATCGTGGAGGAAGGAACCAAGACAATGCAGACGCCATGTTCCAAAGACCCTGCCCAGAAGAGTGCGGTCAATGCACTAGAGTGGAACAGAAGGAGCGTGCCGCAGCTCTCAGTGGTCACGGCAGTGCCTGCGGATGGCTCGGATAGCGCAGGCCTGAGGAGGGAGCAGCTGGCAGACGCAGACTTGGGGCCACTCTTGAGAGAAGTGGAGGCACGGACAACCCAACCTGGGAGGACATGGCTCAAAGGAGCGCCACATACAAGTCCTACTGGGCCCAATGGGACTCACTGATGATCAGAGAAGGCATGCTGTTCCGGGTATGGGAATCACCCGATGGGAAGACAGAGAGGGAGCAGTTGGTACTTCCCCGAAGTAAGGTTCCGAAAGTCTTAGAGGAAGTGCACGCTGGTACTTCAGGAGGACACCTGGCATCAAACCGAACAATCGAGAAACTCCGACAGTGCTACTACTGACTGAGGCTCTGAGCAGATGTTGAGAGATGATGCTGTCAATGTCACATGTGTGCGGCAAGTCGCGGCCCCCAGACTAGGAGCCGGGGACGCATGCTGTAGTACAACGTTGGAGCGCCATTTCATCTCATCGCTGTCGACATAGCTGGACCATTCCCAGTGTCCGACCAAAGCAATAAATACCTAATGGTGGTCGTGGACTACTTCAAGTTGCCGGAGGTGTGTGCCATCCCGAACCAGGAGTCGAAGACGATCACAGAGTGCCCATGAAGCAAGTGTTCTGTTGTTTTGGGGTGCCGTTAGAGCTCCACAGCGACCAGGGCACCAATTTTGAGTCTAACCTAATGAAGGAGGCACTGGAATGACTTGGGGTGAACAAGACTCGCACAACACCCCTATATCCGCAGTCAGACGGCATGGTGGAGAGGTACATTAAGACCTTAGAACACCTGTGGAAGGTCGTGGCCAGCCATCAGCGAGACTGGGACATCAAGGTGCCACTGTTCTTGCTGGCCTACCGTTTGTCAAGACACGATACCACTGGGATGACGCCAGCCAGCTTAATGTTCGGCCGAGAGTTATGCCACCCTTGTGACCTGGCTTTTGGGAGCCCCCTGGATGCAAAACAGCCAGCAAATGAGTATGTGGAGAACCTGGTGAACCATCTCCACGACATGCATGAGATGGCTCGTCAGAACATCCAGAAGGCGAGCGACCTCATGAAGACCCGATACAGCAGGCAAACCAACAGCCAAGGGTTCCAGCAAAGTGACCTGGTCTGGTTGTACCGCCCTACCCGGACCAAGGGATGCTGCCCGAAACTTTAACAACTGTGGCAAGGACTGTACTGGATGGTAAAGAGGATTAACGACGTGGTCTACCGCTTCCAGAAGGTGCCCCAAGGAAAGATGTAGTGTTACACCTGGATTGTCTGTCCCGCTCTGATGGTGCTGTTCAGGACGACCAGCCTTGAGGAGGGAGCAGTGTCGCAAATCCATTATTATGACTGGCGGAGTATGCACAAAAAAGGTTCTGCGCATAGCGATAAGACAGATAGCACAGTGTGGAGATAAAGAACCTTCAGAAACAGGTGAAGATAGCCCAGAGATAAAAGGCTTTCTGACACAGATAAAGTTACACGTCTAGAAGGTTCGTGTTTTATCTGGTGACGTGTTAGAGAACATCCTATAACAGTTTGAATCATGAATGGCTGTGTATAAGAAGAAGCCATGGCTAGTTATTGGACAGTCATAAACAGAGAGTCGTAAACAGCATTGTAATGAGAGAGTGTAATTGGAACTGGTGCGTGTTTTGGAAGTGAACTTTTTGTTGTGGTCAACGACCTTGGAAGATTGTATTTGTGTGTTACGTAATTCTGCTGGTGTCCAAAGTGTATTTCTACGCGAATAAAGAACTTTTGAATTTCTGCAACTTGGACTTTTAATTCTACGAACCCACAAAATCACAATATATTAAAAGAAGAAAAACTGATTCTAGTAGGCCTCTTCATAAGTTCCTCAAGACACATCACATACTTTCTCACACACATTTAGGTGCAGGTTTAGGTTTGTAGACCACTTCTATAAGCCCTTAACTAATTTTTACGAGACTCAGTAGAACTACTGAATTTATAAACTACATCCTGTTCACAATAGAAGTTGAAAAATATAGCAACATATCTTTCCTAATCCTAAAAATAATCCAAGACAGTCCCAAGATTTCATTTGGCATATTCAGAAAATTGATGCATTTTTAAATATATCAGGAATGATAGCTATAATCCTAAAGCCAATAAACATGCCATACTCAACAGCCTAGCCTACAGTTTGGTATGTCATTTTCAGTAATTGAATACAAGAAAGAAAATTATTACTGTTTCTCCATCCATAAGCAATGGTTACAGCAAACAAGTCACAGATTAAAAGGTAGCTAAATTAAAAAAACTCATACTTAAAGGAAAATGCAAAATTCATACAGTAAAAAAGACAAGACACAGTTCAAAGGTTTTACTTCTATTCTAGAACATTCCTTAAGTTTAGGAAGATCCAAGAAACACAATCTCACCTTAGCCCTGCGGAATAGCTTAAGCTTATGAAGCGTGAATAAACATTTAAGACTACATTACCACATCTACAAGCTGACATGTACAAACTTTGGTCAGATTAGAACAATCTTTAAGGCAAGGCAAAATGTGACTTAGAACCTGGATTAAAAGGTCACATGAGAATACATAAATGTGCTGTATCACATAACTTCTGGTTTATCAACAATGAAATCTCATTAAACATAACACTGTTAAAATGAGCCAGATATGCAGCAGAACTAGATGCAGAAGAAAATACTTATAATAAACACGTAATGAATTTTTATGTACAACTAGCAAATCACCTCTGGAAAATCATTTCACCATTAGAAAATAAATGTCATCATGATGATGGCGACACTGCATGTTTACCTAGTAATTGGAGTCAGTTAGACATATGGTTAGGATGGACACAAATGTCATGTGAAATATAATTTAAATTACCAACTGTAGTGGTCTTAGAGTTACAAATAGGCTGAACATTCATTAATGCAGATTTTAGCCCTCGAGTAGTCGCATGGGCTACATATGTAGCCCACCATTTTGTTTTTGCAAGTGCACACTTTCTTCTGCTTTTATGGTGGTGGGGTTTTTGATGCAATAGCTTCTTGATGCAATATGTTCTAAACGATCAGTTGGCTATAATATTTTTTAGCCAGACAGTATTTCAGGTATTTTCGATTAAACTTGGTTGCGCACATCTGAGCACTAATGTAACAGTTGCTGAAATGGCTACTAAGAGAGGTTTGTCATATGGGAGTTCTTGAGGACAATTTGCTAATTACGCAGTGGCTTAATGAAGCTCTAAAAGAAAGTAGTGAAAGTGACATTGAACTAGATGACAATGATGGAGAACAGGATCATGTTTCCCCAGATCTGCATTACTCTGACACAGGTAGCGTGATGAAAATGAATCAAGTGATGAAGCAACGGATGGTGAACCCACATCAATGTGATCAATGCCATGTGAATTTTTTCTGTGAATCAGAAGTATAAGAAAATCAAACAACGTTTGTTTCTTGTGACAAAATCCTGGGAGCTCATAAAGCCTCAAATAGCAAGAAGAGCAGAACTGAACACTATACCAGTCTCACTAAGAGAGCATGCTAAGATTCTTCTCGAAATTGAAGATGGTCGCTGAACACAACTCACACAGCCTGACAACAAGGTAGGGAGGTGCTACTTTTGCGGAAAAAGCAAGGATAAATCTACTGGGAAGAGTTGCAGCATGTGTCAAAGAAAAATTTGCAATAATCATTCCATGACCGTGTGTAAAGAGTGTCTACAATAAGAACTGTAAACCAAATAGCAATTTTGTGCTTGTCATATTTTGAGACTGTTACTAGACATTTATATGGTGATTGTTGGAGCAATGTAAACAATTAATGCATTCTGTATCAGATATTGTTGTTTTCATTGTTATTAACTTGATTAATATGATTCAGGAATGTAAAGGAACACTTTAAACGAGTTTACCATATATTTTAGACGACATATGGTATAATTTAATTTAATATCAAATTATCTTGAAACAGTTCATAAAACTCAATTTGAATGTAAGTAAACACTATAAAGAAATAAAGGCATATCCCAGAAGGTTATTAAAACAATTATAAATAATGCATAAAGTAAATTTTATATGGGCTACATCACGTGACCACTCACGTCACAAAGCATCACGCGACTACTCGAGGGTTATAATTCAAGGGCAATAATGATACCTAGATCACAAATCTTTATCTGATGTGCTACCACTATGCTGATATGATATTGCACTTGAATCAGTATGTAGTTCATCAGACTTGTAAGACCTTGTAAGAACTAGGATTCGAGTTCCAGGTGAGACGGCTCTGGGTTGTCAGACTTCTTTGTTACACATATCCTTTCTTGGGAATTCTTCCACTCCCCCAGTACAGGACTAGGAAGATAAGGCTTGTGTATATGCCTTGGTCTTTGCATATGAATAAATTTCAACAATAATGCCAATACTCCTGTCTCTTTTGTTTATGAACTACATAGGAATTTGTTCAGTTTTTTAATTGCTGGTTAAGCTACGATGTTAAATTTTTGTTTAATTGCACACGTGTTTCATTATCATTAAATTATATTCCAAAATGTGTATTTTAACTCCTCCCATGCAGAAGTAGTTTGGACTATATTTAACAAAACTTAAAAGTTGTGCTAAAATGGAAAGTAGTATGCTATTTGCACTTATTTACAATCATAATATTGTATAAATATTTTAAATATTTGTAGTCATTCCAGACTTTGTGCTGATATTGAAAAAAGTCAATAAGATGCTGAGAGCAGAACTGGTCTATGTACTGAAAGATATATATGTATCTCACACGTTCACTTTAATAGGTTTATCTGGATATAAATGAGCCGATAATGTGTTACTGGCAAATCTAGGAGGTGTTATGTCTTAGTAGAGTATATTGCATTACAATTAGATTTCTGTTAAATGTATGACATTTTATAGAAATGTTAGCAAATTATAGAAATTATCCATTTGGGAAGGGAGCAAAATGTTCAGATTATATATCAATAATCATTGAAATAAAATAAAAGCGAACAAATGCAGTAAAATGTAATAACATTTTTAAATCAGTCTTCCATTTTACTAAGTGATCACCTGATTGTGTGGTGTTAATTTTGTGTTATTTTAAAATCTGTTACAGAGAAACAAGATGGTAAAGAGAAAGAAATTGAAACTGCAGTTCCTCCATTGCCACAAAAGAAGAGGTCTCATACAGCAGCATCAAAGCAAGAAAAGGAGGTTGAAAATCTCACAGAGAAGCAAAGATCTATAGTTGAGCAGGCTGGTAATAGCTTGCTACAAAAGCCTCGCATTGCTAAGTTAAAGGCCTTGTTTGAAAGAAGTCCCGCACTTAAAGATCGTTCTTCTCAATCAAAGCAGCGAAGTTCCCAACTTGTATCTCGCAGCCATTCTTTGGGTGCTGTTCGTGGTGGTAATGCTGTTCAAGCACTTCCAATTCCCTGCCATGGAATCTTACGTGTGCCTCATCTTTCTTCTAGTTCTAAACCTACTCTTCCTGTTAAACGCAGCAAATCTTTAAAGGTATTGGGTAGCAGCCAATCATATAAGCTTTCTCTAGCCTCACAAGACAAATCATCATCTACTTCTTCGACAGTTTCATCAACTGAATTGGATACTGATATACCCATGTCTGCAGAAAGTGAAAGATACGTTCAAGCAGCAAGAGATGATGTAACACAAGGATCAAAACCACTTATTCCTCCAAAAATTGTTCCAAAAATGAAGGATACAGAAACTGACCTAAAACAACTGAAAAGTAAAGCTGCTCTCTCATTGAATCCAAATGTTATGTCACATCAGCCAGAAAATTTCATCAACTGTGAATATTCTCATGCCACTTCAGTAATCCCTATGAGGAGAAGAAGTTTGGAGTCAATCAACCTAGAAGAAACGACAGCAAGTGTTATAACTGCATACAGTCAGAATGTACCATACCGTAAACCTCAAGTATTGGATGAAGATGCTCGTAGGTTACTGCAAGACTGTAAAGATTATCTTAAAAACACCTTAAAAACTGACAAACTACAATTAATTCAAGATAAAGAAAGGACAAATAAAGTGCAACACAATGAGCAGTTTCAGAATTTGGCATTGGAGGCACAGAGAAAAGTTAATGCTATTGTTGCAGGGCTAGGGGTTCGGGAGAGAAGAAACAGTTTCAGACAAGCAGTAGGTACAAGCCAAGAAGGGGAGTCTAAATGCAACTTCAGATCTAGAGAACATGACAAGATGTGGCCTGTTGGAAATCTCATTTCAAAATTTTCTCCATTTCAGCATTCACCATTTCAGACTGCTTCAGGTACTGTGCCTTCATTTATGCAAAGTAAAGGGAATGGTAGAAATAGAGTTCAGCAAATTACTGTGCAACCCAAGTTAGCAAGAACTTCTAAAAGTCATATAGTGCATACAAAGACTAATGAAAATTGTAATACCACCAGTATGCTCACTAATAGTATGGTTCCTGAGTCATCAACTTCTGGAGTTAGTTTGGTACAAAGTAGGGAAATCAATAAGAAGACTGATAGTGTGAGTGTGAGAATGGGAAAAGTTGGAGCCTATCCTAAACAGACCTCAAGAGAAACACTGCGGACTGATGTTCAAAATTCTGAAACTCATTCTCACATACAACTGAATGAAACAGCAAGGCGTGTTAAGGCTTCTTATCCAAATGCTAATCATTTGGCACCACATTATGGTACAACTTTAGGAGCAGGTTGTTCTGAAGTGATAAACTGTAGTAGTGGTAATAGCTGCAGTGAAAGTAGGAATTGTGTACCTCAGGAGAATGGTTCAGTAACTATAGAGTCAAGATTGTGGACCACAACTGGAGTGACTACAATTGATAAAGGAAGAAGTAATAGTTCCTTGCCACATGTCATGTCTTCCCCACCATCTCCAACTGCTACAGGATCAGTTTCTGTTACTGATCCACAGGCTGCGTTTAAGCAACAGCAGGTACAACAGAAATTGCAGGGTGGTCAAGAAGTTAGTTATGGTAAGTGCAGTTAAATATTTCTTATATGTAATCTAAATTGTTCATGTAAATACTGAATATATTTCTTTTTTATACAAGGCATGTCTAGAAAGTCAAGATATGCTATGCATAGGGGAAACAGTATAGTTTTATGCACAGCAAGGCTACACTGGCAGGACTGGATCCATTTCATTTTCATTTATTTCAAAACTGTATGTTGAATTTGTGCATGTGGCATATGTTTGTAATGGCTATATAAATCGGAATCCTTCCAAATGTAATGGGCTTACCATCACATGATTTTTGAATGCCAAAGTTGAAAACAGTGGAAACCCACTATACCGTTTTAGCTGTTATGATAACTCGATGAACCTAAAATGTGTATCATAATAGTCACCATGAATTCTTAAGTGGCTGGAAGGAATGCTTCTGAAAAGATTGGGGAAACCTTGTACTCACCAACTGTCACTTGATTCAGTCCTTGAAGAATCATGATGGACATTGATTTATTGATGGGATAAAAAATTATCAAGACAGGTTTAAAATTTGACTGCAAACATTTGTGATTCTGGGTTTCAAAAACTCAGAACCAGACTTAATAACCCTATGAATAATAGTGTCAATTATGTTGAAAAGTGCCAGTAATTTGTTTACAGTGGAAGTATTGTCAAGTAAAAATGTTTAGATGGATGCCTGCCTTTCTATCTTAACTTTCTTATATAATGATTAGGAGAATGAAAATTCCTAAAACTAAACATCATATAAACACGTACTTTACAGGATGTATTTGATAGCAGCTGTTCTTTCTTAACTGGTGCTATAACTAATTGGTGTTGCTGTGGTTGCAACTTCTTGTGAATGAGTGTATTCCTTTCTGTGTGAAATATTAACTTGTAGAGATTATCCATAGGTAGCATTTTGAAATTTTTCAGTGTCTGTGTTTTAACACAGAATATTTTTTTCTAAATAAGTTCTTTTTATGTGGCTTTGGGTGTGTTTAAAATTTTTTACTTCTTAGTCATGTAATTTTCAGAGCAACATGTGCTGCTATTGCTAATTATTCCTTATTGCTATTCAGTGAAATGGAGTTTGGGGAGGATGATAGATGATGTGTTTTATTCTACCATTTAGGAGAACAGTATATGTAAACAAAAAGAAGTGTATAAACCAAAATTAAATTATCATTTGTTTAGATGGGTGCATGTAGTTTTTGGTGAAAAGTACTGTGCATTAATGAAATTCAGAAATCAAATATGGACTAAAATAGATAGTCATTAATTAAATTTATTGTGAGTCGATTAATGACACTAAACAACACTTACTTTTAAATTTTCCCGGAACTAGTTTCAGAGGCCTTCCCCTCTATCATCAGCCGGACATCAACTGGTTCTCCTTGGTGTAGCTGGCAATATTTTGTCATCAGTCTCCTCTGGTGGCAGTTCGAGGAACTTGCTGAACAAATCTTTCTGGGGGATGTTGAAACTGAATACTTTGTTACCTTATCCGCCATATTGTCAGCTGTTGTTACGTGCGATCAGTTGGTATAATTTCCACTTCTTGAAGACTTGTTTGCCTATTTTATAAATCCTTTCATGGAAGTGTTGAAAACAGTGTTGTTGTATAAATTAAATTTATTGTGAGTCAATTAATGACACTAAACAACACTTTTAAATTTTCCCGGAACTAGTTTCAGAGGCCTTCCCTCTATCATCAGCCGGACATCGACTGGTTCTCCTTGGTGTAGCTGGCAATATTTTTTCATCAGTCTCCTCAGGTGGCAGTTCGAGGAACTTGCTGAACAAATCTTTCTGGGGGAAGTCAAAATTGAATACTTTGTTCCTATTTTTTGAAATGAAGATTTGCTCCCATGTGGACAGTTCTTGTTTTCCTGATGTATGTTTTAGTAGTTTTGGTTCTGGATTTATGTTGTGTTTTTTTCCCAAAAATGCGTGGCAACTGCTGATTTTTCTAATTGTTTATATTTTATGTTCCGTAAGTGTTCCGTTGCTCTTGTTTCTAAATTTCTTTTTGGTTTTTGTAGTCAAATTTATATTGGAAAAACCAAAAGAAATTTAGAAACGAGCAAAGGAACACTTTAGGAACATAAAATATGAACAATTAGAAAAATCAGCAGTTGCCACGCATTTTTGTGAGAAAAAAAAAACACAACATAAATCCAGAACCAAAACTACTAAAACATACATCAGGGAAACAAGAACTGTCTACATGGGAACAAATCTTCATTTCAAAAAATAGGAACAAAGTATTCAATTTCGACATCCCCCAGAAAGATTTGTTCAGCAAGTTCCTCGAACTGCCACCAGAGGAGACTGATCTGTGGTTCAAATCCCGGCCATGGCATTGAATTTTTCATGTTGACTATCTATCAAGAACCTTAGCCTATATACGGCTAGTGTGGAGAAATGATTAATTTCCATCAATTAACTAAAATGGACTAAAATGCTTCTTTCCAAGTGGGCATAAATTAAACTGTTAATAATCATTGAATCATTCCTTTCAATAGCAACAAGTCTTGAGCCATTTATATCATATGGTCCTCGCATACATTAACGAATATCCATCAACATTTTGGTGGGAAACATTTGGTTTTATAACAAATAGATTTTCTGTATTTTCTTTTCACAAAATAAACACTGTACAAACATCGAGATTCAACTGTATTGGAACACCACAGTGAAGCGAAAAATTATTAAATTTTAGATGAGTCGCGTTTTTTACACATCTGCTTCACTTTCGTACCTATTTTGAGGACATGTTTCGCAAATCTTCGCTTGCATCTACGGCTCTTGTGCGACTGACGCTAGATCCAGCGGTGTGGGTAATTCTGGGGTTGTTGCTGCCATCTGTTGATTTAGTGATGAACTGAAATGTGGGATTCTCTTCTAGCGGGATTTCAAAGTTCATTAGTTGGTTTTTATGTTTTTCTATGTATATCCTCTCCCATATGACGAGTTCACTATGTTTTTGTACGTATTTTAGTAATTTTGTGCTATCTTCAATTTCATGATTTTCAGACCAGAAATGAGCTGCTATTGCGGACTTATCAATATTTTTGTATCTTAAGTGCCTGAAGTGTTCTTTCTTTCTAGTGCCTATGTTCCTTTTTGTCCTTCCTATGTAAATTTTTTCACAGTCTTTACACTTAATTTTGTAAATGCCTGACTTTTCCTCTGGTTTTATCTTATCAGTATTATTACTGTGAAGTAGGTTTTTAATGTTGTAATTGTTTTTTGGTGCCAATGTTATATTGTATTTCTTGAATATTTTTTGGAACTTTTTTGTGGCCCAGGGGTGGTAAGTAAATTTAGCAAATCTAGTTTCTTGTTTTATTGGTGTGAGAGCTGTGATCTGTTTTAATTTCTTTTGAAGTTTGAATAATTTTAGTTTTTTATCTACAAGGTTTTTTCCATATCCATTTTTGATTGCAGTTTTTAAGATTTGATGGTATTCGTTTTGATATTCTTGCTGGCTGAGAGGTAGATTTACTAATCTGTGTGTTAGACTGTTGATGGTTGCATGTTTGTGTGGAATTGGGTTGAAACTATTTGCTTTGATGTAATTATCTGTGTGTGTTGCTTTTCTATGAATGCCAAATTCTAGTTTTTCATTGCCTTTTTTGATTTTAGGGTCTAAAAAAGGTAGAGTACAGTCCTCTTCAGTTTCTACTGTGAATTGTATGCTGGGTTCTTGCAGGTTGAGTAGTTTCAAAGCATCATCTATTAGTTTGTAGGGCACTATTGCAAAGATGTCGTCTACGTATCTGTACCATGTTTTAAACATATGAGGGAAGGCTTTAGTAATATGTGTTTCGAAAAAGCTCATGTATAGATTGGCCAAAAATGGTGATAATGGGCTTCCCATAGCTAGTCCTGAAATTTGTTTATAATATTTTCCATCGAAGACAAAATAATTTTGATGTATACATAATTCAGTCATTGCCACATATTCTTCTATTGCATTGGCATCCAGGTTTATAGAATTTAGCCATTTTTTCAGTTGAATCAAAAGTTTGTCTAATGGAATGCTAGGGAAGAGGGAGCGGACATCAAAGGATACTAAAGTGTCATGAGGTTTAAGTTTAAGATTTTGAATTTTTTCTACCAGGTCTAAAGAGTTTTTTATACTCTGAGTATGGAATTGTGGAAAGGACTGAAATTTTTTGGTTAGCCATTTTGCCAGAAGGTAAGTAGGAGTGTTTATAAATTGTAAATAATATAAACACTCCTACTTACCTTCTGGCAAAATGGCTAACCAAAAAATTTCAGTCCTTTCCACAATTCCATACTCAGAGTATAAAAAACTCTTTAGACCTGGTAGAAAAAATTCAAAATCTTAAACTTAAACCTCATGACACTTTAGTATCCTTTGATGTCCGCTCCCTCTTCCCTAGCATTCCATTAGACAAACTTTTGATTCAACTGAAAAAATGGCTAAATTCTATAAACCTGGATGCCAATGCAATAGAAGAATATGTGGCAATGACTGAATTATGTATACATCAAAATTATTTTGTCTTCGATGGAAAATATTATAAACAAATTTCAGGACTAGCTATGGGAAGCCCATTATCACCATTTTTGGCCAATCTATACATGAGCTTTTTCGAAACACATATTACTAAAGCCTTCCCTCATATGTTTAAAACATGGTACAGATACGTAGACGACATCTTTGCAATAGTGCCCTACAAACTAATAGATGATGCTTTGAAACTACTCAACCTGCAAGAACCCAGCATACAATTCACAGTAGAAACTGAAGAGGACTGTACTCTACCTTTTTTAGACCTTAAAATCAAAAAAGGCAATGAAAAACTAGAATTTGGCATTCATAGAAAAGCAACACACACAGATAATTACATCAAAGCAAATAGTTTCAACCCAATTCCACACAAACATGCAACCATCAACAGTCTAACACACAGATTAGTAAATCTACCTCTCAGCCAGCAAGAATATCAAAACGAATACCATCAAATCTTAAAAACTGCAATCAAAAATGGATATGGAAAAAACCTTGTAGATAAAAAACTAAAATTATTCAAACTTCAAAAGAAATTAAAACAGATCACAGCTCTCACACCAATAAAACAAGAAACTAGATTTGCTAAATTTACTTACCACCCCTGGGCCACAAAAAAGTTCCAAAAAATATTCAAGAAATACAATATAACATTGGCACCAAAAAACAATTACAACATTAAAAACCTACTTCACAGTAATAATACTGATAAGATAAAACCAGAGGAAAAGTCAGGCATTTACAAAATTAAGTGTAAAGACTGTGAAAAAATTTACATAGGAAGGACAAAAAGGAACATAGGCACTAGAAAGAAAGAACACTTCAGGCACTTAAGATACAAAAATATTGATAAGTCCGCAATAGCAGCTCATTTCTGGTCTGAAAATCATGAAATTGAAGATAGCACAAAATTACTAAAATACGTACAAAAACATAGTGAACTCGTCATATGGGAGAGGATATACATAGAAAAACATAAAAACCAACTAATGAACTTTGAAATCCCGCTAGAAGAGAATCCCACATTTCAGTTCATCACTAAATCAACAGATGGCAGCAACAACCCCAGAATTACCCACACCGCTGGATCTAGCGTCAGTCGCACAAGAGCCGTAGATGCAAGCGAAGATTTGCGAAACATGTCCTCAAAATAGGTACGAAAGTGAAGCAGATGTGTAAAAAACGCGACTCATCTAAAATTTAATACTGTACAAACAATTTCACATACACTTAGATAAGTCTGTTTCGTAAACATATTTCTTCTTTTAATATTTATTTAGGTTACACAAATATAACGATCTGTAACAAAAACTTCACTTATCCTAAGAAAATGATGTCAATTTTTCTTAAGATAAGTGAAGTTTTTGTTACAAATAGTTATATTTGTGTAATATTCATTGCTGCACTTAGCTAGCTTCATTTTCTACGTAATTTATTTAGATGTTAGAGTAAAAACAGAATTTTCTAAGTGGAAACAAGGAGAGTTTGTTTTGTCCTTGCATGATTATGCATCTACATGTCTCTCTAAAAGTAAATTAATATTTCACTACAAGTACAGGATTCTTAATTTAAAACCTAACAGAGCACATGGTGTTTCACCTATCCTGTGACCTTGCTGGATTTCCCCACTGCTGGCTGCCGTAGTGGGCATGGGGCTAGCAGTGTGCACTCCACTCGGCAATGTTGTACCCAGCCACTAACATAAACAGGCACTTGATTCTAGAGCAGTGCATTGTGGTTTGTAAAATGGGAATCACCAAGCTCTGCACAGAGTACAGTAGAAGCTCGTTAACCCAGACGTCTGGATAACCAACCAGTTTTGAAAAACAAAATTGTTTTTTAGCATAATAAATGAAGGTTTGTTTTACAGAGAATAAATTGCTATATTCAGTAGGTACATTACTCAAATTCTCTGGCTAGCAAGCAAATTCATTGCACTCATCTCACCTGCATGGGATCAAGCTGGAAGAGGAACTTTGATAAGGTCATAGAAAAAGTTCTGCCCTGGTGTGTGTGTTACTTGCCAGAAAATAAAATTGAAGAAAAAGTAAGTGTGAAAGAAGATTTTATAGACGTTTTTAAAAATATTCATGGCTGTTCCAATGTTGCAAATCGACAATGATGGAGATTATAAACTGAATACAGAAGAAGGCATTATTGCATCATGTATTGTTACTGAAAATGAAAATGAACAGTATTCAGATTCAGAAAGTGTTGATGAACCAACTGTGATTATGACCCACACACAAGCAGTAACAAACATAGGGAAATTGATGCTTTATTTCAAGATTCAAGCCGAAACATTGCCAAATAAATTTCTAATGCTGCAGCAGATATGAGATCATGCTACTCGTAAGTGATTTACTAAACTAAGACAGTAGAGGCTCACTGCCCTTTTTACTACCAAATAGTATGTAGCTATATACTGTACAGTGCAGTGCAAATACATAGGCTATTACAGTACATACAGTGTATGTAATTTCAGGTGAAAGTGTGGCATAGTAATTAAAAATGTTATGTGATGCTCATGCATTTATTTTTTGTATTGTTTAACTGTCATTCTCTGGAAAACCTGGATTTTTTTACTTGGATCAGCCCTGGTCCCAGTTGATCTAGATAAACAAGGTTTTACTGTATATTCAGATGTTCCCTGGTGAAGTGCTTCTTTCCATATTTACATTTCATGAGATTGTGAAGAAATTCGAAAGCACTAGTTCTGTGGCAAACAAAAAACGAAAGCGTAAATGTACAGTGTTAACAGAGGAAAAGTTAAGACGACATAGGTGCATGTTTTGGATGTTCACCAACCAAATCCATCCCAAAGTTAGCACAACAGGTAGGAATTTCAGAGTCTTCTGCACATAGAGAAACTAAATTTTAAAACTAAAGCTGTATAAGTGTACAAGTGTCTATGCTTTAAAACAAGGTGACCCACTATCACAAATGCATTATGGTAAATAGTTTCTTTCATCAGTGAATGACAGTTTAATTGATCCAGAGCTTCTGTTCTTTTCCAGTGAGACTTGGTTCCAAGTGGTCATGTCAACACTCATAACATTTGGCACTTGGCCTCTGAAAATTCACATTGGGTTCAAGAATTCCCTCATTATGATTGGAAAGTTGTTGTGCTGTTAGTGCTAGATGCATAATCAGTCCAATATTTTCTGAGCAAACTGTAAATGCAGAGAGGTACTGAAATGAACATTTTGATCCCATTTTAAATAATTGCTACAAAAACTGAAGAACTATTATTTCAGCTGAATGCAAAGAATTATGATAATAAATCTGTTAAACCTCTAGGAATTCACATAGATAAGAGTTTTAGTTGGGAACATCTTATAAATTACTTCAGCCACTGAGGTAATGAATTTTGAAATATGGGCAGTCGATTCTGTTTTTAAATCTGTTTTATTTTTAGATTTTGGTAGTACTAACAAGAACACATTGTGTTTGTAACGATGGCGACAGCTTTGTTTCCGGCTGAAGATGTGTATAAGTTCACATGAAATCGCGATCCCGGAGAATTTATAGCATTTATAAGAATTATTACCATTTGTTATAACATAAGGGAAGTTTTAAGTTACAAATTATTATATTTGTATATATTTGTTTGCTTCACTGTTAATAACTTCATATTTGACGTATCTACATAGATGTTTGATATTTTGCACAATTCATGCTTCTAAACACTATACACATCTAAGATGTTCATGTGTGAATCACAGCATTGTGTGGGTGTATCCAATATGTCGCACAAATAAAAGCTACCAATATATTTATATTGTAGCATAAAGGGAATTATGCTGAATGGTTTAGCTATAGAGTATTATAGTTTAAATGACACTATAGCCTAAGAATTAAACTAAAATCAGCCCATATAATGGACATTCTTTCCATTATGTCCCACAGAAATTTTTTTCTAAGTCCAGCATCAGACTGGCTGAAATGAGTTCTGATGAAACCTCTCAAATTTGCCATAAATAGCAGTGCAAACAACTTGGATAGTTGCAGAACCATTTGCTGCCAACCTCAGAGTATATGACATGTGTTGCAGATGGAATTAAAGCTGCACATGTGTCCATCATGTGTGCCATTGTTAGAAGTTTACTGTTTATTGTGAAAATGAATATTCTGTTTAGTATTCTGTTGTTTAAGGACTATGATACAATGAAGCACAAAATTAATACAATTTTGAGTCGAACTAATACTCAATGCTCCATTTATTGCTAGTATTTACCTAGAACGCGTTTCGTTAGGATCTTCCTAACATCATCAGCTGTTGTCGACTAATGGATGCCGGTTCAGTGAACTCCTCGGAGGTGATAGGTGCGTCTCTGTCGGTATCTTGAGGAACTTGAAATTGGGGTTGTCTTCAAAGGTAGTATCGAAATTAAACAATTTACTTTCATATTTCTTTATAAAGATTTTTTCCCACGTGGTTAATGCAGCTGGACCTTGGACACTTTTTAGTAAGTGAATTTCTCGTTCTATGTCATGATTTTCCTTCCAAAAATAGTATGTTACCGCCGATTTATCTATTTCTTTATTCCTTATGTTCCTAAAGTGCTCTTTAAGCCTAATGTTCACGACAGAGACGCACCTATCACCTCCAAGGAGTTAACTGAACCGGCATCCATTAGTCGACAACAGCTGATGATGTTAGGAAGATCCTAACGAAACGTGTTCTTGGTAAATACTAGCAATAAATGGAGCATTGAGTATTAGTTTGACTCAAAATTGTATTAATTCTGTTTAGTCCCTGCCATTCAATAAATAAACTTTGTAAGTGGAAGTTGTGTTTCACAGCTATGGCTAGATTCATTAAGATTGGAAAGCAATGGAATCGATGGCTCCTGAAACTAGTTCCCCAAAAAATAAAAATCTAAGTGACAGAGTGTTAAAAGCTGACTACAAATAGTTTTTTTTCAATTAATTTGGACGTCACTGTTACCAAATTCCCCCAAATATGCATAGGAGAGATACATAAGAAAACTAAGACCAACTTAGTTTAGATTATATTTTGTAATAGATTAGTAAACAGTAGTAATTTATTTAATGTTGCAATTAGGAAATAAAGAATTCTATCTTCAAACACTGAAACTTATGTAATGACAGTGTGTTGGAATCATATTAAAAGTAGAAAATGAGTCAACATAAAACAGCTGTCCAGTTGATAGTGAAGGAAACAGTCTGCAAAACACATCCTGAGAAGTTTAAAAAGTGTGTATTGTTTGTTTTATTAATTCATTTTCTGCTTTAGAATATATTTAATGAATAATTAATATTAATATATAAGGTGCATTCAAAAAGAAATGAACCGAACACATAATTACAGAAACCAGTATCTGTATGTTAGTAGTATTGGCCCTGACTGTTGAGACCCTTGTCCCACTGTGACACAAGGCGGTGAATAGCTGTCTCATAAAAGTCTCGGGACTGCGATGTGAGCCAGTTTCGCACATACAGCTGGACGTTGTTCAAGGTGAACCATTTGCTCCTCACAGGCTTTTTAAGGGGACCAAAAATGGCGTAATCACAGGGAGAGAGTCTGGACTGTATGGAGGGTGGCGGAGAACCTCCCATTTAAATTTCTGCAGGAGTGCCACGACTGTGTTGGCCGTATGAGGCTTTGCATTGTCATGGAGCAGAATGACCCCACGGGTGAGATTGCCTGGTCATTTTGATTTGATTGCTTGGCGAAGGTTGGTCAAGGATTGCGAGTAACGCTGGGTATTCACTGTTGTCCCGTGCTGCAGGAAGTGTATCAGAAGGGGGCCATCTTGGTCAAAGACGAATGTCAGCATAACCTTTCCTGCACTTGTGTGGATGGCCTTAGCTTTTTTTGGTGGTGGTGAGCCTGGATGCTTCCACTGGAGACTTTGTCGTTTTGATTCTGGTTCGAAGTGATGACACCATGACTCATCTCCAGCCATCACTCGTGCCAGAAACTCATTCCCTTCCATAGCATAGTGCTGCAGATAACCAAGACAGTGGGCTATTCAACATGCTTCTTGGTGTGCTTGAAGACTGTGGGGCACCAATTGGGCACACACTTTGTGCAAGAGCAGTTTTTCCTTCATGAGGGTGTGAACACTTCTGATGCTCAATCTGACCTCGGCTGCTATGGCTTTTACTGTTACTCGGTAGTCCTGGGTAATGAGTGCATCAACCAGCTGGGCAATGTGATCGGTAATGCAGTGTGATGCTCCAGACTGTGCATCATCGGCTAATGACACCCGTCTTCCCCTGAAGCGCTTGTGCCAAGCCTTGACCCTTGCAAGGGATGCAGTGTTCGCAGTGTTCACTTGTGACATTCGTTGATGAATGTCCGTTCCCTCTACTCCTTCCGCTGTCAGAAAACAACACCTCTTTGCTCTTTTTTTGATGTCTCCATTTCACTGTTTGCAATGCGACTGGCAGCGTTGAACACTTGATGCATGCTGCTGCTTGCCTTGTATAGTATAGTATAGTATATTTATT
The DNA here is from genome assembly GCA_030765055.1 of Mantis religiosa. Taxonomy (NCBI): domain Eukaryota; kingdom Metazoa; phylum Arthropoda; class Insecta; order Mantodea; family Mantidae; genus Mantis; species Mantis religiosa. The sequence continues at coordinate 152,315,861 of CM060950.1, read as the reverse complement.
TCCTTTTACATCAACAAATGGAAATACAAAATCAAGATTACAATTATAAAATCCATACTGAAATATGCCATATATTCATAAATCCTGAAAATCCTATCATGTTATGTTGCCCACCATTGAATAGTAATTCAGTCCCCATACACCTAACCCTAGGTTTTTTTGTATTGGAGGCCCTCTGCTCCTTTTCACACTTTCTGCCATTTCACCTATCCCACTCTACATTTTTCTCTTAATTGTTCTTAGCCATCTCTCTTTAACTTTCCCTAAATAATTCCCTATATTTCTCCTGTTCTTTTCTCCTTTTACTGACAACATTTTTCTAATTACTACTTCACCCCCCCCCCCCCCCCAAATTGTCCCATTTACGTAGCCAAGCCTGCTCTCTCCATATCTTTGTTTGACTACAATTTAATATACAATGAAAATCTGCATTCTCTTCTCCACACAATGGACATTTATCTAGCTCCCTCTCTTGACCTATACCTTTCAAGTTTCTCACTCCTGTTCTCGCCCAAGCAAAACCTTCTCGCCCTAACTTACTACATATATCTATATATCCTTCCCTCCCCCAGGTTGTTTTTATTTCTCTATATAATCTCAGTGAGCTTTTGTCACTTGTATTGGCAAAAATGTCTTGTCTGTCAATATCTTCTAATCTTAGCTTAACTTCTTTCCAGAAGCCTCTATACCCATACTCTGCATTTATCCAAGAATGACCCATACCTATCTGCTTCAACAAGTCATACATTTTATGCGCCCTAAGACCCACCCCAGTTACTTCTCTTTTGAATATGAAAACATTCTTTAATTATATTGCCATCTTCCAAGTTAGTGATTCTGTATAAATATTTCATTGCCCTTGACAAGATTTTAATTTTAGTAGAATGTCTGCCTAGTTCTAATTGTGCTGCCCCATTAGGTGATACTATTGGTAATCCCAATATGTATTTACAAAAGGATCTATGCACTCTATCAGTCTCTCTCCAAGCCTCATCTATTCCCCAAACCTCTGATACATGTAACATTCTATTTTCTACCACTGCCGTATAAATCCTCTCCAACCATTTGACATTTATATCTGGCAGTTTACTGTAGCATGATCTTATCACTCTCATGGCCATTTTACCTTTTGCCACAGATATCTTTTTTTGTTCTTTCCAGCTGCCATCTGAACTCAACCTTGTACCCAAATAATCAAATCTCCTTACTACCTCTATTTCTCTTCTATTAACCTCCCATTTCTCATCCTTATGCAACCTGTATCCTTTTTGAAGACCATAATCTTTTTGTTTTCATTCACTTTCAAACCCCACTTATTGCAATAAGAATTGGCTGCCTCGATTGCTCTTCTCAGCCCTCCACTTGAAATAGACCCAACTACTAGGTCATCTGCAAACAATAGCCCTGGTATTTCTTTATTATTAATAACTGGGCTTGCCTTGTATAGCCTTGTGACGTGCATGTTTGCCCTCTAGCAACAGGCTGTGAACTTACACACTCTGGTTGGAACAACACTTCGTTACACATGCCATGATGTTACCATTCTGTCACCGGTTTGCGCATACCAGACTCCGGCTTATTTCTTTTTGAATGTCCCTTGTAATTAATAAATTAAGATTTAGTAAATTCCAGAAGATATTTAAACGATACAATATCAACCTATCATGCCAATATAAATGCAAATAAAGCCTGTTATGCACATGATTGAAGGATAAGATCCCACTGAAAAAGTAATCAGGAATACATGTAATTAGAGTTCAAAGTGTAACTGAACGTACATCAGAGAAACAAAAAGAAATAGAAATTATGAAGAACATAAATTTTGGAAATATCAAAAAGTATCAGCAATAGCAGCACATTTTCAGGCTGTGAATTACAAAATAAACCAAGAAGTAAAATTACTGAAGCATATTCAAAACTCCAGGATTGTTAAACATAAAACCATATAAAACTTTCAGTTTTGAGGAAAATTTATGTTAAATCACAAAACAGTGATCAATTTTGAAGTCCTGCCCATGGATTACTTCTACTCACACCAGAGGATGCCACCCATTCCAAGAAGCTTCAGCCACTTCAACACTGATCAGATGTAGCAACAGCTCTTGAAACATGCTCTGTGTTGTAAGTATTTAAGTGAAGCTTAGTCTGAAGAATTTTCATTCTCCAATCACATGGAAAGCTTCAGAGTGCCAAATTGGACAAATTTAAAGAATGTTTAATCATCAACTAATTAATAATTGAATATTTAACTATCAAATAATTTGTACACATTTACAGGAGCATAAGTACATGTCATCTTTCTAAACTGCATAATATGTATTTTAAAGAAAATGAATAGAAATGCAGTTTGTAACATAGGTCAGCTAAAGCTTCCAAGCTAATCAAGCAATTCAAAGATTTATATGTTTACTTTTATAATCATAGGTATCTTTACTGTAACATGAATGCAATTGGGTTCAATGTCTGGTGGTAATGACATTTTTTATGACACTTGTTACAAAATCTTAAGATTGATGATACCTAGATATGTTTTACATTTAATTTGTTTAGCATGGTTGAAGTAATATATCTTGATTGTTCTTTCCTGTACCTTTCTTTTACCCCTTTATAAAGAATTGAACCACTGTGTTACTCATTTTAATTAGTCTGAACACTAACTATACAAATATAAAACAAAGTACTTCTTATGCACACTTATACAGTTGACAATATTGTTAGGAAACTGAAAACAATAAACATGACCTTTTCCTTGGAGGTAGTGTAAGTAGAGAATCATGATAAACCTTTTATGAATAACAGCATGAGAGGGATAGCATACAGTGCATCTTCTAGTAGGACATCAGATGTTATGGAGGCATGTGTCTGATGGCCTGGATAAATATTGGTAAACAGGAGCATACTATGTCCAGTGCCAAGTTAACCCTTTCACCGATATGGACGTCATGTGACGTCCAAGTTAAAATGCCTCAAACCGATATGGACGTGTATAGACGTCCTGCGCATACATGCATTTAATGCTCATTTAATGCCAATTATTTTAATCTTCCTATTTTACAATACATTTAAATTAGTGCTATAAGGGATGTAAACGTACCCTTAAAGGTTTCTTTTTGAATTGTATGCCTCCAAACCTGGATAAACACCCAAGGGCACATCTGCAGATTCACACCAAATAATATTGGTTTCCTTGCGACCTTTTTCGCAACACACTACACATTTTCAAAATGGTTACAACTTTTTTGGTTATGGGTGGTATCCTTTTAGGAAAGTGTTTTCTCTCAACTATGAGGGATGATTCTTACCCCCCAGTATAATGAGGCCTCTGAGTATTATAGTACTCAATTAGGTTACGAGCTCCTTATAAGCACAAGTACAGGTAGATTAATGTCTTACATGAATTTACAGCTCTGAAAATTACTAAACAATTGTGCATGGTTACATCCAGTGGTATAAAATACTTTTTTTACCAACTGTTTTCCGTAAAGAGGGATAGCTAGTAATAGCTGATCCACATCACCCATATTTGACCCGCCATTTCCCCCAAACAATGGAGTAGCTAACATGCCATCTGTAGACCAGTACACGTCACTGCTACCTATATCCTAAACATCTACTTCATAATCGCACAACAAATCTTCCAGATTTTCTATAGTAGTATTAGAAGCCTGTACACATCATACCCAAGCTAATTTATTTGCTATATTATGGGGATAAGCCATGGTTAACATTGAAATTTAACAATTTCAAATGTGCCATTCATTTAGCTCTTGATAGCTATAAGAAATCACTCTGAATACAGAGAGATTATAAGTAACTAAAATACTGAGCGAAAACAGCTGCATAAGGCTACCAGAAACCTTGGTTGAGAAACACTGTAATAACAGATGCTGACAGAGAGTTTTCTTTCCAGTGTAACGCAACATATTTTCGTATGATTATCACTTGGTATAGCATAAATAAACTAAACTTGAACTGGAGAAGTCGCTTGCGTAGTATACATACATACATACATTGGCTCATATACACACTAAACAAAATGATTAAAATATTAGGCACGTTTGGCGCAAAGAATGGCTATTGCTACAGTGAAACAAAGTAGTGAAATTTCAGCGATTTATTAATGTAGTCTCTACTTTATTGTTACTGTAGATTTATACTGCCTTTAATGAGTTTTAAACCACTTTTTGTTTCGTTTAAATAACTTGATAAATATGAAAGATACGGAATTGTATTCATGATGCATTTTTACAGCATTTAACAATTTAAATGTCTTGTTCTGTTTATTGGGTATCCGTTTCCAGCCCCTGAAGGGTTTAAATGGCCTTCGGCGAAGCGGTTAAGCTGAAGTCAGGGGTAAGCAGCTATGTGTGCAGTTATTTTAAAAACTGTTGTTTATTTTTTCTTATTTAAATTTGAATTTGAGTCACTATGTTTACACTCAGTCTTCACTTACTTGTTGTTGTATAATTGAAACGTTTTCAAGATCATTCGATCTCATCATCAGCTGTTTGGTGACTAGATGAACCTTCCTCTTCTTCCACTACTACGGAGTTCCGATCACTCTGCCATCTGGTGTTAGGGGCACTAAGTTTTAATACTTCATTTAATGCCGGGATTTCAAAATTTATAACTTTATCACGGTTTTTGTTTATGAAAATTTTTTCCCAAATATCCAATTCTATGGGTGTACTTAAAGATTTTAACAGTTTAATGTTGTGGCCAATGTTGTGGTTTTCTGTCCAAAAATGGTGTGAAACTGCAGATTTTTCTGTTTGTTTCAACTTAATGTTCCTTTGGTGTTCTTTTTGCCTGGTTAACATGTTTCTCTTAGTTTTTCCTATGTAGCTTTTTTCACAGGTTTCACAATTAATCTGATATATTCCTGATTTCAAATTGTTGGGGATTGTATTTTTCAGTGGTTTATTTAGCAGGTTCCTCAGAGTGAATTTGTTTTGGGGTGCTAGTTTTAAGTTTAGTCTTTTGAAGATTCGTTCAAATTTTCTAAAAGCCCATGGATGGTAGGTGAATTTTCTATATTGCCAATTTGTGTTATTAAGTGGTGTGAGAGTGGTATTTTTTGATCTTATCTTCAGTTTTTCTTTCCTCTTCATCATATTCCTTATGATGGCTGGGTTGAATCCATTTAATACCGCTATGTCTTTTATGTGTTGTTGTTCTTTCAAAAATTCATCCTTACTCAGTGGGACGTTGTATAGCCGGTGAATTAGACTTCTAAAGGCAGCTAGTTGATGTGAAACTGGGTTGTATTCATTTTTCTTTATGTAATTATCTATGTGTGTGGGCTTCCTGTATATTCCAAAATCTACACCATGATGATTTCTAGTTATCTTGAGGTCCAGAAAGGGTAGGGTGTTGTCTCTTTCTACTTCCATAGTAAATTGGATGTGATTATCTTGCAGGTTTAGTAATTTTAGAGAATCTTCTCTAAGTTTTTCTGGAATGATAGCAAAAATATCATCAACATATCTCTGCCAAAATTTATAAATCTGTGGGAAGGCCTTTACTATGTGTGTTTCAAAATAGCTCATGTATAGGTCTGCTAAAATAGGCGAAAGTGGGCTCCCCATTGCTAAACCTTTTGATTGTCTGTAGAATTTTTGGTTAAACATGAAGTAATTATTCCTTATGCATAAATCTGTAAGATTGATAATATCATCTATTTCTCTGAAGACTGAGTGTAAACATAGTGACTCATAAATTCAAATTTAAATATGAAGAATACTTCACTGTTAATAATGCTTCTGCTTTTAATATTTATGTTGTTTATTTGTTCATTTATTTATAATCCACATGAAATTTTGCACCCATAAAGAGGATTAAATGAAGATCAAGCTGGTGTTAAAAATGATTATTAAATTAGTATGTACTCTGTGAAAATAGTTCTTTATTTAGTAATTGTAATGTATAATGAATAGGTATTTTAACAAGAAATAAATGTAGTTTGAAAACATGCTTTTCAAGCATCTAGTTCCTCAAAAAATCAAAATGTGAAGTAATGTGAAGAAAAAAAAGCTACAAATACTTTTATTAATGCTTTTTAAGCTTTAAAGTAACATTTATCTCCACTTTACATGACAGATGTAAGAAATGGATATTTGTGTGCATTAGTGTGTGACCTCTTTCCACTCTGTTGATGTAAAAATTCCAAAATAGTAAAGTTGGCCCAAAACAGAAGCATTGGGGTAATTTACAATAAATTTTGAAAAAGTTTGTCCAGTTTTACTTGAAATGGCTCATGTTCGTTTCCTTTTTCCTTCTTCAGTATATTAAAATTGAAAGTAAATGTGCTGTTTTAAGCTTTTGTAAATTAAGGCAGGCAAAAGTATCACTGTGATGATATTTTTGTGACTAAGACAAGCATAGACCAGCTTTCATGAAGTAATGATATCTTTTATTTCAGGTCTGGTGGCCGGAGTGCAGCTAAGAAGAGGATCTCGAGATGACTTAGCTCTTTGTCCTAGTCCAAATAATAGTTCCAATAGTGGCCCTAATGCACCACGTGTACGTCGTCATGCAAGTGTTGTGCTTCTGCGCAGAAGTATTGTTGAAGGTTCATCTCATGCTCAGCCTTCACTTACAGTGTGGAAATCTCCATCTTCAGGTAGATTGCCGATGTTTTTTGTTCTTTCTCCAGTAATACTGCATTATTATTAAAAATAACATAAGCCAATTCACTTAGGTTTTAAAGGGACGAAAGGTTTCTTGGAATACCTATAAGTTACAATTGAATGATATAAGTGATAGAAATTGAGAGATCATATCATTTAATAAATACTTGCAGCAATAATTTAAACAGACTGGGTAAGACATAGAAGAAAATTAATAATGGTGACCTCCAAATATATACCTCTATATTGTACAGAATATGTAACATAATGATACAACCAGCTCTACAGTGTAAAAGGATATCAACAAATGTTTACTTTTAGAAATATGCCCACCTTGATGGGTGTTTAAAATAACGACAAAATATGTACTGTCTGCCCACCACAAAAAGGCAAGGGGTGCTTGAAGAGGGAGAGGGGTTTGAACTGTTTATCTGCGCTGGTATTGGATCCGTTAACTACAAAATAAGTATATGAGAGAGCATATGAATCACCCATGCTGCCAGATGTAATATTTGTTTCAGTAACTGCAGTGGTAGATATTATGCATGGGTGAGTTATGTGAAACATTGTGTATTTTACATGAAACTAGCATCGTTATCATATCTGGAAGGCGAGCATAAACACAGTAAAAGTGATTACATTACACATTTCTCTTGCTTGCCATTTTGTGGTGGGCAGAGAGTAAAAACATCTGCACGATATTGCACAATAATTTTAACAAGTACTTGGAGAGAACCAAGTAGGCAACTTTTGTTGGACTATCTGTTTATTTGAATTGGATAATGTATTATGGACATAATATTAACTTTACTATTGATATAATTTTGAGTCGAACTAATACTCAATGCTCCACTTATTGCTAGTATTTACCTAGAACGCATTTCGTTTGGATCTTTCTAACATCATCAGCTGTTGTCAACATTGGAATTTACTATTAATGTTTAATTTCCATGGTATGCCGTTCCTGACTTTTAGCAAAATGCTTATTTTTGAATGATGAAGATTAAGATGATTTATAGTTCCAATGTGTAAGGACTAATACAATGAAGCACAAAATTAATATAATTTTGAGTCGAACTAGTACTCAATGCAGCACTTATTGCTAGTATTTACCTAGAACGCGTTTCGTTATGATCTCCCTAACATCATCAGCTGTTGTCGACTAATAGATGTTGGTTTGGTGAACTCCTTGGAGGTGATAGGTGCATCTCTGTTGGTATCTTAATGAACTTGAAGTTTGGGTTTCCTTCAAAGGTAGGGTCGAAATTAAACAATTTTCTTTCATATTTCTCTATGAAGATGTTTTCCCACGTGGTTAATGCAGCTGGACCTTGGACACTTTTTAATAAGTGGATAATGATGATGATGATGATGATAATAACTAAAACAAAATATGCACCAGAAAATTGCCAGCATGTCACAACGAAAACTACAGCGAGTTATGGATAGCTTAAAGAGATGCCAAAAATGTGTGGATGATGGTGGCCAGTTTCAGCATCTCCTTTCATTAATTTGATTAGTAAAGATTTTAATAGCAGTCAAAAACACTTTTTAAACCAATTCTCGAACTGTAAAAACACTTAAGCTCCACTTACTTTTGAAATTAGGACATGTTTCAAGGACACTGCGTCCCCATCCTCAGCTGATGTTCCACTGGTTCTTCAGGTGACCGCCTCCCTCACCTGGCGCTGTTCAATGAGTTGAATGACGTCATCTACTATTGGAATTTCGAAGTTCATTGCTCTCTTTTTGTTCTTCAAAATGTGTATATTTTCCCAAACTGTTAATTCCCAATACGTTTTTGCCAGTACCAAAAGTTTTATGTCTTTGGAAATATTATGATTTTTTGACCAGAAGTGATGGGCTATGGCCGATTTATCTGTCTGTTTGTATTTAATACATTGCATGTGTTCTTTCATCCTTGTTTCTAGGTTTCTCTTTGTTTTTCCGATATAAATTTTGTGGCAATCCTCACATCTTATGCTATAAATTCCGGATAGTTTGTTGGTTGGACTTGTGTTTTTTAGCGGGTGATTCAGCATGTTTCTCATGTTATATTTGTTGTGTGGTACTAGTTGTATCTGAAATTGATGGAAAATGTTTTTGATTTATTAAATGCCTTAGGGTGATACGTAAATTTACAATATACTTTCTTTGGGTTGTCAGCTTTTAAAGTGCTAACGTCCTTGATGGTTTTCCGTCTTTTATGCCTCTTTATCATTTTCTTAATAAATTTTGGATCAAAGCCATTCACATTTGCAACATAATTAATGTGATCTACTTCTTTGGTATATTCTTCTATAGTCAATGGGATGTTCACTAGCCTATGGATTAAACTGTGAAATACTGCATATTGGTGTTCTTTTGGGTTGGAGTTGTTGTTTTTAATGTAGTTTTCCACATGTGTTGATTTTCTATATATGCCAAACTCTTAATTTGTCTCCTTTTTTTATAATTTTTAAATCCAAAAACGGTAACCATCCATCTTGTTCTGTTTCAATGGTGAACTTTATGGATTGGTCTTGCAGGTTCAATAATTTTAGCGCATCCTGTGCTAACTTCTTTGGTATTATGGCAAATATGTCATCCACATAATGAAACCACACTTTAAAAATATGTGGAAATGCTTCTGTCACCCGTGTTTCCAAATAACTCATATACAAATCCGCTAATAACGGTGAGATGGGGTTGCCCATGGCTAAACCTGAAGTTTGTAATATTTTTGGTTGAACATGAAGCTGTTTTGGTTGATGCATAAATTAAAGAGTTTGTTGTATTCTTCAATTTGGGTTTCAGTAAAACCTTGATCTGAAAGCCATAGCTTAATCAAATTTGGTAGCTTTTCTGTAGGTACGCTCGTAAATAATGAGCTAACATCAAAGGAGACTAAAATTTCAATAGTGTTTATATTTACTTTATTTAATTTGTCAACTGAAACCCAAATTGAAGAATACAACAAACTCTTTAATTTATGCATCAACCAAAACAGCTTCATGTTCAACCAAAAATATTACAAACAAATTTCAGGGTTAGCCATGAGCAACCCCATCTCACCGTTATTAGCGGATTTGTATATGAGTTATTTGGAAACACGGGTGACAGAAGCATTTCCACATATTTTTAAAGTGTGGTTTCGTTATGTGGATGACATATTTGCCATAATACCAAAGAAGTTAGCACAAGATGCGCTAAAATTATTGAACCTGCAAGACCAATCAAAGTTCACCATTGAAACAGAACAAGATGGATGGTTACCGTTTTTGGATTTAAAAATTATAAAAAAAGAAGACAAATTAGAGTTTGGCATATATAGAAAATCAACACATGTGGATAACTACATTAAAAACAACAACTCCAACCCAAAAGAACACCAATATGCAGTATTTCACAGTTTAATCCATAGGCTAGTGAACATCCCATTGACTATAGAAGAACATACCAAAGAAGTGGATCACATTAATTATGTTGCAATTGTGAATGGCTTTGATCCAAAATTTATTAAAAAAATGATAAACAAGCATAAAAGATGGAAAACCATCAAGGACGTTAGCACTTTAAAAGCTGACGACCCAAAGAAAGTATATTGCAAATTTACGTATCACCCTAAGGCATTTAATAAATTCAAAAACATTTTCCGTCAATTTCAGATACAACTAGTACCACACAACAAATATAACATGAGAAACATGCTGAATCACCCGCTAAAAAACACAAGTCCAACCAACAAACTATCCGGAATTTATAGCGTAAGATGTGAGGATTGCCACAAAATTTATATCGGAAAAACAAAGAGAAACCTAGAAACAAGGATGAAAGAACACATGCAATGTATTAAATACAAACAGACAGATAAATCGGCCATAGCCCATCACTTCTGGTCAAAAAATCATAATATTTTCAAAGACATAAAACTTTTTGGTACCGGCAAAAAAGTATTGGGAATTAACAGTTTGGGAAAATATACACATTTTGAAGAACAAAAAGAGAGCAATGAACTTCGAAATTCCAATAGTAGATGACGTCATTCAACACATTGAACAGCGCCAGGAGAGGGAGGCGGTCATCTGAAGAACCAGTAGAACATCAGCTGAGGATGGGGATGCGGTGTCCTTGAAACATGTCCTAATTTCAAAAGTAAGTGGAGCTTAAGTGTTTTTACAGTTCGAGAATTGGTTTAAAAAGTGTTTTTGATTGATGAAGCTCCACTGTTTATAAATACTTCTATTTATAGTTTTATTTAATAGCAGTGTTAAAAATGATTTGTAGGTTCATCTGCACCTTTCTATGATGGTGACGAGCACCAAGGACATGGACAGGTAAAACACAGCGTAGCTGGTTCGTAGATTTTTTGACTCTCACAATATAATGCTTCCATAGAGTTCTGATGAAATGGGGGATCTTCTTGACTTTTATTTCCTATTTTAACAAAATAATAATTTAAGAATTCTTCAGTTTCTTTATCCATATTACTCTGCTTATCTATGTTGTTTAATTCTATTTCCTCCATTATTCTCCATACTGCTTTGCTTTTGTTGTCAGCATTTTTTATGACTTCCTATAGCAATTTGTTTTGCCTATTTATTACATGCATATATATTTTGTAATAGTTTTTGTAGTATTGTATGAAGTTTACATTGGTTATAGTTTTGAATATTTTATACAGCAATCTTCTGCATATGCTGGATATCCTTATGCCTTTAGTACACCAATCCAAAAAATATTTTTTAATTGATAGAGTACCCATGATTTTTAAAAAGCATTCATTATAACAGTTCAGAAGTTCTGTGCGAAAGAAGTTGTGATTTAAGTTAACCGAACCTGCTGTGTTTAATAACCAGTTCATATTCCTTATTTCTTCTTTGAATTTTGAGCTATTCTCTAAATTGTAATTAAGCCGTGATATTACTTTTCAGTTTATGTATCGTAGGAATGTTGTAAGGACTGCTCTGTGTTTCTCACACAATACATTCTTTATTTCCAAAAATTTTATTAGTTAGTATATGGTCAGTGTATGTTGAGGATGACCTAGTGATTCATGTGGGAAGAGTATGCCTAAAATCAGCCCATGCTGATTTACCCATTACTCAGTTTACTATTATTTTGTTTCTTACCAAGCATGTTTATTTTTACGTAGAAAATGAAGCTAGCTACAGTGAAGCAAGGAAATATTACACAAATGTAACTAGTTAACTATTGTCAGTTAATAAGAAAAATTGACATAATTTTCTTAAGATAAGTGAAGTTTTTGTTACAAATAGTTATATTTGTGTAATGTTTATTTTTTATTTTTCATTAAGTGTTAATTTAGTTTTCTAGAGATTGACATTGCAATCCATGATTATTATTAGTTTTTCTTGTCTTTTTTTTAGCTTACTAGCATTTCTGATCTAGTAAGAAATGGGTTAAGTGTGTTGTGAGTACCCTTTACATATATATAGAAATCACTTTTTATTTCTATTAAATGCCAGCCATTTCTTCAACCAAGTTAAATTCATCTATTTTGGATAACGCTCGCTGACATTTACATGCATTATCCAATTAGTCCTTTGATTCAGTGGTGGTCTCTATACAGAAATATTGTTTCCCATTTCATTTTTAACCTAGGAAACACCTCTTGAGCCCTATTTTCTTGACTATTAGGTTCACTGATGTTAACCTAATGATGATGATTACAATATCAAGATGGCGGCGGTAGGTGTGCAGACACGTTCAAGCAAGCAGAGTTTTTCATCCGTAATTAATGAAAATAACAGCGAATCGGCATCACAAGTGAGCACAGAAAGGAATATGATGACATGTTCAAGTGCAAATAAAAGTGGTAAGATGAAAAATGGGAATACAGAAATTTTCGATCTGGAAAATGTACACGCAGCGCAGCAGTCTACGAGAGATGCGGAAACAATCGCGTCACTACACGTGGTGATAAACCTGTTCAACAGGGATCTAGTAAAGGCACAAACGGAAGCCAGTGAGCTACGAAAGGAAATAGAAGAATTAAGGAAGAGGAAAATGTGTGACTGTATAAAATCTAACTACTTTACGGTGACAAAGAAAGGGACACTTTGAAACAGTACCAAAACAGGGCCGAGATCAAAATGTGCCGACACAAAATCGCTTTGAAGATGATGCTGGAAGCAGAGAAAAGGAATATAAAAGGACCATAAGCAAGGAAAAGACAATGGACAAGAAGAAAGTGCTTGTGTTAGGTGATTCAATATTAAAATTTGCAGGTGAGGTATGCAAAGAAAAAGGCCATGAGGTGTGCTGTTTTCCAGGCATAAGGCTATGTGAAATGCAAGGGCAAATTGAAAGGATGGATCTAAAAAGAGAAAAACCAGAGATAGTTTTGCTTCATGCAGGCACAAATAACATAAGTCCTGGGGTAATGGCTGAGGAAATAATGGGAGAAACTATGGACGCAATAAGTAGCATTAGGTCACAGGTACCGGAAGCAAAAATCATTGTAAGTGGTGTTCTCCGCCGACGTGATGTTACTAAAAGAAGAATTATGAGGATAAATGATGACCTAGACTGGCTCTGTGCTAAAAGGAACTGTTTAATGGTAGATGGGCTCTGGGAGAATGACTTTGCTAGAGATGGGGTACATTTAAATCGAAAGGGGTCCAGCAAATTTGGAAATTTGTTAAATAATGTCATAACCTCAGTGCTTAAGGAAAACGAGATGCAAGTGGTGGATGCAAATTGAAATGCAAGTACAAATGTGAATCGAGAAGATATTGACAGACTGCTTCACTCACACTGTTTTTTCACAGACTTTTTCACAGATTTTTTTTCCCTGTGAAAAAACAGTGTGAGTGAAGCAGTGTGTCAAGATCTTCTCGATTCACTTTTGTGCTAAGTTGTGCTTTACTGTCTCTACGCTTCTTTCAGTTTTATACTTTCAAATGCAAGTGTTGCAGGGAATCAGCTAGAAGGGGGAATTGCTCTGAAAGTGGGTAATCATAATGAACCCTTTAAAAAATGTGAAATAGGAATGACCAAAGGTAAGGATAATTTAGTAATTTGCCATTTAAATATTCAAAGCTTATTTAACAAAATAACTGAACTAGAATATTGTTACTATGAGATCTAAAGGAGGTAAATATTCTATGCATTACAGAACACTGGCTAAATAAGCAAAGTATAGATTCTGTAATAATAAATAACTTAAAATTGCAATCAGTATTCTGCAGAGATATAAGTGTGCATGGAGGGTCAGGAATATTTGTAAGAGCAGAGATGGAGGGCAAAGAAGTAAAGGGAATGTTAAATTTAAGGGTTGAGAAGCACTTTGAACTTTCGGTAATAGCGGTACCAGTAGCTGAAATGGTAATAATAGCATGTATATATAGGGCCCCAGACAGTGATTTCAATATATTTATTAACAATTTAGAGCAGTTGTTCAGACAGTAAAATACCAAAATGTCATTGTCTGTGTTGATTGGAATGTTAATTTATTACAGGAGAACCAAAAGAGTATGAAGGTACAGAATTTGTGTTGTATATATAACATGAAAAACAAAGTAAAAGTCCCCACTAGAATATCAAAGCATTCTAAGTCACTTCTGGATGTAATAGTCACAAATATGGAATGTACTGAACCTTCCCAAGTCATTGAAACAGGGGTGTCCGACCACAAAGTCCAAATATTAACAATTGCTGCAATTAAGCCAAAAGAGGGTAAAATAAAGATAGTTAAACAATGCTACAGTGAAGCAAATTTAAATTATTTCAAATACTGTCTAAGAAAGGACAGCTGGAAGAAGGTCTATGTAGAAAATAGTGTTGGGGAAAAGTTTACTGAATTTCTTGAAATTTTTCTATACAATTCTGAAATGGCTTCTTCATTAAAACAGATGTCAGTAGTAGGGAACAGAGGAGAAAATGGTTGGGTAACAAAAGGGATCAAGGTCTCATCAAAATGACTAAAATTCTTAGGTGAATTGGCAAAAGGGGGAGGGGCGTCAAAGAAAACACTCTACTATATAACTAACTATAAGAGAATTTATAGGAAAGTCATTAAGGCAGCAAAAAAATTACTTAATGATAGGTACATATTAGGATCAGAAAATAAAAATAAGGCAATGTGGCAAGTAATAAAAAAGGAGACTGGTAAAACCAGTCAAACAAAAGTCCCAAATTGAACTGATTAGTAAAAGAACGTAAAAGATCTAGTTAAGGTGGCAAGGCTTAATAAGCACTTCACTGAAATTGCAAATGAAATATTGGATAAGAAATATGGTACACAAATAGTTCAACCTAGCTACTATAATAAAATAGAACGGTGCACAAATTCTTTCTTTATTCACCCAATAAGTAAAGAAGAACTAACAAAAGTAACAAAGGGATTAAAAAATAAGTTTTCAACAGGAATAAATCAAGTACCTGATTATATAGTAAAAGAATGTATAGAGGACATAGCAGAGCCTTTAATGCATGTGTATAATAAATCCTTTGAATCAGGAGTATTTCCGGAAAAACTTAAGATTGCTAAAGTAAAGCCATTACACAAAAAGGGGCCAGTTCACAATATACAAAATTACAGACCAGTATCAATATTACCAGCCTTTTCAAAAATCTTGCAAAAACTTAGGTACAACAGAATAGTTTCCTAGAAAAAAATACCATCATAACAGATTCCCAACATGGTTTCAGACATAAAAGATCAACAGAAACAGCTGTTTACAACTTATTAGAAAAAATAAGTTGACACAATTTAGCTGAAAGAAAAAAACATTAGGATTATTTATGGATCTCACAAAAGCATATGTTGTAATAAACCATAAAATATTACTGGAAAAACTAAATTTCTATGGGATAAGGGGATTAGCAAATGTATGGTTCGAGTCATACTTATCACACAGAACTCAAGTAGTACAAATTAGTTAAATAAAGAGCAGCATAAAAGAGAGGAATATAAGTCAACCCTCAGAGCAGTAGTACATGGTGTGCCACAGGGATCAATACTAGGCCCACTTCTTTTTCTGTTGTACATAAATGATATGCCACTGAATGTTCAACAGGCAGAGGTAGTACTGTTTGCAGATGATACAAATGTCCTTATAAAAGCAAAAGGTGACACAGAACTAAAGGATAAAATAGAAAGTAATATAATGAAACTCGGATCATGGTTTAAATCCAACAGGCTGGTAATAAACACAGATAAAACATAAATATTAAAAGCAGAAGCATTATTAACAGTGAAGTATTCTTCATTTTTGAGTTTTAATTATGAGTGACTAATAATTCAAACTAAAAGACAACAGATAAAACAGTTGCTATGAGGTTTCATAGTAGCAAAAATAGGAATTATATAACAAATCCACAAATAGAATTAGATGGGGAAATCATAAAGTATCAAGGGGAAACACAATTTCTGGGAGTACAGATAAGTGAAGATTTAAAATGGGAATCACACATAAATATGTTAACCAAAAAACTCAGTACAGGATGCTATGTGTTAATTACATTAAAAAGAGTCACCAGCACACATATTGCAAGAAATGCATATTTTGCTCAAGTCCACAGTCATATTCAGTATGGAATAATATTTTGGGATATAGCAACTAGCTGGGAAGAGGTATTTAAAATGCAGAAGCGAGCAATAAGAATAATGATGGGTAAGACCAATAGAACGTCATGTAGGGAGTTGTTTAAAACCTTAAAGATTATGCCTGTGGCCTGTATATACATGCTAGAAGTAATATACTACATTCGATCACATAAATATAAACTTTACAAAAAATTCACAGATACATCACTATTGTACACAGCAGAGAGATGATTTACATATTCAACACTGCAGGACCAACCTAGCCAAAAAAAGTGCACACCACATTGGAATAATTCTGTATAACAAACTGCCTACCTTGATTAAAAACATAAAAGATCTAAATGTATTAAAAAAAAAAAAAAACTTAGGTCATTCCTATTAGTTCATTCATTTTAACAGTTGCAGAGTTCCTGGAAATGTGATTTATGTAAAATATGATGGTTAATGTAATTAATTTATTCTCTCTAACCATGTAAATAATTGTATGTTGTATAGTTTTAGTTAGGAATAGGATTTTACTGTATGTGTTCTTGTAATTTTTATTTGTTTTTTCTTAACAAACCATAAAAATGTAATTTTTTTTAAGTGCTGAATAAATACCACCACTGCCGCTGCCGCCGCCACCTCCACCTCCACCTCCACCTCCACCTCCACCTCCACCTCCACCTTCACCTTTATAACCAGCCTAATTCTCCATGATCCCTAAGATTCAAGTGCAGTCCATCTTTTCCTAGATATGAGTGGTCAATGTACTTGTCCACATCTACATAAAGAGCTTTTAAGGCTTCACGGGTCCATCTGATGTTATCATTTACCAACCTGATAAAGTTATAATTCATATTCCTTCTTTTTATCGCACTGTTCATGGCATTTAGTGCAATAAGGAAACTTGTCTTTGGCAGCTTTTACAGCACTGTGCACTTTCCCTAGTACTTCTTCAGGGATCTTACTGTCTTTAAGTAATTTGTTCCTAAGTGTTACTCAACTATTTCTGGGTTATCTAGAGAGTTTACACAATTACACTGATTTTCCACTGTTTAAGCCAACTTACTGGCATTTATGCCCCTATATTCTTTATTGTCTGTACTGTTTATTTTCATATATATACCATCGAGTCACTGAGCACTAACACTCTTTTATTCTTTAGTTCGGTAGGAACAGCAAAAGTAGATTAAGCCGAAAGAGATGTAGTTTTGAATAAAAAAGTGAAATAAAAGTTTTAACCTAAGTTTTACTTACAATGCATTCATTTTAAAAACAAAATAGTTAAAATACTTCTAAACAATGTAACACAAAAGAGGCTGAGGTGTTAATTGAAGTATTCATTGAGAACAAATTAAAGAAAAATAAGACATTTATTTCACAGCTTAAGAAAATCAAAGATCATATGATCATATTTTTATTTGAACATCCAACGAAAAGGGGGGGGGGGTAGAAGTGTTGGTAAGTCTTTATAAGAACAATTTGAATGCATGATTGTGAGTGGATGAAAGATAGCTGTGTGAGGTGTGTGTTGATATTAGTTATTCAGCACTTTTGGGCTGCTATAACTTCAATATTAATTTAAATAGGCACAAAAGTGCTAAACTTGCTTTGGAAAGAAAGTGAAAGTAATAATGTTAAGATTACTTCTATCATGTACTATATATTTAAATTTTCTTAAGTGTTCTGTATGTGAATTTTCATGTGACTAAATTTGTGAAGAACATTTTTTAAGTGTTTAAATGATAAGTTGAATAATATTCCAAGTATTCTCGGGCTTCAAGCCAGGTGTAGATGTGTGATGTACCGACGTTTCGGGAGCATGCATTGTTCCCAAAACGTCGGTACATCACCACATCTACACCTGACTTGAAGCCTGAGAAAACTTGGAATATTCACGCCACCAGGAAAGCTTCAGCTCCTATTAAAGTTGAATAATATCATTTAAGTATTTAAAGTACTAGAAGTATTCAAATATTCTGGAGCTCTTGATTTGTCATCATTCGCTTTCGGGCATCACAATAATATTTGCCAATCTGAAGTGATGTCCCAACTATTTTCTGAAGATTGATGCAGGACATCAGGTGGTCCTTGTTCATGTAACGGGATTATATTTTCGTTCATCTTCAACTAATATGAAGCAAGCCAACTTTTTATAAGATCTAAGTCGAGTTTTAATATACTGAGAGTCGTGAGATCTTTTCTCAGGTGTGGATACGGATTTTTGGTGAAAATAAAATTTAGATGAGTCCAATTTTGTAATATATTATTTAATTATATAATACGAACTATGATTCACTCTTATCTATTATAAATATTGAATAACACTTTTTGAATCTTATCAATTTTCCTTTACAATTACTATCCTCGTAACATCTTTCCTTCTTCTTCAGCAAGACACAAGATTCTCACTTTTTTAGATTATTGATTTTCTTGTCCCCATAGCAATTCCCACCTTATTTTGTGATTGGCCGATTCACTGACACGTCATCACACCACGTCACACCACGTCACAGCACTACTACTTCGGCCAATCACACAACTACATACATTTTTATATATATTTACAATTCCCACGAACACAAAAATACTGTTACAAATGCCCCTCTTCGAAATATATGGAAAATAACCAAATAAAGGAATTAACAATCTGTTTCCATATATTTCGAAGAACAGCCCCAATTAACAACCTCGTTTACACCAATATTACACAACACCAATACAACATACATTGGATGAAATATAATAAATGAACATTTAACAACAATTTCACATTATTATTACACAAACATAAAACACAACAATAAATTAACATTAATTAAAATACAACAATATATTGATGTTTAACAATGTTTTTTTTTTTATTATTATTATTTAACACACACATAGTATATATTCAATATTGTTTCAATTACTGTCAAGGCTTTTATGTGTATAGGGATCAGTATCATTCACTTTAAATGTGTGTGTGTATTTGTTACACAATCCAGGTTTTGAACTAAAGGCTTTTCTATTCTTTAATATACACAATTTCAACTGTTCTTTTCTCGCTTGGTCTAAATTGTATGTGTTTTCTAACTTTACTTGTAATATTCTCTGGAATTCTATTTCTTCCTCCACTTGGCTTCCGCCGTTCTTATCTTGTATTGTATATAATTGGCAACAATGCTTTTCAAGGTCAGTTACATTATTTTGCAATCCATCAATAATTAAATTCTTCCCACAATTTTCATTTTCATCGTATTCAATATTACCATTTTCTTGCAAAAGTATATCTTCCACAAAAAACCTTTCATTATTTATATTATCCCTGTTCTCTTCTTTTCTTCCATCTTCTTCCAATAATTTTATTACTAATAAATCATTTTCTGTCTTAACCTTCATTTCATGCATTTCGAAATTCAATACACTTTGCCATTCATATAATAAATCATTACCCACAATTACATCTCTTGCCAAATGTGGAATTACCAACGCAATGAAATTGAAATTCCATTCACCTATTCGCCCCTTAATTAATACTTGATATTTAATCCTATCCTTTTTCTTCCCAATTGCAGTACTGCAGTAAACGTTACACACATTTAAATATTCCACTTTATAGTTAGCTAACAGATTTTTAAACAATTCCTCACTTATCACAGTAGAACTGGCTCCAGTATCAATCAAGGCTGTATATTCTTTATCCCATAGGTAAATAATTATCTGAGGTGGGTTAACTAATTCCTTATTTTTCTGCAAGAGAGTGAGCTTATTTCCGTTATCTTCAACTTTCAATTCGCCCTGTGTCATCCTCACCGAACCACTTTCCAGAGCACAAAATGATTTGGTTTTTAGTTTTCCATCTCCCTCTGATTATTACTTTCATTGTTGGTTAGGTTGGTGCTATCGTTTATACTCACATCATTCTCTGTGCTTTGTGTATTTTCGACTCTTTCATTTTGATTACTTCTTTCAAATCTCACACCCCTAAAATCTCTTTGATTTGCACTAAATAAACTAGTACCTCTACCCCTATTAAAATTACTTATTCGCTGATTATTTCCTCGATAAAATCTTAC
This sequence comes from Mantis religiosa, assembly GCA_030765055.1. Taxonomy (NCBI): domain Eukaryota; kingdom Metazoa; phylum Arthropoda; class Insecta; order Mantodea; family Mantidae; genus Mantis; species Mantis religiosa. The sequence continues at coordinate 152,295,636 of CM060950.1, read as the reverse complement.
ATGGTTTATTTGATCATTTCTTCCAATTCTCGTCGACTGATTGTTATGATAATTCCTTTGCACATTATTTTGAACTCCCTTTCCTGTTCCGGGAATTACAGATTCATAAGTTCGTCTAGGATCATAACCTCTTCCTTCAAATCTTTGATTTCTCACGGGTGCCCCGCCCCAATTTAAACTCGTCCTATTATTCCTATTATTTGTAGGTTGTGATTCCTGTCGATTTCTTCCTCGCTCAATATGGACGTTATTATAGTTACCATCACAGGATGTAGTATCATTAATGAGGTTATGTGCTTCAAATTCGGATAATAATTCAATCATATCAGAGAAATCGATAGGCTTAGCCACAATTAAATGATTTCTGATATGTGATGGATAATGACGTATTAGCATGTTGACAATTTCTGTCTCAGAAATTTCGGGATTGATCAACTTACTTTTGTTTGCTAATTTTAAGAAATATTCAGTCATAGAAATCCCTTTTTTAAACTCAAACCTACCCGTTGCTAACTCAATTTTTATTCTTCTTTGTCTCTCAGGTCCCCAAAATCTATTTATAAACAGATTTCTGAAAGTACTGTATGTTTCATGTGAAGCCAAAGTTAACCTTAACCACTCAAGAGCATTTTTCTTCAAACAGCGTTTTACTATTACCATCCGAAATTCATTGGGAATTCTCTTAATACGGAAATATTCTTCCAATTCCCTAAGAAATACTTTTGGATTATCACCTGATTCCTCATCAAAACTTGGTGGACTAATATCATTTAGTGAATAATGTACACATTCATTTTGACCTAGACTGTGGAGTTGTGTGTGTGAGGACATGTTCTGTGTGTTTCTGTGATAATTAATATCATTATCTGGACTCACAAAATCACTACATTCACTTACTACATCACTAGACTTCTGATGATTGCTTAATTCACCTGGTAAGTCACAATCGTTTATATTTGTAATTCTAGACATTTCTTTCCCGTTATTTACTTTTCTAGCCTGTAATGCAATTACAACTTGTGTCAATTTTCCTAAGTTATCCTTTTCTTTTTCAAAATGTTCTTTTACCTCTTTAATTTGCAAAATTACTTCTTCTTTTACTTTACTTATCTCATCAATTTGTAACTTTATTTCCTCTTGGTGTATCTTACTTTCATCATGTTGTAATTGCATTTCAGAACAAATTACATTAATTCTTTGTTCTACTTTATCTCCTAATTCTTCTCTATGTTTTTGTGTTATTTCTGCCTGTTGTATCCTAAATGTTTCTAACTCTTTGTTTAATTCCATTCTTATTTCTTGTTTCACAATGTCCTGACCTAACCTAGTTTCCTGAATTATCTCTCTCAACTCATTGACTTCCTTTCTATTCTCATCCTTATTAATCTCTATGATCTGCATGAGCCTTTCCATATTATCCCTACACTCTTTTCTCCCTTCTCTAATCTCCTGTGAAATTTCAGATTTTAATTCCTGTTTTAGCTTCTGTAATAAATTAATTTCTAAGTTACTCACATTTTGTGCTAGTTCCTGTCTTACTCCTACATCTAAATCATTCATTTTCTTAGTTAAATCGTTTACATTTTGTTCTATTTTAGAATCTAAATTACTCATTTCTGATTTTACATCTTTCATTCTAGAATCTAAATTACTTATTTCTGATTTTACATCTTTCATTCTAGAATCTAAATTATTCATTTCAGATTTAACATCTCTCATTCTAAAATCTAAATTCCTTGCATTTTGTTCTATTTTAGAATCTAAATTACTCATTTCAGATTTAACATCTCCTATTTCTGATTTTACATCTCCTATTTCTGATTTTACATCTCCTATTTCTGATTTTACATCTCTCATTCTAAAATCTAAATTCTTTGCATTTTGTTCTATTTTAGAATCTAAATTACTTAACATTCTTGTTATTCTTTCCAACATTGACTCATTATCTATGCTTAATCTTGCATCCTCCCTATTCATTCCTACACTATCAGTAACTTCTCCTTCCACTATTATTTCTTTTCTACTCGCCATCTTTTTAACTATTTTCTGATTTCTTAACAACATAAATCTACTACTACTACTATTATTTTTTTTATTTTTTTTAATTTTTTTTTTTTTAATTTCACTCACTTAAACCAGTTCTCGTTTTCTTCTTTCTTCTCTCTTCTTTCTTCTTTCCTTTTAAATTCCCACGGAGCTGCACGATGCTTTAATCTCCTCTTCTTTATCCTATTCGAGCCCCACACGTTGCTGCGCCATTTGTAACGGGATTATATTTTCGTTCATCTTCAACTAATATGAAGCAAGCCAACTTTTTATAAGATCTAAGTCGAGTTTTAATATACTGAGAGTCGTGAGATCTTTTCTCAGGTGTGGATACGGATTTTTGGTGAAAATAAAATTTAGATGAGTCCAATTTTGTAATATATTATTTAATTATATAATACGAACTATGATTCACTCTTATCTATTATAAATATTGAATAACACTTTTTGAATCTTATCAATTTTCCTTTACAATTACTATCCTCGTAACATCTTTCCTTCTTCTTCAGCAAGACACAAGATTCTCACTTTTTTAGATTATTGATTTTCTTGTCCCCATAGCAATTCCCACCTTATTTTGTGATTGGCCGATTCACTGACACGTCATCACACCACGTCACACCACGTCACAGCACTACTACTTCGGCCAATCACACAACTACATACATTTTTATATATATTTACAATTCCCACGAACACAAAAATACTGTTACATTCATTACTGAATTTGTGTTTTTGCATACTATGCAGTGTGGAGAATCTGCAGCTTCAAGACAAAATACTGTAACTGCAGTTGATCAGGTACTGTTTTGTATTATATTTGGGTCTAGTAAAGTCTTCAATATCTTCATGTTACATTGGATTTTGTTTTGATCAGTTATATGGATTTTTATTTTCAATTTGCTGTAGAGTTGTACTGATTTATATGATAAACATTTTTTCTTACTTTGTTGGATGAATGTACCTTCTTTTGTAAGCATATCAGCCTTCTGATTCCCTTCCAGACCACAATGTGCTGGAATCCATTGTAAAACAATGTTTTTGTTTATATTTTTGAAGATCCTGATGTAATTTTTGGCCTCTGTTATTCTATGGTCTTGAATGGTTGGGTTATGTATTAGTGCTAGTATGGTTGAGCTAGAGTCAGAAAGTATTACAGTGTTTTTTGGAAAGAATTGATATGTAGAAACAATTGTTTAAGTTAAATTTAAAGGTAGTTGATTAATGACACTAAACAACACCTTTAAATTTCCCGGAACATGTTTCAGAGGCTATTTGGCTCCATTTTCAACCAGACATCAACTGGTTCTCTGTGGTGTAGCTGGCGTTATTTTGTCATAGGTCTCCTCTGGTGGTGGTTCGAGGAACTTGCTGAACAAATCTTCCTGGGGGAAGTTGAAATTGAATACCTTGTTCCTATTTTTTGAAATGAAGATTTGATCCCATGTGGACAGTTCTTGTTTTCCTGCTGTATGTTTTAGTAGTTTTGGTTCTGGCTTTATGTTGTGGTTTTTTCCCCAAAAATGCGTGTCAACTGCTGATTTTTCAAATTGTTTGTATTTTATGTTCCTAGTGTTCCTTGGCTCTTGTTTCTAAATTTCAGCAGTTGCCACTGTTGTCATTTTTGGGGAAAAAGCCACAACATAAAGCCAGAACCAAAACCACTAACACATGTATCAGGAAAACAAGAACTGTCCACATGGGAACAAATCTTAATTTAAAAAAAAATAGGAACAAGGTATTCAGTTTCGATATCCCCCAGGAAGATTTGTTCAGCAAGTTTCTCGAACCACCACCAGAGGAGACCTATGACAAATATCGCCAGCTACACCACAGAGAACCAGTTGATATCCGGTTGACAATGGAGGCAAATTGCCTCTGAAACATGTTCCGGGAAATTTAAAAGTAAGTGTTGTTTAGTGTCATTAATCGACTCCCTGTAAATTTAATTTATTACAACAACACTGTTTTCAACACTTCCATGAAAGCCCGCCTCAGTAGTGTAGATGGTAGCATGTCTGTCTCACGTTCAAGAGGTCCCGAGTTCAAATCTCGGTCAGTGAGTTACCCGGCTAAGGTTTTTTCCAGGGTTTTCCCTTATCCTGAAAGACGAATGGCGGGTAGCTCTAATCTCCATGGACCCCGGACTCATTTGAGCAGCATTTCACCCATTTCATTCGTCATCCGATATGACTTCACGTTGGAGGACGTAAATTACACAAAAAAAAAAAAAAAAAAAAAAAGGAGGGGGAGAGAGACTTCCATGAAAGGAATTATAATTTTGAAGTGTTTAAATGATATTACAATGTTTCAGTCATCTAGTATTTGAGAACATTTCTCAACATTATAAATGAGTATTTCTTTCACCTGGTGTACACTGATGAACTCGCCTTTCGTAGCACATTGCAGTGGTGGCTTTCAAAAACTCGGCAGCAGGATGTCACCATGACATATCAAGTTGCAAAACGATCTATACAGATCATTTGGAGAGAGACTTTCAGGCTATCGAACATTACTGAAGCTATATTAATTCAAAATTTTGTGTTAAAATTCTGTTATTTTTTCTGCATTCATATTTTAAACATTGAAGTTTCATAGAATTGGGCTTTTATGATTGCATAAATTTCCTTTGAAATGCTCTTAAAGGAAATTACGAAATTCACATGAAAAATGCTTTGAAGCATTATAGTTGTTGTAAACAGCTTGTGTAATAATTCACTGCACAACATTGTAGAATACCACTTAAAATTTCAGAGCATATGCTTTTTGATAAGTTATACAACAAAATTTCTTAGTTTTAATTGCATTATTTTGCATATTTACATGTTCTGCAGTGTTTAGTGTTATAAATAGTCTTCTTTAAACTTTACATGAAATTTTCCTTATATTTAACACTTCAGCTGTGTATATACAAAGGGTGGCTCAAAAGAGTGGGAAATTTTGCAATGGAGATTAATGGTTGAGCACAATTACTTTACACATCTTTTTATGTCAGTGTATAATACAGAGTATCCATTATTGAATGTCACAAGCATTTTTATTTCTTAATCATATCCGATAGATGAGTTCGCCCTTGGTGCACACATTCCTAAAGTCTGATAGGAATGTTGTGCATTGCTCGACCTAACATTTTAACAGGAATCCTGGAGATTTCTTCTTGTATTCTTCCTTTAAGTTCTTTGGTGGTAGCAGGTTGAGCATGGTAGACTTTGCAGGGGGCCTCACAAGAACAAATCACACGCTGTGGGATCAGGCCATTTTTGGGGCAATGCAGTGTCACTGTACACATGTTTACAAATAGCAAGGCAGTATGAGCAGCATTCTATATTTCATTTGGCACCACAAACTTGTCAGCATTGCCACAACATGTTTCAAAATATACATATGTAAAATATGTAAATAAAATATAGGAAAGTCTGTTCTACTTATATTTTTTTCACTTCTTTACTGCTTTTTCTGTATTTTCTTTGATTTTCTTTCACATTTTTAAACCATTTTAATCATCTACAAATATAACAATTTGTAACTTAAAACTTCACTTATCTTATAAGAAATGATGATATTATTCTTATAAATTGTCCGGGATCGCAATTTCATGTAAAACGTTTACACATCTTCAGCCGGAAACAACAAAGCTGTCGCCATCGTACGAACGCTAGATGTTAGTACTACCAAAATCTCAAAATAAAATAAATTTAAAAAAAAAAGTAAAAAAAAAGAAAAAAGTAATTCAAGTCGAAAGAAGTTGACGTTTTAAAGACTTAAAATAATATTGAACTTAAATTATATAATTTGCATCTAAAATTAACAAAGATTTTAGGTAATTCAATTTGGCTTGATTTAAAATCCAAATTATTTCATATTCTTAATTTAAATATGAAAAATAAAACTGCTAAATTAAAAAACATATTTGCATTTGAAACAAAATAAATTAAACCCAGTTATTAAAAATAATAAAGATAATGTTAATTTATCAAATTGTAACCTTAATGAAAAAGAGTTAAATTTTTTAAATCAAGCTTTAAAAATGTGTGTAGAATTTTCAAACAATATAGATTATTCCGCTCACTTTCTTCTCGGGCAGCCAGCCAGGTGAAAAGATGATTAGATATCAACGTTTCGGGAGTGTGCATCTCTCCCATCATCAGGATATTTATAAAATGTTATAACCACAAATGAAATACTGGATATAACACAACTATAAACAAAGACTAAACACTATCAAAATTTGTGTTACTGAACAAAAGACTGTTTTCAGTAAATTAAATGCCAGGTCATTAGATGGTGGGAGTATAGAAAATTGTCAAAGAAACGTAGCTACTTAACTTGGTTATCAAGCTGTATTGATCTTTGCTTCTTAATTCGACGGATTTCCATTTTTAAGGCCGGTTTCCAAGAGGAGCTGAACTGAAATCCAGCTTTATGATTAAGCGTGCTCCTTTCAGAGGAAATCTCCAAAGCCTGCTTAATTCTCCCCTCCCAGTAACTGTTGCATTTTGCCAAAATGGTCGTCTCCCGAAAATTGGCTCTATGGACGTTATCAAAACAATGCTCTGCCAGCCCAGACTTCTCAGGTTGCATTAAACAAATGCTCTGTTCATGTTCGATTATTCTAGTAGTGATGGTCCTTCCGGTTTGTCCTATATACAATGTCCCACATTCACAGGGAATGCGATACACTCCCTGAACTTGGAAGTCCAGTTTGTCTTTCATTGGTCTCAACAGATGCTTAATCTTCGGAGGTGGCTTGTGGATGGTCCTGATGTTGTATTGGCTGTAGCGGTAGGCTTATCTGGCGCTTGCTGTATTACAGGTTTCCCTTTCCTAGCTTTGGTGATCGAGACTTCGTCATATTCGGAGTAGCCGTTTTGACGGAAAGTGAGTCTCAGGTGCTGTAATTCTTGTTTTAAGTGGCTGGGATTAGAGATAGACAAAGCTCTGTTCGCCAGTCTATTGAGAACTCCCAGTCATTAAGACTTATGGAAACTATGAGCGTTCAGATAGAGATCGGTGTGTGTAGGCTTGCGATATATAGCATGCCCCAGTGTACTGTTGCTGTTTTTTGAAACAAGAATGTCCAAGAATGGAAGAGTTCCATCCTTCTCCACTTCCATGGTAAACTGTATTTGAGGTCAAAGGCTGTTGAGATGCGCAAGAAAGCTAGGCAAAGTGTCTGATCCATGTGGCCAAATTACAAAAGTGTCGTCCACGTATCTATAGAAATTAGATGGTTTAAGTGGAGCTGGGGCAAGTATTTCATGTTCTAGGTGTTCCATATAGAAATTAGCTATAGCTGGTGACAAAGGGGAGCCCATTGCTACTCCTTTTCTTTGAACAAAATGAAATCCCTTTCTTAGATTTAAAACTTACCAGAAAACATAATAAACTTGAATTTGGCATACATAGGAAGGAAACACACAAAAAATTTCATAAAGGCAGATGGATATAACCCAAGACAACACAAGCATGCTGTTATCAACAGTTTTACTTACAGGCTGTGTTCTGTCATGGTGTAAGTTGTGGCCGCCAAATTAAAGCTCACAACCTAAACGGACTGTATTGCAGAAGAATCGGCCAATTGTCAGAAGAAGAAAATGTTTGACACTTATATTGATGTATTTAATTTAATTTCTCAAAGATAGTATACCATCATACTTATCATTTGCTAAACACGTTGATACATCACGTATGAAGAACTTTGACTAAGTCTATTACTAGTTTCAACACTAAAACATACAAAAAAAAAAAAAAAAAAAAAAAAAAAAAAAAAAAAAAAAAAAAAAAAAAAAACTAATTGCAGCTGTCATTAACATGCTTCATGTTTTTTCACATAGCGATTCTTCTTTTTGAAAGCAGGTCCAGCAACTTCCTTGCATACAATGCGATCAACTGTCACTGAACATACCGGCCACCAAGAAATAAGTAATATTTCTTAAAACACTAAAGTTAACTAAAATGTTCAAACAGTACAAACAAAATCACAAGTTTGTTTCTGTAGGAAGAGGGCAAAGCTTTACAATAGGCCTCTTAAATGATCCACTAGCTGTGCGAATAGTTACAACTCGAACTAGTCCGTCATCTCCTGGATGTACTTGTTCCACCAATGTTAACTTCCAGTGAAGTGGAGGAATGTTATCTTCCTTCACTATGACCAGGGTACCTGGTTGGATATTTGCACCCTTACTGGTCCACTTGGCTCGCTGCTGAAGATGATGTAGATAATCACATGACCATCTGGACCAGAATTCTTGTAACTGCTGCTGCAGTCTCTCCCACCTGGTTAGCAAACTTAAGTTTCACACTACTGAAATCTGGCTGAGGGAGGTGGTAAGAGGAGAACCAATCAAGAAATGACCAGGAGTTAGAACTTTCAGATCATTTGGATCAGAAGAGAGAGGGATTAAGATTTCAAACGACTGTCAGAGCCAACTGTCTGGTCAGATGTTAGCTGCTGTATTTCTGTGCTAAAAGCTGATAATTGTACAATATTAATATCTATTTAAAGAATTCTGTAATTCAATAAGGGATAAAGGCCCAAGTATCCTCTTGGTCTTTAGTTTAGTACAGTTGTAGCAGAACCTCAAACAATATGCTACAATACGTTGCAATCTAGACAAAGCAGAAAATCTTGTAATTATTTCATCTGCGCTTATAGTCACAGCATAACAAGTAAGTTTGGTTTTCACTTCTGGAATTTCCTCTTGATTGGAAATTTCATCTAATACAGGCCAAAGTGTAGAATTTCCACTAAGCCAAGGTGGCCCTTTCCACCAAAAGTTATTCTCAATAAGTTTCTCAGGAAGAACACCTCTTGATATCAGATCTGCTGGGTTATATTGTGAAGGAACGTGTCTCCATACAGCTCTTTCAGACAACTCTTGAATCTCAGACACCCTATTAGCAACAAATGTCTTCCATCGTGTAAAAGGTGCTGATAACCATGACTATACTACTGTAGAATCAGTCCATAAATATATGGATTTGAATGATAAGTTTAGTGCTTCTTTCACCTTCTTTAGTAAATGAGCAAGCACTAATGCACCACAAAGTTCTAAATGTGAAAGAGATAATCTCTTCAATGGTGCAACTCGTGACTTTGAGCAAAGGAGTTTTACAAATGTTCTTCCTTCCTTATTTATGGAGCGTATGTAGAGGCACCTTCCATATGCTTTTTCTGATGTATCGCAGAATCCATGTAATTCAATGTAGCTAGTTGAACTATCACCTATTACTTTACGATCAATATGAATATTGCTAATTAGAGGAAGCTGATTGTAAAGTATCTTCCAATCAGCTGTCAATTTCTCTGAAAAAGGCTGATCCCAGTTAACTTGTTCTTGCCACAGGTTTTGAAGAAACATCTTGCATAAAACAACAATAGGACTTATGAACCCCAAAGGATCAAAAATGCCAGAAATTACTGATAAAACTATTCTTTTAGTAACTCCAGAGGAACCTCTTGCACTTAGATTGCTCATAATTTGAAACGTATCCATATTCGGATGCCATAATAATCTGAGGGTCTTGACTTCATTTTTGTCAAGCTGTAGTGGCAGTCTGTTTTCTCTCAGGTGCAGTGGAATGTTTGCCAAAAGTTCTGGATTGTTACTAGACCATTTGCGCAATGAAAATCCACCTTTCTTCAGCATAGGCATCAGTTCCTGTTGAAGCTTAATCGCCTCTTCTAAAGTAGCAGATCCTGAAATGCAGTCTTCAACATAGAAATCTCTCAAAGTTGTTGCTGCTGCTTTGGAAAAGATATGTGCTTCTTCATGAGCTAATTGCTGCAGACAACGAATAGCTAAAAATGGAGAACTGGCCATACCATATGTTACAGTCTTCAACTGATACTCAAGAATCAGAGATGCAGGGTCACTTCTCCATAGTATTCTTTGGTACACATGATCATTAGGGTGTACCCAAATCTATCGATACATCTTTTCTTTGTCAGCTGTAAATGCTACTTCATGCGTTCTGAACCCCAAGATAATTGTACAAATATCCTGTTGAATAGTGGGACCAACATGTAACAAATCATTCAATGCGGTTCCATTCTTCGAGGCTGCAGAACAGTCAAATACTACTCTGCTCTTTGTAGTTGAGCTGTCTTCCTTTACAACTGCATGATGAGGCATGTAATAACAACGTTCTCTTGTTGGAGTTGCTACCTCCATATGGCCTAATTCTTCATATTCTCGTAGGAACTCTATATAAGCTTCCTTTATTCTCTGATTTTTGTCTAGCTTTCTTTCTAACTGATATAGCCTTCTGGTGGCTACCATCGTTGAGTCATCTAACTTCTTTGGGTCTTCCTTAAATGGGAGGCGAACCACAAATCTTCCATCAGATTCTCTTGTAGTATTTTGAGAAAAGTGGTCTTCACATGCTATTTCATCCTTGGTTTTTGGTGTTTGGTGCAACTCTTCAATCTCCCAAAATCTTTGTAGCTGTTGCTGAATATTAACATCAGTCTTTGCAAAACAGGAAACGACCGGCCGCCGTGGTGCATCACAGGACCTTCCAGCATCTGAATGTTTTCCTGAAAGTCCCAACCAAACTCTGTTTCCATCATATCAGGATGATCATTATCTCAAAGTAATTTACCTTGATGCTGAATGTATGAGCACACTTCTGCGCCCAATAAAATATCTGTTTTTCCAGGCTCATAAAATCTAGGATCCACAAATGAAATATTCTGAGGTAGATTCTAATAACTGAAGTCAGTTTTCTCTACTGGCAGATTTTCTGTAACCCTTGGTAGCACTAAACATTCCACCGACATTGCAAAATCACTTACAAGTGATTTAATTTGAATGCAAATGCCATGTTTAGCTTCTGAAACTGCATTTCCAATTCCTTGAACAGGTTTAGGATCATGATGCCTCTTAAGCCTTAATCTCTGAGCACATGCCTCAGATATAAAACATGATTGTGATCCTGTGTCTAACAAGGCTCTGCAGGTCTGCCACTGACCTTTATCATTCTTAACTTTTATCAAGGCTGTAGATAGGAGAATGTGTTTGCGAGGTTCAATTTTAAATGCACAATAACTATTGATGCCATTATATCTTAATGAGATGCTTGGGTCTGCTGAACCTTCAGCATTACTAGTGCGTTGCTGTTTAGAATCATCAAGGTCCACTAAAGCATGATGTTTTTTTACCACAAATGCGACAGTTGCTTGATTTGCATTTTCTAACTATATGACCTGTTAGCAAACAGTTGAAGCACAGATTGGCATTTTTAACAACCTTTCTGCGTTCCAAAACAGGAGCTTGTCTGAAATCTTTACATTTTTGTAATGCATGAGCATTATTACAATATGCACACTTTATTGTTGTAGAAATGTAAGTCTGTGGAAAGCTAGATTTGTGTTTGTGATTTGTGGCTTTCTGAGAGTGAGGATTAACATTGCTTGTGCCACTTGTATTTAACTTAAAACTTACTATTTCTAATGATGTACATTTTCCTTCTAGGAAGTTAATAAGATCCTGTAGAGAAGGGAACTTATTTGCATCTAAAGTATCTTCAAATTTCTTTCTAACCACTGTATCTAACTTATCTAGCACTAGTTGTGACACTATCAGATCATCCAATGAAATGTCTAAGTTTAATGCCTTTATTGCATTTAAATTACTCATGGTTTGATTTATCAGTGGCCTTAGCTCCTTTGCTGATGACTTATGAGCTACAGGTAAGTTCAACAAATGTGCAAGATGAGCAGAAGCAATTAGTCGTAAATTGTCATAATGATTGCAGATAGTTTTCAATGCAACATCAAAATTGGAACTTGTAACTGGAATGTTAGCTATCAAATTGTGTGCTTCACCAGTAAGCAATGATAGCAAATAGTGAAACCTCTGAATATCATCTAGAGACTCATTATTAACAACTAAGCTCTCAAAAGTATCAAAAAAGTGCTTAAAAGTGGTTACATCTCCACTGAATGAAGGTAATTTTATTGTTGGCAATTTAATTGTCTTCTTACTACCACTTGAAATTGAAAGGGAATGGCTGTTAGGATTATTTTCAGCATTTCTCTCTGAACTTTGTGCTATTTCAGTCATTTTTGCTTCTAGGTTATAGTACGCTAATTCAAACGCTTCTCTATCAGTAGCATGTCTTTTAACAGCTTCAAATAATTCTGAGACCGAGCATCTTCAAATTTATCTCTAATATTGGGCAAGTCTTTCATTCTTACATTTATCAAAGAAATATTTGAACCTATTTGAAATTCTTCAACAAAATTTACAAGACGGGTAAGACTTGATTTAGCTACTGCTTGTGCTGTAATTAATTTCCTCTTAATTTGTTCATCCATGCTGAAAGTTTACAATACAACAAATGAAATCAATGAATCTAGGTGATGAGATGAAACAAAGAATAGGAATGTATATGTAGGAATAAAATTCACCAAAGCTAAGAAGAATGTAAATTACAATGGTTGTAATTAACCTCAGCCAGTATGGTAGGTTACTACTTAGCTACTAAAACTAAAACTCAAACCTGGAGCTCCTGAAGCTGTAGAAAACATTACAATCCATCAATCTTACTACTTAGTAGCATGCCAACATCGTGTACTATCGGCTTGCTTTGTGCTCTGATGTTACCTTCCAGTTTGAAGAAGACAAAATGGCAGCATGCTGATTTCATAAGTGTCACCAAATATTTTAAAAAGTTCCAGTCCCAGTACAATTTCACTGACAATTAACCACCAAATTCACTAGATCCGGCCCAGAGGACCAAAATGTTCCCTCGTGGTGTAAGTTGTGGCCGTCAAATTAAAGCTCACAATCTAAATGGACTGTATTGCAGAAGAATCGGCCAATTGTCAGGAGAAGAAAATGTTTGCCGCTTATATTGATGTATTTAATTTAATTTCTCAAAGATAGTATACCATCATACTTATCATTTGCTAAACACTTTGATACATCACGTATGAAGAACTTTGACTAAGTCTATTACTAGTTTCAACACTAAAACATATTACAAAAAAGAAAAAAAAAAACTAATTGCAGCTGTCATTAACATGCTTAATGTTTCTTCACACAGCGATTCTCTACTGTCTTTCTTTTTGAAAGCAGGTCCACCAACTTCCTTGCATACAATGCAACTGTCACTGAACAGGCTGGTTAATGTACCTTTAAACAAGATGGAATATATCAAAGAGTACAATAATATCATTCACATTGCACAATACAATGGATTCAGTGCTGAATTGATCAAAAAGAAAATTGATAAATTCAAAAGACAACAAAGATGCAAACAAGTAACTACTCTTTCCCCAATCAGCAATGAAACTTCATACCGAAAATTTACATATCATCCCAGAGCTACACACCTTTTCCAAAAAGTCTTCAAAGAGCAGAATATTACTTTGGCCCCACAGAACTAATTTAGTGTACAACACCTTTTGAAATCACATAATATAAAGGAGATACTGACAGACAAAAAATCAGGTGTGTACCGGATAAACTGCAAAGGCTGTGACAACTTTTACATTGGAAAAACAAAAAGGAACTTGAACATTAGGCTTAAAGAGCATTTTAGGAACATCAGGAAGAAAGAAATAGATAAATTGGCGGTAGTGTACCATTTTTGGAAGGAGAATCATGATATAGAATGAGAAATCCACTTATTAAAAAGTGTCCAAGGTCCAGCTGCATTAACCACGTGGGAAAAAATCTTCATAAAGAAATATGAAAGAAATTTGTTTAATTTCGACACTACCTTTGATGAAAACCCAAACTTCAAGTTCATCAAGATACCGACAGATGCACCTGTTGCCTCCAATGAGTTCACCAAACCAACGTCCATTAGTCGACAACAGCTGATGATGTTAGGAAGATCCTAACGAAATGCGTTCTAGGTAAATACTAGCAATAAATGGAGCATTGAGTATTAGTTCAACTCATAATTATATTGATCAATGAATATCTGAGTAGTTGTGAATTTGTATTAGTTGGCAGGCAGTGAGTGTCAAAAGCTATTGGCAGCACCAGTTTGTGCATGCAACAGAGACATAAAGAAACATAAGACTGACTTGCTTACTCTTCATATTTGTAAAAAGTAAGTGATTGTAATTTACCATTGGGCTAACTATTCTAGTGATAGTGTGAGTTTGGTGCAGCTTCAAGTTGTCATTTTGATCATGGTATACAATGAATAATAATTATAAGAGATGCAACACAACAATCATATTAATGTAAAGTTGCCACTGTTTTTTTTTCATTTCAAAAAGTTAAAGTAAAACTAAAATACAAAACAGCTTTAGCTTAATATCTGATAGAGGATACATTTGTTTTGTTCCAGAACAACATGGACCATATAGCAGCATGGCAGCTAAACCAGAGGTGAGAGATCTTTGGTTTTCATAATAAGAGAGTAGAGGTGGGTGGACATGCCTTAATGTTCTTTCCCTATTCCACTGAAGTCTGTGCATGGCATTTGCTAGTACTGAACTGCTCAGCTTTCATTCCAAGCATAAAGGTCGTTAAGGCATGCCTCCAACTATATATCGTGTAACCTTTGCTAACAAAAAGTGACTAATACTTTCTTTTTTATAATAGTTAGACTTAAATATAGTGTAAATGAGCCACAGTTGGTAAGTAAGACAGATTACAAGTGTGAAGGGTAACCACAGTATTTGGAGGGGAACAGTTATAAGAACTATCTAACAAAGAAGGTATTAAATTTCCAAAACATTGCATGTTCATGCAAATTAAAAATTTTGAAGGTTAAATTGTTCCATTCTTTCTTTCAGCCATTACAGAAAGTATTTACATTTATAGTCCTCTCATCTTATACATACAAATATTTTTGTAAGAATGAAATCGGTACAAGTTAACCTATTTGAATGGAACAATAAGGGTAAAGGTTACCAGAAATGTTCATTATGTTTTATGGAAAAAATGCTACAGTAGCAAGAAACCATGTAATTGATTCAGATTTAGCATAGTAGAATGTTCAGAAAATATTTGAAGGTTTTAATTTGACAGGCATTAATATAATACCTGCTAAATCCTATAGAGTATTAATTTATACTCTGGCCATTAGTAGGTCAAAGTAGACTTCAGAGGCCTTCCTTTTTAACTGAAGCACACCTTCTTTGTGATTTATTTGACACTTCAATGATATTGATTACCCTTATAAATGGGAACTACAGTAAAACCTTAAAAAGCCCAGAACTTAAGTACTGATGAATTGCAATCATCATTAAGTTAGTATGTGATCTAAAATTTGAAATTTTCCAATGATATGCTGGGAAAATATGAGTCAGTTGGAGAATTTAATATCTCGCCAGCATGTTGCCACGGTAGAGCTGAGTAGTAGAGCAGCTGCAAGTAGAGTGGAAGATCCATGATTCAAATCCCAGCAGTGGTATTGAATTTTTTGTTCTGATTCTACCTTTCAAACATACACAGTTTTGTTAATGTGTAGATTTAATTTGTTTTCATTCATTCACAGCTGTAATTCTGAAATAGCAAATGTGTTGCTTGCATAATTTCTCTATCAGTGATTTTTAAATTAATGTTTATATTGTCTGCAAAAGGAACACTTTATGGTCACAATACGCGTAGGAAAATCATTAAGTAAATTAAGAGTAAAACTGACCCAATATGGCTCCCTGGTGTACACCTGAATTTATGGCAGCAGGTTCAGAAAAATCACCACCTATTTCTACAATGTTGTATAAACAATCAAGAAATCAACTATTTATTGGCTATTCCATACTATAGACATCTAGCTTTTTAACTCATATTATGATGTACAGCAGTGGCTGTCATTACAAAGCACTATGTCAGGGCATGCATGAAGTGCGGGCAACACGGTAGGGGCAGAGAGGTATCCAGTATCAGTATGTGTACTGTAGCAGTTATGATTTCTCCATGGTGAGTCATGTGTGGCAGTGTGACATTACTCTGAAATTTCCCTCAGTCACAGTTTCCATGACCATTTTGCTGCCTGATATAGTGGCATGTACACGCACGCACGCACACTCACACACACTCACACACACTTACACACTTACACACACTCTCACACACACACACACTCACACACACACACACTCACTCACACACACACACTCACTCACTCACTCACTCACTCACTCACTCACACTCACACATTCACTCACTCACACACACTCACTCACACACACACACTCACACGCACTCACTCACACGCACTCACTCACACACACACACTCTCACACACACTCTCACACACACTCTCACACACACTCACACACACACTCACACACACACTCACTCACACACACACACACTCTCACACACACACACTCTCACACACACTCACACACACTCACACACACACTCACACACACTCACACTCACACTCACACACACACACACACACACACACACACACACACACACACACACTCACTCTCTCACCTACTCTCACTCACCCTCTCTCACCTACTCTCACTCACTCTCACCTACTCTCACTCTCTCACCTACTCTCACTCACTCCTTCTCACTCACACTCTCACCTACTCTCACTCACTCCTTCTCACTCACTCTCTCACCTACTCTCACTCACTCCTCACTCACTCTCTCACTCACTCTCTCTCACTCTCTCACTCGCTCACTCTCACTCACACACTCTCGCTCACACTTACACACTCTCGCTCACTCTCACTCACTATCGCTCACTCTCACTCACTCTCACACACTCACTCACACTCACACACACTCACACACACTCACTCACACTCACTCACCTATACATTAATGTGAGCAACTTTTTTCACTAATGAAGTCTAGTAAACATCACAGAAACTATCACACTGTAACTTTTTAGACATTTTTTGTAGCAAATCAGAACATCGTGCCAATATTGAAAAACTACTCAAAGACCGAAGAGTTTAAAAATCTCCAAAAAATATGTCTCACAGTAAGTTCAAATCTGTTTGGTTGAGTCAGTAGTGTATAAGTTCTAAAATAAGAAATCCGTTTTCACAAGCCCAAAGGAAACTTGTTTCAATGTAATAATTTCATCATAATTTCTAAGACATGTAATACAGAATGTTATTTTGTAAACAGTTTTTAGTGTTCTGCATGCATAATTTATTTATACTATGTGTAGTAGTATTTGTTTTCTGTTTACAGTAATTTTATTCTGATTAACTAAATTTCATATCCTTCTTTATTTGTGTGTAGTATAGCTATCACAAATGGTTTGTCATTTGTAAAAAAAAAATATGTAATAGAAAATGTGTCGCTGAGTCCTGTTATTGAACAGTCAGCTGCCTCATTATCAGTTGTGCTGTGTAATGTAGTGTCTGCACTACTCTTTTTCCTTGGTTTCCAGGGTAACTTTCCCTAAGGATTATGTCAGCTGGTGACTGTGACTGATCTTCAGTACCAAAAGCTTTGGATAAATCTAAAAACAGTTCTTAACATGCTCTTTATTATATCTTGCTTCTAGACTATTTTCTGTGAAGGAAAAAATTGCACTGTTGATATATTTATCTTTCCTAAAGCCAAATTGTTATTCTGTAATAAAGTTATCTTTCTTTAGGAAAACAAGATAATTTACTGTGCATACTGTTCTCTAATACTTCTGAAGTAATAGATAACAAGGAGGTGGGTGTATAAACTTTTACATGGGTCTTTTTCTACCTTTTTGAAAAATAGGCTGACTTAAGCTACTTGAAAGACATTTGAAAATCATCCTGTTACAAGAGAGGAATGTAGTTGTATAGAGTGGTGTATGTGTTGCTTGACCAAGAAATCAGAGATTTCATCAGTACCATTTGAGCTATGTTTTTAAGTTCCTATTTATGGCCATTAACTGTTCTTCACTGACTAGAAATAAAAACTTTTCATTTGGAGAAATATTGATGGTGACTGGTTACACTGTTTGGTTTATGTAAAATATTAGCCATATTACTAAAATTAGGCAAGTGAGTCAACCTTGTATATACTTTTCTCCACTTACAAGTTTTTTTATGAAGACTAGTTTCTGGGGACTTCTCCCCTATCGTCAGTTCTGTGGTTGACTGATGATGCATCCAGTGTCTGCATCTGGCTTGGTGTTGTGCTGCCATCTAACGTCCTGGTAAGTTTGATGACGTCATCTACCGCGGGAATTTCAAAATTCATCAAGAGGTCCTGTTTTTTCGTAATAAATATGTTTTCCCAAATCTGTAGTTCCAGAGGTTTCTTTGCCTGTTTGATCAGTTCTATTTCTTGATTTATGTTGTGATTCTCAGACCAAAAGTGATGTGCTACGGCCGACTTGTCCATTTGTTTGAATTTAATATTTCTGAAGTGTTCTTTCATTCTTGTTCCTAGATTCCTTTTGGTCTTACCAATGTATATCTTGTCACAATCCTGGCAACTCATTTGGTAAATGCCTGATAATTGAGTTTTCGGTGTGCTATTTTTTAGAGGGTGGTTTAGTAAGTTGCAGATATTGTGTTTGTTTTGAGGGGCTAATTTTATGTTGAAGCTCTTAAATATCTTTTCAAATTTTTTGAAGTATTTTGAATGAAATGTAAATTTTCCATATCTGGTGTTTGGGTTTTCTAGTTTTTTTAACGTAGTAATGTCCCTTAAGTTTTTGTTTCTTTTGTGTCTGTAGATAAGTTTTTTGATGAAATTTGTGTTATAGTTGTTCAGTTCGGCAACCTGGTGTATGTGAGCGTACTCCTGTTCATATTCTGTTTTTGTTAGCGGAATGTTGATTAATCTGTGAACTAAACTATGGAATACTGCATATTGATGTTGTACTGGGTTGAATGGGTTGCATTTAATGTAATTGTCAACATGTGTTGCTTTTCTGTATATTCCAAATTGTAATCCTGTTGGTGTTCTAATGATTTTCAAATCTAGAAAAGGTAGCCATTCATCCTGCTCTACTTCAATGGTGAAAACTATGGATTTTTCTTGTAGGTTTAGCAACTTTATAGCATCCTCGGTTAGTCTTCTAGGGACTATCGCAAACACATCGTCGACATATCTATGCCAACATTTGAAAATATGTGGAAAGGCTTTAGTAATGTGTGTTTCCAAATTACTCATGAACAGATTAGCTAGTAATGGTGAAAGAGGGTTACCCATGGCCAAGCCTGCTGTTTGTTGGAAGATCTTACTGGAGAACGTGAAGCTGTTTTGTTCAATACATAGGGTGTGTTTTGTTCAATACATAGGGTGGTTAATTTGATGTATTCCTCTATTTTATCATCCGCAACGTTGCTTTTGGATAACCAGCCTTTCATCAATTTTGGAATTTTTTCTACTGTTATGCTCGTGAATAGAGATCTGATATCAAAGGACACCATCACCTCTTCAGTTTTTATAATTGCGTTTTCAATTTTCTTTACTAAATCAAATGAATTGTTTATGCTTAGAGATTCAAACTTTTCAAACTGGTCAAATTCTTCTACCAACCATTTTGCCAGTTTGTAAGTCGGGGCATCTATATTGTTAATAATGGGTCGCATGCTGTTGTCTGTCTTGTGAATCTTAGGTAGGACGTTAGATGGCAGCACAACACCAAGCCAGATGCAGACACCGGATGCATCATCAGTCAACCACAGAACTGACGATAGGGGAGAAGTCCCCAGAAACTAGTCTTCATAAAAAAAACTTGTAAGTGGAGAAAAGTATATACAAGGTTGACTCACTTGCCTAATTTTAGTAACAATGGCACTCCACTTTCTGAAATACTTCTTTTTATTCTATATTAGCCATATGTATTAATAAAATGTTTGTTAAAGATATTGGAGATTTTGCATCGTGATTTGTTCCTCACAGTGAGATAGTATAATTCTGCCAGGGTTTCCAAGTGTGTTTGTTCCCTTTGTCAAAAGTTCCAGAGGGCTTTACCTTTATTTTCACCACTGTCTTTA
The DNA here is from genome assembly GCA_030765055.1 of Mantis religiosa. NCBI lineage: Eukaryota > Metazoa > Arthropoda > Insecta > Mantodea > Mantidae > Mantis > Mantis religiosa. The sequence continues at coordinate 152,275,706 of CM060950.1, read as the reverse complement.
TGATTTTCTTGTTAAGAATGAGACAATATTGTTTAAAATAGATTTTAAAATTTAGGTCCCTAATAGTTTTATTAAGGTCATGGAAAAATGTTGTCCTCTTACGTGACACAATTATGCTTTTGGTTATCCATTTCTGAGGCCTTGAACATATAGGGAATTTTACTCTTTAGGTTGGTAACTGTTCATTTAAAATTTCCTTTCACATTGTTTTATTTTACTTTTTGGCAGTTCAAGTGAGAATAGACAGCATTGTGATCTGCAATTCCAATCCAGTGTTATTAATAGTAAAAGGTAAAGTATTAGGGTTGATAATTATTTCATCAAGACATGATTTGATACTACCTGTTATTTGTGTAGCATGTTTTATATTGGGGTTAAATTGTAAGTATAGAGCCTAATATCTAATTAAGATTTTGCTGTAGAATCAACCTAAAAAGTTACAGCAATATCCCTATATGCAATATTTTTTTTATCTCATACAAGGATGGATAAGAGCATGTCTAATTTCTTTACAAAACTAAATGTATTTATAATCAAGACGTTAATTGATAAATACCTGAGCAGGAAAAGGGGGAGATTGTATATGTCTTTTGTGGATTTTGAGAAAGCTTTCGTTACGATAAACAGGGGCTTTAAAATGGAAATTAAGAAGCAAAGGGGTGAGCGAGAAATTTATAAACGAAATTGATAAACCTAATCACTCAAAAGTACAAACTTGAAAGAAGCATAGGGACAGTGAAGCATAAATTAGCACAAAGTGAATCGAGAAGATATTGATAAAATTTATAGTGGGGTGAAATTCAGAATAAGATGTGGGTTTAATGTATTATCAGAAGAGGCCGAACAGAGGTTAGGCTTAAGACAGGGGTGCAAATTGATTCCTATACTATTCAATTTATTTATAGATGACATAATAGAGAGGGTTAAGGAAAGCAGTGCCCATTGTCCAATAATAATGAACAAAGAGATACCTGGTTTATTGTATGTGGATGATTTAACGGTAGGAGCAATTTCCGTAATAGGCAATTGAGGCAATTCATAGGTTTTGCGCTGATGGGGGACTAAGAATAAACAGCAAAAAATAAAAAAATAATGGTATTTAAAAGAGGATCAATACTTAGGAAAGGAGAAGAATGGTTCATAGGAGATCAAAAGGTAGAAGTGGTAAACGAGTATGACTATTTAGGTGTAAGGATGTGTAGCAATGGAGGATGGGATGCACAAGCCAGAAAAGTGACAGCTAATGGCAGGGCGGCAATGTCAGGGGTAAGAATATGTAAACATAAACTGGAGATGTCAGTTAGATGGTTAGAAAGAATGTATGAAGCAGTCGTTGAAGCCAGAACAATGTATGCAGTGGAGGTATTGGGCACATCAGAGATAGGTACAAAATTAGACCAGATGTACGGATTGTTTTGCAAAGAACTACTAGGGTTGCCAAAATCGGCACCAAGAGAACTGGCATTACTAGAGGTATGGTAATACAAAAAGGAGAGGAATAATAATAGAGAGATTATTGAAATGCTGGTGTAAGTGTATTAAAGGGCAGAAGGGGGAATTATTGAATCTGTGCATGAAGAAACAGAGCATTAAAAATACAAATAGTTGGTCGGAATTGGAAAGAATGGTATTGAAGATAGGCATGGGAGATCTATGGAGAGCAGAGGAGATAAATTATAGCGATTTTTGGAAGGAAGTGAGAACTAGAGTACAAGACATAGATAGGCAAGAGATATGGTAAAGTTTAGAAGAAAAATCTTTGAAATTTTATAAGCAATTAAAGACAGAATGGGGTAGGGAAAAATATATAGATCAATGTGGCAAAATGAAAGAGAAGGCATAGCATGGATGAGAGTAGGAATATTAGATTTAAAAGGGTTGAGAAGTAATAAGGCAGAGATATGTGAATTTTGTGGAGACGAAGAGAGCACTGTTCATTCCTGATAGAATGTAAGAAGTTAATAAATTACAGGAGAAAAATATGGGATAAGAAATGAGACAGTGTAAGTAAAGAGATATTGGCCGTATGCATGCTGACGGGGATGGGAGGAAAGAAAAATAAATACATAGGAGATTTTTATATAGGATAAGAGAAAAGTGGATTAGGATAAAAGAAGCGAAGGTCAAGAAGAAATAACACCAAGCTGCTTGGGAAAACCAAAGGCTTATAGTCAGGGAACCTGAGTCAGCAATTTTCATGTATTTGTACATCATGTTCAATGTTAAATTTATTGTGCTGAAATTGTAATGGAAACTGTACAAATAAATAAAATTACAAAACTATGAGGAGGTCATTAGGAGGTCTGTAAATACAAGCAAGAAGAAGTTTAATATAAATTTGAGTCAAACTAGTACTCAGTTCTCCATATATTGCTATGTTGACCTAGAACACATTTCGTTAGGACCTTCCTAACATCCTCAGCTGTTGAATTTTGATTCGGTGAACTCCTTGGAGGCAATAGGGGCATGTCTGTGGGTATCTTGATGAAGTTGAAGTTTGGGTTCTGTTCAAAGGTGGTGTCGAAATTGAACAGTTTTCCTTCATATTTCTTTATGAATATCTTTTCCCATGTGCTCAATGCAGTTGAACCCTGAATACTTGTTAATAATTGGATTTATTGTTCTATATTGTGATTACCATTCCAAAAATGTTACGCTACTGCCGATTTATCCATTTCTTTGTTCTTGATGTTTCTAAAATGCTCTTTAAGTCTAATGTTCAAATTCCTTTTAGTTTCGCCAATGTAAAAATTGTAACAGACTTTTTAATTTATGTGATACACACCTGAGTTTTTGTCCATGGGTTTCTCTTTTGTATTATGTAATTTCAAAAGGTGTTGTACATTGAATTTATTCTATGAGGACAAAGTTATGTGTTCTTTGAAGACTTTTTGGACAAGGTATGTAGCTCTGGAATGGTATGTAAATTTTCTGTATGAAGTTTTGTTACTGATTGGGGAAAGAGTAATTATTTGTCTGCATCTCTGTTGTCTTTTGAATTTATCATTTTCTTTATGACCAATTCAGCACTAAATTCATTGTATTCTGCAGTGTGAATTATATGATTGTACTCTTTAGTATATTCCATCTTGTTTAAGGGCACTTTGATCAGCTTTTAAGTTAAACTGTCCCCTTAAACAAGCTCTCTTAATAACTATTTTCATGCTAGAAATGTTATTTTGTAAAACTATGATGTTGAAAACGGTAGCAAAATATTTATAGCCTTCTTTGTTATTATGGAAAACTGAACTATACATATAAATTCAAAAGGACTGTACTAAATTCTCTAGAAGTTTTGTTTTTATTGTAGAATTACACGACAAAATTAGCAAGTCATTTTTCTAAGTGGCTGGTTGATGATGATGATGATGATGATGATGATGATGATGATGATGATGATGATGATGATGATGATGATGATGCCCTTTTTACCAGCATGTCTTTGACGGCTTTGATAACTTTTTGAAAGTTGACCTTGCCAGAAGCACCAAAAGGAGAAATTACACTGAATAACAAATTTGAAGTGAAAGTGTGTAAATTGCATGATTTTGAGTTAGCTATGTTTATTTCAGTACAAAATGATACAAAATCATCATCTTCATAAATTTTAGCTCTGGTTTTTTAAAAAAAAGTAATCTATACTTTTGTGTAAAGAACTCACTAGTAAGTAACTAAGTAATCTTTATTTCCATTTTGATTACAAATTATTATACATTTACATACTTAATTACTACGCTGAGTTGCTGGTTACACATGGGCCCAATAAGGACTCACTAGCTAAATATGCATTCATGTTCCAAGCATAACAAATTTTAAGTGAATAATTACTTGAATTCTGTTATGTGTTAAGTATTGATAAATTTCAGTGCCATTCTGGAAGTACAAAAGTAAAATATTAAACAAAAATGAAGATAATATTACGTGAATGAAAATACTTTGTAAGTCTACTTTTTATCAGAACTATGTAAAGCACAAAAGAAAATATATAAATTAACTGGTGACAAATATATATATATATATATATATATATATATATATATATATATGATTGCAAATGTTAACTGTCCATATGTACCCATGCATGCAAAAGTTTTTTGATGGATAAGGGGTTTGGAGAGGCAAGGGAAACAAAATTCTATGATCATTTAGTTTAGCCTAGTGAAATCAAAGGTCAAGTTTACCTGCTAATCAACACTGATGTTACCCTCAACAGACCACTGGTAGCAGGTGATGAATTATACTGCCTAGCAGTCTACCCAACAACAATAACAACAATAATAGTGATAATAATTAAAATAATAATAGTAATAATAATTAAAATAATAATGATAAGGATGATGATGATAATGATAATAAATAATGGTGATGGTGATAATGATGATCATAATCATAAAACCCAGAGGTGATGAAAGAATACACTGCCACTTCCAACTTGCAACCTGATTTCAGGACTGCTGTTAGAAGAAAAGCACTAGCGAGGAGGAAAAAATGTACTACAGAGATGAATATGGAAGTTATACAAACATTTTTCCTAATTACAAAGTGTTATGATGTGCCACCACCTAGTTGGAGATACTCAATGTATGTTGAGTTACAGACTTGACTTTAACGAACCAGAACCTGGCATTAGAGATCAAAAATATCTGGAAATTACAAACTGTAAAAATTATACCAATAGTTACATTGGTGGAAGCTGTGGTCTCAACATTCTTAGCAGAGAACATTCAAGACATCGGAATTCCAGTGAAGATAATCAGCAATATACAACGAGTAACACTACTCCAAATGCCTGCCTCGCTAGCGTAGATGGTAGCGTGTCTGCCGCACGCTCAAGAGGTCCTGAGTTCGAATCTCGGTTAGGGTGAGTTACATGGATAAAGATTTTTCTGGGGTTTTGCCTTATCCCGAAAGACAAATGACGGGTAGCTGTAAGCTCCATAGATCCCGGACTCCTTTGAGCATCATTTCACCCATTTCATTTATCATCCGAAATGACTTAACGATGGAGGGCATAAATTAAAAAAAAAAATGCTCCAAACATGCCACATTGTGAAAAAGTTTTTGAGCTGCTGAATAAAATGAAATTCTTCTCAGCAGCATTAATGCCAACAAAAGTTGTGAAATAGTGATAACGTAATAATAATAATGATGATGACGATGATGACGACGAGGATGAGGATGACGACGAGGACGACGAGGATGACGAGGACGACGAGGACGTTATTAAAAGCTGACTAGGATGAGTTAGATGCTGGCATTCTGATCCCAAGGTTGCAAGTTCAGACCCGGTCTAGTTCGATGGTTTCTTCGTGAGGCTAAAAGTGAAATGCATCATATCAGTTTTACTGACATTTAAAGAACTCCTTCATGAAACCTCCAACATGCTGGTGACGCTAATGTGATTTTGTATATGAACTGTCATTATCAAACAAAATAATTATTTTATTTATTTCGTTGGTCGTTAAGTCATTTGGTAACTTGGTGGCTATATTAATTGTAGTAGTATGTCCATATGATCTGTTCTTGAGAACTGTAACAAAGGAAATAATGTATTTATTTTCGGAACAAGGTACACTTAATTTTAAATACCACGCAGTTTAATATTATATTAATTATCGCTTATCTACGAAAGGTAGAAGTATTTCGTTACAGATAAAACTACAAGTTTGAGTAATGGAAATGCATTTAAAAAGAAGAAAGGGAGATTAAAATGGTTGAGCAATGTATGTGCAAGAGAGGAAGAGAGAGAAAATTACGTTAATAAGAAAAGGATTGATAAATACCTAAGTTGATGCTGGAGAGTTGTATAAAACCACCTACGTTTCATGTGGCAAAATTGTTTTTATTTTCCTTTGAGGCTTAAATACCTGTGCATTGAACTCGCTGGTCAGGTATAAGGAAACTGAACGTCCTGGCACAACTAACTGATAAGAAACTCACCTCCGTCCCATAGGTCAGTCTTGTATGCATTGGAATACATTTGCTCGCGTCTGTACAGTATATACAATTACACATTTTATTCATAGATAAATTCAGAAGATAACCATTTTCACTTGTCTTGACATTTACACACATACTCAGGAACATCCCTTATGACAGTCCGGCAGTAATCTGCTAAAATAGAAGGGCTCCATTTCCAGCATACCTCTTCTCAAATGTGGTAATATTTTGGTGAAATCGCTCCCCATGTTCATCACTTACTGACTACAGTCCTTGGGGAAGAAGTCAAAATGACTATGTAAGAAATGCATTTTCAATGAAGTGTTGCAACCGAGTTTTTCATAGGATGACAACATGTTATCTACAGTATTGTTGTAATTTATTGCTCAGTTGTTCCCCAAGAACTGTAAACAGACTGTCTTAAAACATTCCCATGCATGCTTCTCATCAGCTTGTATGATTCTGTTGAAACTATGGTCTCTAAAAATCTCTCGAATCTGTGGGCCTACAAAGATGCCATCCTTTACTTTGGCATCACTTAAGTAAATCTTCCCCATATAGAACTGGACGAATGGCAGATGGAATGTTAGGTTAGATCGCTGTGCTTCTTCTTAGATATTCCCTTCTTGATAGGAGAAACCATACAAAAGTAGCAGTGACTGACATGATTAGTTGGCTCACGCCAGATCATGAGCACTGCAAAAGGCATTGAACGTCCTTTCCCATGCATCCAATTCCTGAGTTTGCCGCCACAAGTGTTGCAGATCACATGTGGAGTCTAGGGTTTATCCTGATCACCAATTTTGCACCCAAAATAACTAAGCTTTTTTAATCAATGGAGTTATTTGCTGTTTTTGTGAAGCAAATGTCACTTCTCCACACACATAGCAAAATGTGTCAGCATTGTTAACACAAACTCGTGGCATTCTTGTTCACTTCAATAGCTGTCAACTAGAACAACTAGTTAATCTAGAAACAAATGTGCAAAAATAATTACATGCACTAATAGTCATTAAAGTTGAAGCGGAGGGAGACAAAAAGATCACTATTGGTATCAAAGTGTTTATATCCAAAATATTGCACACAAGTAAGACCAGGAACAGTAATATAATCCATTGTTACTAGTTATTATGACTTTGACAAATCATTATAATATTTGATTTTAAACTTGACATAAAAATCTGTATATAATTATCTCACCTCAATAAAACAGTGTAAAATGAAAACTAGAGCTAATTTTGAATTGTCTTTGTGATATTTGTGATCAGCACATTAGAATTGATAGGAATTGGGTATTTTCATTGTTACACAATGTTACCTATTCTACTTCTGAAATGGACACACTAGGGAACTAATTTATTACTGATGTTATTAATACATTAGCTGTTGGGCTATTAATTTCTTTAGGCATTTCTTCCTGTTTTCAGCAAGTAAATGTTCAAAATTTGTAAAATCCTTGAATTTTGTTGTGGCTGAAGTAATTTGTGGTATGTCATATGCTTGGCATTTGAGTTCAGTCTTTAGAAAATGTTGTCAAGATATGCTAGTTTGACACTCCAAAATATTCCTAAAAATCTGGCATTTTGTCCTGAGAAGGGGGGGGGGGGAATACTCATTTGGGTACTCAACCACTTCCATTACCGATTTAGTCCTAGAAATCTAGGGTGTTTCAGGTGCAGCAATAAATTGATATACTTGGCCTTCAAAGAGCTCCAAAACTTTTGAAATACTCCAGATTTAACTGGTCTTGTTTTTACACAATTTGTCACTTTATTAGATAAATCTAACATTGATTTTGAAAGAATTTCATCAACAATTCTTATAATTAACTTTTCCCTGTGCAAGAAATAAGGAGTGGCCTTCTAATTAGTTCTTTATTCACACAAAACTTAATAAAACTTCCAGTAATCCATGTTAGTGATGCTGCTGCATTTGTACAAAGAGATGCAATTCTCCCAGGAAATCAGTTAAACAAAATAGTTATTAACACAATCCTAAATTTTGCCTATAGTAGTAGATTTGAGCTGTGAAAAAGTAAAAATTATTAGTGCTCCATCCATCCCAAATGATAAGGTAACAAAACAAGTGTATGGGATTATAGCACATGCACAACTATTATCTGTTCTATGTACATTATGTACAATATTGGAAATGCCTTCCACTGTGTGGAAGTGACATCTTTAACATTTTGTGGTGAAGAGTACACAGTGCATTATGAGTGAGAATCAGTTGGTCATAGCAGTGGCTCTTAGGTTGATGACAGGAATTATTTATTAATCTGGCCAAATTTGACTAGAACCCCAAAGAAACAAAAGTGATAGGCAAATGCTGTGATGCTGTTCTGCAATACAAGAAAGGTGCAATTTTGGCATAGGTGCCTATTAAGAAAGCAATAGTTCAGCTTCAAGATACCTAACAGTATCTCGGATTGGTATTAAGCCAAAATGCAGTATGATCAAGGTGAATTATGTGCTTATGTTAATTCTAGAAAGACAGGAAATTGTGGTTAAATACTCAGGGATTTTCTGCATAAATTTTAACAATAAAAGACAATTCCTTTACACAAATATGGAAAAATTTGATTTTTGGCAATCAAATGCTAAAATCAGTCCACTTTCGGTATTTCAAGGAAAGCAAAAACAATCTGAGTTTGAAGCAGACTGAAGCCTCTTCTCACAGAGGAAAACAAATGTGAATGTTTTGCTGTTTGTCTGTAGTGGAGAATAATGATAAATTTAAGTATAATGTATAATTTCCTACATATTATTGAGAAGTCGTTTTATTTCAATAAAATACAATGATTACCCTATTATTCAATTCAATTCAATTCAATTCAGTTCAATTTATTTTGTCCTTTCGATCATACACTGATACCAGACACGTCATTGTATAAAAATTACATTAATGGCTATTGTCATTTTTTACAATCACTTGAACTAATTAACATTTAAAAACTCGTTTACAGAATAAAATGGATGTTGCAGTAAAAAGAGTTTTACTCCCTTTTTAAAATGTTTAAGGCTCTTCATTTGTTTAATACTTTCTGGTAGTCTGTTGTATAATCTTATACCTTTATTGATTGCACTAGACCTGAAGATTTCCGTTCTACAACTGTAAATGTGAAAGTCACCTTTCTGACATGTATTGTATTTGTGAATATCTGCATTTTTGTAATTTTGTATTTGTAGTTTATTTTGTTTTACATGGATCACTAATTCCAAAATAAACATACATGCTAGAGGTAATATTTGATGCTTTTTGAATAATGGCCTGCAAGATGTTCTGTTATCCACGCCACTTAGTATCCTTATTGCTCTTTTTTGAAGTTTAAAGACTGTCTGCCTTTCCCCCCCAGAACACTATCCCATATTGTAGCTGGCTGTGAAAATAATCAATATATATTTCTCAATGCTGCTAAATTTATTAAGGTTTTTTAAATGTTTAAGCAAATAACAAATGGAAATCAGTTTATTTATTAAATGTTGAATATGTGTGGTCCATTTCATGTTCTCATTTATATGTAATCCCAGAAATTTTGTTTCATTATTGTAGCTAATGGTTGTTTTATCAAATACTATTGGAGGTTTGACCACATTTCTATTTTGGCAGGTATGGAATGAAATGGCAATAGTCTTATCCTTATTTATGATTAGTTCATTTGTCTGAAACCATGTGTGTAGTTTACATTGAGCGTCATCTGGAAATAAAATAACATCTGTGGAATTAATAGCAATCGGTAAATCATTTATATACAACAAAAATAACAATAATATTCAGTAATTCATGAAGAGTCTCCACAGTGTCAATGCAAAAGTAAACAATTCATTCTTAATTTTATCTTTAAGGCAGCGGTTGCAAGACCTAGATGAGATATCCACAAACAGCAATAGTTCAACAATCAAGTAGACATTTTGCCAGTTATTGATGTAATAGAGGTAAATAGAAACAGCGAAAGTCCACCATGTAGTTTTCCCGATAAATTAGCAAGACAGTCCCCTCCCCCCCCTATTGCCTACTATGGTAGGTACAGTAATTGGCGATCCTAGGGTCCTGAGCCGCTCACTGCCATTTAACCCCATCGTCTACATTAACCTGTGCCATATTGAGTACTGATAAAACATTACATCACCTTCCTCTTCTAGGTATTATGATTATTAGTTTGGAAGTTCCTAGGTTTATTAATTCGTGTCTCACCAGCAGCGATATATCCTATCTTGCTCTTTCTTTCCCACGGTTTCAGAGCAACTTCCACTGTGCTCTCCGTAGGTCTCAGGCGCGAAGGTTGAGTAGACCCTTTGCATTGTCCCTAGGTGCGGAGCCCCTCCAAACCATCATAGCTTCATGAGGGACTGGCTTGTGTCAATTTCCCAACAGCCTCATGTCTTTGGGTTAGTATCACAGGCCGGACACGTTACTGCTGATGATGAAACCCTGGGGTAATCAATCAAAGTCCCCTGAATCCCGTTTCTGATTTATATGCAGCATGGCCCAAAGTGGGGAGCCACAGTTAGTCTATGATAGGAGCTTAAAGCTAGGGTGTGCATGGTGAAAGTTTATCCATATGGACAAAGACTAGAGATTAAAGGGTAACTACTCTGAGGTCGCTTTGAGATTCATCATGGCAGGGCTCCCCTTGGAAGATTTTTGCCTTTTTTTCCTTAACCCCTGGATGCCAGACTGTCGCCAGCAGTTCCAAATGGGGGTCATATTGAAAATGCATCCGTGCAAAACCTCTTTCATAGATTCCGTTTGAGTTCTGATCTTGGCATGTGAACGAAAAACGATTAAAGATCTGGGTCCTTTATACATGAAATGTGAAGTGTGCTGGATCAGTGCAGTGGCTCGAGGTGCTTTGATCGATACAAATAAGCTGACCAGTCCCTGAAATAGTTGAAAGTTGAGTTTCTTAGGCTGATACCCCATACAAATCGCTTAACTCATGCAGAGTAGTAGTCACCACCTCCTGTCTGGACAGTCTGACAAATGAAATAGTCAGCTGCTTCTCCAGTCAAGAAGTGACTCAAGCGTATCGGTTAGCTGAAAAGTAGGAAGGCAAGGAGTACCCGTTACACACAGTATTTCTCACCTTCAAGGGTTCAGACTACCGGGGTTCGTTTCTGTGTGGATATAAACATGCTAATATGCTCCAGTATGTCTCGAACCCCATGGAATGTTTTCAGTGCCAGAAGTTCGGACATACTAAACGCTTTTGTACCAATCTCTCTGTTTGTGTGCATTGTGGATTATCATCACATCGCCTGCCTTGGTAGCGTGGTGATAGCGAGTCTGCCTCATGTTCAAGAGGTCCCGAATTCGAATCTCGGTCAGGGTGAGTTACCTGGATAAGGTCCGTTCCATTCACCATCCGATATGACTTAACGTTGGAGGACGTAAAATTACAAAAAAAAAAAAAAAAAAAAAAAAAAAAAAAAAAAAAATTATCATCACATGAGGATCCAACCTGCATTCGAGCCCCATGCTGTGTAAACTGGAGGAAGCCATTCATCTATTTCGCGACTGTGCCCTAAATTTCAGAACGAAAAGTGTATACGGGAGCTATGAGTTAAGGGTCGCTTCACTTTTCATGAGGCTTAAGCCTGGAAACACCACAGGCTATGCTCAGCGGCCCGCCATACTCCTGTTACCACTGGATGCGTAGACTTCCACGGCCTGTGTCTTGATGTGTGATCTTGGCTTCCGGTGAAGGCCGCGTCATCTTCGTCGAAATTGCCGACGTTTCGCTCATCTTGTCGTGAGCTTCTTCTGGGCTCTTGTCCGCTCTTTGTCCGGTTGCTCCCGTTTATATACCGGTTGCGAATCTCTGCTGGTCCCACCCCTTTGTTCGAACCAGACAACAAAACACAATATTAATTATCTCCAAAACCAACAAAAAGCGGTGACACCGGTGCAAGATCCCATTGGCAGACAGGCAACCAATCGGGGACAAAGGGGCGGGACCAGCAGAGATTCGCAACCGGTATATAAACGGGAGCAACCGGACAAAGAGCGGACAAGAGCCCAGAAGAAGCTCACGACAAGATGAGCGAAACGTCGGCAATTTCGACCAAGATGACGCGGCCTTCACCGGAAGCCAAGATCACACATCCTGTTACCACTGTTGGCATGCAACACATGCCTGTTGCTGATGCTTCCACTCAGACCGACTTGCCAGAGAGTACTCCCCAATTGCATCGTGTCACAACTGCACCTAAAACTACCTCTTCATCTCTGCAGACACCAGATTCCAAGCCATCAATAAATAGTAACCAACCTGTGTTCTTGTGAGAAATTGTTTCAGGCCTCAGCATAAATTGGGAGGCGCAGCCACTCGATGTTGAGGTCTTGCTCCACAAGCCGCAAGAGATCTTCTGACTCCTGGGCATTAGCGGAGTCACAAGAGGATGGTAATTTTTAGAATAGTCGTTCCTAAATCAGCCAAGGTCAAAAAGAAAATAAAGACTGTCCTTTAATTTCTCCCCAGAGAAATAATCCACAGAAATGTGCTCTGGACATAGAGCATTTGTTTCTCAATGGTCTCCATCAATTATCTGTCTCCAAAATACCCATTTGCAGCATAATCACTGTTTACAGCTTGATGAATTTTTGGCATTCAGGAATGACTCCACCGCCGGGAGGCGAAGAAGTGGTGGCACCTAATATCTCGGCCGCCTGCATTTGCCTAAACACCGTTGCAAGTAGTAGCAGTCCGTATACAACTGGAGAACATGTGTTTTATCATCTGCAATATCGATCTGCCACCACTCAGTGTCATACAAGAGAGGGATATTCCTGCATTTTTCACAGAGCTTGCCTCATTGCTGCTTTTTCTCAGAGATCTGAATACTAAACATATTCTATGTGTCTCTGACACTGAGGTGGTTGTCCTATTGCAGACGTTTGCATTAAGTCCGCCGGTTTTGTTAAATACTGGCATCCTAACCTTATCAGCTCATAGCTCACACTCTGTTTTATACGTTTCATTCTTCAGCCCAGCGTTAGTTCCATTCCTGGATTGGTCTGTGCTTTCCGATCTGTTTTGCAGCAATCATTACCCCATTAACTTTTCCTTTTCAGAAAGTAATGCTCTTCATCTTGATATTCTCGCTGGATTATATCCAATGTAGACCGGGAGAAATTTTTATCCCTTATACATCTTGCTGACGATTGTTTCACCACCATCCATGAAATGGTAGAATATTTTACTTGTTCTGTGTAGTTTGCTAACCTTGTTGGTCCAAGGAACGCTGTTTGGTTATCAATGCTAACGTGCTCTGCATATTTTCCAGTTACATCCTACAAAACAGAACTTAGTAGCTTTTAAACTTTCTTATGCTATGGCATATTTATTACTTCGTAGTGCAAAACGAGATCTTGGGAATCCTTTTCCCCTGCAAAAATTGGTGTTTCAATAGGGAGGAGGGGGGAGGAACCCTGATTTATACATTTTGTGGTAGGAATCTAATCCAAATAGAAACAATTAAGGAAATCTTCCTGAAGTAAAAAGAAAAGAGCAGCTGATTTGCATTTTTAACTCTCTTTATTTTCATCCTTAAGTATATTGTTTTGTTAAAATTGGCATTTTTATTTTGCACAAATCAACATTTTTGCTAGATGTAGGAGGTTGAAAGTAAACATCAAAGGCCAGTGGAGTCATGTGCTCTCATATGGCCCAGGCAGTTGCTATGTACAAAAGTGAATCGAGAAGATATTGACACACTGCTTCACTTACACTGTTTTTTCACAGGACATGTTTCAAGAGCTTTTGCTCTGATCAGCTGGAACTCGACTGGTGCAAATTGTAGTTGTTTTCTCTTTCTCCGTATCGTCGATAAGATGGATGATGTTCTTGTTAAAGATGTCCTGTGGTGGAGTTTCAAAATTCATGACTCTATGACGATTTTTGTTAATGAAGATTTTTTTCCCATACGGAAAGGTCTATGGGGTGATTAACATATTTTATTAAAGATGTTTCCAAGTTGAAGTCATGTCTAGTATTCAAAAAATGGAAAGCCACTGCTGATTTTTCTGTTTCACCATTTTTAATGTTTCTTATATGTTCTTTAGTTCTGATGTCAATATTTCTTTTTGTTTTTCCTATATAAATTTTAGGGCAAGTTTCACATTTGATCTCATAGATTCCTGGTTTTTCTTTGGTAGTAATTGAATTTTTGGGGGGCGTTTTAACAAATGTCTGATATTAAATTTATTTTGAGGTGCAAGAATTATTGTGTGTATTGAGAAGATTTTTTTGGAATTTATTATGGACTGATGGATGGAAGGTAAATTTTTAAAATTTGTTTTTCTCTTTTGCTCCTATAGGTTCTAGGGTGGTGGTATCTTTTATTTTCTTAGCCTTGTTGAGTCTGTTAACTGTTTTGTCCACTAAATTTGGGTTACAACCGTTAGACATAGCTACTTTTTTTTATGTGTAGGTATTCTTCTTGATAATCTTCTCTGTTTAGTGGACAGTTGATCATCTGAAAGATTAAACTGTTGAAAATGGCATGTTGGTGTTGTTTTCATAATTATATTGAGAACAACAGTTTCAACCCAAAACAACACCAACATGCCATTTTCAACAGTGTAATCTTTCGGATGATCAACTGTCCACTAAACAGAGATTATCAAGAAGAATACCTACACATAAAAAAAAAGTAGCTATGTCCAACGGTTTCAACCCAAATTTAGTGGACAAAACAGTTAACAGACTCAACAAGGCTAAGAAAATAAAAGAAACCACCACCCTAGAACCTACAGGAGCAAATGAGAAAACATTTTTTTAAAAAATTTACCTTCCATCCATCAGTCCATAATAAATTCCAAAAAATCTTCTCAAAACACAAAATAATTCTTGCACCTCAAAGTAGATTTAATATCAGACATTTGTTAAAAGGCCCCCCAAAAATTCAATTACTACCAAAGAAAAACCAGGAATCTATGAGATCAAATGTGAAACTTGCTCTAAAATTTATATAGGAAAAACAAAAAGAAATATTGACATCAGAACTAAAGAACATATAAGAAACATTAAAAATGGTGAAACAGAAAAATCAGTAGTGTGTGTGTGTGTAGTGTTTAACGCCCGCTTTTACTACATATGACACCACAGGCGGAAATCAGCAGTGGCTTTTCATTTTTTTGAAGCAGTGGCTTTTCATTTTTTGAATACTAGACATGACATCAACTTGGAAACATCTTTAATAAAATACGTTAATCACCCCATAGACCTTTCTGTATGGGGAAAAAAATCTTCATTAACAAAAATCGTTATAGAGTCATGAATTTTGAAACTCCACCACCGGACATCTTTGACAAGTACATCATGCCATCTATCGACGGTACGGAGAAAGAGGAAACCACTACAATTTGCACCAGTTGAGTTCCAGCTGATCAGAGCAAAAGCTCTTGAAACATGTCCTGTGAAAAAACAGTGTAAGTGAAGCAGTGTGTCAATATCTTCTAGATTCACTTTTGTGCTAAATTGTGCTTCACTGTCTCTATGCTTCTTTCAATTTTATACTTTGAGTTGCTATGTAGCATATTGCAGACAGTGTGTATGATAATGTGCCTTGCATTATCACTACTATTATTTAGATACATTTATTAGCATTGTTTATCAAATGTTTTAATGGAATCTTTATTCTTTTTTATTTCTGAAAATTGGTAGATAAACAAATCCTTATTTCCTTTCCTTGTTTTTATTGAAACTATTTTACTTTTAAATTAGAGGTTTAATTTTTTTATTCTTTCAATCAGAGTGAAAATGAGTATAATGGTTAAATCAAGGGAAAATGAATCTATGTTTAAGTGAATCTATGTTTCACTTACAAAATTTTTAGCAGCACATGCTTTTAGGGCCTATTGTCCTGCCAGTAATTTGGTAAGTAGAGCAATATGAGTGTTTAACTCAATTCATTTCCTGTAATTTATTTATTTACCTCCCTATGTAAAAGTTCCAATGATTTTAAACTGAAGTATAATGGTTTTAGTCAAACAATAATAATTTTTTTAATAAGGTGGAAGAGAAAACCCCTGGGAATTAATTAGCAAAGCAACATTATTGTAATTTATGTAATGAAGTGTTATTATTGCAATCACATTCTGCATTTCCATTGTGTAACTGTGTAGATTTTCTCATCCAGCTGCAAGAAAAGCACATGATTGTCAAACATCTTTTTTACAGCAATTGCTACAAATCTGGGAATAATAGAAATAAAAGTGATCATACATATATTTTTTCTTTTTGTTTGCTAGGTAATGTTTTTAATTAATTCCCCAACTGCTGCTATTATTGTTATGTGTTACAGACACCATCATTAATGTCAGTGCTATTTTATTTTAGGTTAAAGATGTGAGTAACAAATGGTGGTCCGAGGCTCCTGGCATTGATGTGGATACTGTTGCGGCAAGCATGGGTATGTGAATGTTTGTGAAAATACCAATGTGTGTATTAATTATTCAATATTAGATTTAGGAAAAAATAACATTAAAATAGGGCATATAGTTATTCATTTTTAACTTTTCTGTCCTTAGGTTTTCATTGAAAAGTTAACTCAGGATTCTAAAACTTATTCTTGATTCATTTGCAGTCATCTGTTAAAAGGGGACAGAGAGAGGATGATAATGACCAGGGCATGGATTTTGATGGTCTCATCTCTTTTCTGTACATCCTTTACAATGCCTGTAAACATATAAATCCTGGATATCAGCTGCTGATTGCAAAAATGTAAAGCTTTTACATCATTTTTCTCTGTTTTAATCTTTTAGATCATTTTTTTTAAATCTTAAGATATTTTTGATCATTTTTTTTAAAATTTTAAAGTTATTTTTAGAGTTGTAACAAGTTTTATAATTCTTCTTGATGATGATGATGATGATGATAATTTATTCACCATTCAGTAATTACAAATAATTACAATAGGCTTCGTCACATGTAATAGCTACCTTAAATCTAGTAAAAACAATATATATAACTATATTTCAGAAGCATAAAAAGAAAAACATGTTTTATGTATTCCTTACTTCTGTCTATAAACTCTTGTAAGTTATAAAAGGGGTTCTCAGTTAACCATTTGTACAGTGTCTCCTTAAACATTTGAGTAGGTAATTTGTGTATTCTTACAGGAAGTACATTGAAGAGTTTTATACCACTTATTTTATAATACTGAGAGGTCTTCTGAAGCCTATGGAAGGGCATATCTAGTTTTTTCATGTGCGTGTTGTATGTATGTATTTCATTTCTTATGTTATAATTTTGTGTATTTTCTTTAATATATACCAGCATGTCATAAATATATACATTAACTACTGTAGGAATACATCTTTCATTTGTGAACAGGAAATAAAATGTATTCTTTCCAAGTTGTCACTCGCTACTAGCAGCTGTATGTGCAATATATTGCATCATCTCTACTTAAATAAGTTGTGTTTGCTATGGTTGGGTTGAATGACAGCGGCAATGGGAAAGTCTCTAAATCTGCTTGTGTAATCCAGTTCTTCTTGTTCCGTGTGTCTGACTACTTCAGTAAACCAAAAGATCTTATGGTTGCAAGAGTACTGTCTTTTGGTGACTTCATGTTTTCTATTTACTGCAATAATACCAAAAGTGGAGCCTAGCAAGGCTGCTATGTGAGAAATACTGATAGTTTGGAGATGAAACAACTTAGGCTTTCTTCTCATCGGTTTGGAGATGAAGTTTTTTTTCAATTGATGGTTCATATTATTTTTAAACTTTGTGAGGTTAGGGTGGTTTTGGGAAAAGATTTGCAGTGGAACATCATATTGGCCATGAAAAACATAAGTTTGCAATAGAAAATGCTGACAAAAAGAGAAATTCATGATTACTGCTTGCTCAGAGTATAAGGGTAAAGGCGAGCACATCCTCCGGTTTTTGTAAGGAATTTTGTGACATCTTAGTATTTGCAAAGATTCCACTGAAGAAAATCAGCTCTAAGTTAAAGAGATTTCTAGAATGTTATATGGAATGTTCGTTACCAGATGAATCGGCATTAAGAAAAGTTATATTCCTGTGTGCTATAACGAATCCATGGTAAGAATAAGAGATGATGTCAGAGAGAAGCTCTTTGTTTCTGTAGACTAAACTAGCAATGCTGAAGGTTGATACATAAGAAACGTTGTTGAGGGGATGCTAGAGCCGGACGGACCAGGTAACATATTTTTGATGACTTCTGAAATTTTACAGAAAGTAAATCATTCAAGTTTATGTATTCTGTTTGAACAGTCTTTGTTCTTGCTGTGGATCGGTGGAATCCGGCATGAAGACATGCTGCTTTAGGTAACAGATGTAGCCGCATACATGATAAAAGTGGTAAAATCAATTCAGGACTTCTATCCAAAAATGGTGCATATTTCTTGTTTGGCACACACACTCCACAGAGTGTAGGAGAAGTGAGCTCATACTTTCCACAAGTGGATGCACTTATTTCAAGTGTAAAAAAGATATTCGTGAAATCCCCTTCATGCAGAGAATAGTACAAAGCCCAGGCTTCTGGTGTTCCTTTATCTCCGACACCACTAATAACAAGATGCAACTCTTGGTTAGAAGCTTGTTTTTACTTCTGTGAACATTTTCAAATAATGAAATCCTTTGTGAATTTGCTTGATGCAGGAGATGCCAGAGCAATTGATACAGCCCAAGAGGTGTTTAAATACAATGAATATGAGAGAAAATTGGCTTATATTAACACAAATTTTGACTCTTGACCATCACCTATCAAGTGTCTTCAAAAAGGTGCAGATCTCTGGGAAATACCATAGCATTGGTTAAGAATGTTCAAGATAAAATGGAATATTGTAGTTTTTGACATTAGTGAAAAGGTCTCAATGAAAATTAGAAGTTGGACAAAAACCCAGGATACAAAACTGTGTGCACAATCGTTAAAGTACTTTCAGTTGAAAGTTCTAAAACAGCACAGACACAACATAAATTAAAACCCCATCATTTGTCACTCTTCAAGTAAGCTACTGTGGTTAGTGTGGAAGTGGAACAAAGCCTCTCAATGTATAACAATGTTCTTGCCAACAACCACTGGTCGTTTGTGTTCCAGAGTCTCCTGATGTACACTGTCATCTATTGCAATAGACAGGAGAGATGTTAATTCAAAATATGATTTTTAATGAATAATTATTTAACAAGTTTAGGGGAATGTTTATTTTTAGGTCATATTTTTAAGCTTTTAAGGTTGTTTTCGAACAATTCTCTGGACATTTTATAGGTCATTTTTAGAGCTTGTAAAGTCATCAAAACCTGCCCCCTCATAATACAACTTGCATCCTCAGAGGGGAAGCTATTTAATATTATAACATGTAATGAGCAAATACTTCATACACTTAAGTAATTATTTATATCCAGGTTCTTCCCTGAGTCCAGATGTAGAGATACATTGCTTCTGAAGCAATAACATAATTAAAAATATTTGTAAAGTGTTAAATATATTGTCTTCATTCAAAGTTCACTAGTTTAGTTACATTATTTATAGAGAGAAGTTTGTTGTTCAGGTAT
This sequence comes from Mantis religiosa, assembly GCA_030765055.1. Lineage (NCBI taxonomy): Eukaryota > Metazoa > Arthropoda > Insecta > Mantodea > Mantidae > Mantis > Mantis religiosa. Next base: position 152,256,244 of record CM060950.1, on the reverse strand, counting down.
GAATTAAGAGGTTTTATAAATAAGTAGAAAATTAATATAAAAATTATTTGTGGTTGGTTTATTGACACTCGTCACTTACTTTTTCATATATTTATGAGAGACTAGTTTCAAAGGCCCTGGCCTCCATTTTCAATCTCTTCCCAGGGCCTTTGAAACTATGAAAAAGTAAGTGACGAGTGTCAATAAACCAACCACAAATAATTTTTATATTAATTTTGACGTCACTGTTACTAAATTCCTCCAAACACACATCAAGTAGAAAATTATCGCATTATAATGACAGATGTGTGATTTTTAGTCCCTTGAGGCGGTTTAGCTGTTGAAATCTTGCTGAGTTCTCCCCTTTGCTCAGCGCCTCTTGATGATGGGTATTGTGACGGGCAAGGATTAAGGATTGGGGAGAGAGTTAAACTTGATGGAGGATTTCTGTAGGGTATCTGTGCATGGGTTCTCTTAGCTGGATTCAGGGCGTGGGTGCGTCCTAACAGGTGGTGTAGTTCTGGCAGAAATACCTCGATTGCATAACATATCAGTTTATTTTGTTCCTTAATCTCTCGTTGAGCTTGCCGCCTGTGATGTTGCTACTCATGTGGAAGTGTGATAAATGCTGCTGTGTCCCATGTCTGTAGTGTGATGTATCGTAGTTTATTTCTCCCACGCGAATAACTTTAAGTGTTCAAAGATACACTAATGTCTCGCGTGCGAATCAATTTAACTGTCTAAAATAAGTATAGTTTCTTGTGCCTGGACGGAGTTCTTGTACTACGTGTTCCTCAGTGTGAATAGTGTAATGTATGTTATTTCTCACATGCGACTAAATGTAACTATTTGAAGGTTCACTGATGTCTGACATGCGGTCAGATACGTCGAGTTCCTTGCTGTGCAGCTTGCAGAGTGATCTATCGTCTACTATCAAAGTGCTGCCATGACGATTTTCTCTCCCACTCTTGCTATTTTTTTGAAATTTGAAAACTTGCGTGGTGTGTTATTAGTTTGAAATTAGTTGATTTTTATTCCCTCTTCTGGTAAACGTTCAAATTTCTCAGTTTGGACGTTTTTTCGCCTAGCTTTCTCTTTTCCCACCAGAGAGAGAAATTATGCGTACACATGTCTTCACAACTTCTGGTATAATCCTACAGTCGGTTGTTATGAGCATGAACCAGATTCTATGAAAGAGCTGTGCACCGCCAAACTGGCGTCATAAACTGCCTTGCTAAATCATACAATAGCTAATAGTTTCCAGTTGAATTTGAAAGAAGCGTAGGGACAGTGAAGCACAAATTAGCACAAAAGTGAATCGAGAACATATTGACACATTGCTTCATTCACACTGTTTATTCACAGGACATGTTTCAAGAGCTGATGATAAGAGCAAAAGCTCTTGAAACATGTCCTTGAATAAACAGTGTGAGTGAAGCAATGTGTCAATATCTTCTCGATTCACTTTTGTGCTAGTTTCCGGTTGGTTGCAAGTATGTACACCTGTCTGAGAAGGTTCAATAAAATTTCTGTATTATTCGTATATGTCGAATATGATCTTTAATTATACCATAATTGTCCCTTTGGGTTATCATCATCATCATCATCATCATCATCATCATCATCATCATCATCATCATCATCATCATCATCATCATCATCATCATCATCATCATCATCATCATCACTATTACTATTAGTATTTTTTTTGTGTGTAATTTACGTCCTCCATCGCTAAGTCATATCGGACGATGAATGAAATGGGTGAAATGATGCTCAAATGAGTCCGGGGTCCATGGAGCTTAGAGTTACCCGACATTCGTCTTTCAGGATAAGGGAAAACCTCGGAAAAACCTTATCCAGGTAACTCACCCTGACCGAGATTCGAACTCGGGACCTCTTGAACGTGAGGCGGACATGCTATCACCTAGCTACCGAGGTGGGCAGTGTGTTCATTTATGAGAAACTAAAACGTAATTACTAATAATCAATAATAGTATTAGTATTATTATTAGTATTAGTATTATTAGTATTAGTATTAATGCTCTCCTGTCCTGACCGCATCACTCTTCTGTAAGGACAATCACACACAGTTTGAAGTTCATTCAGCAATTCTAACACTGTTGGTGCTTGTCCTTTTGTAACACCTACAAAGTATCAATCTTCCCTATTTATTTATTTGTTTGTTTGTTTGTTTATTTATTTGTTTATTTATTTATTTATTTATTTATTTATTTATTTACTGCCCATAGACTAATACAAGTATCAAGCATTGTCAATATATAAAATACAATTTACAATATTAAAATTTACAACATTATATAGCTTGCAAAAATTCATTTATATTATATACATGATTATTTAAAAGGTATTTTTTAACACATTGCTTAAATTAATAGCATTGTTTTCTCTTTTAACATAGGCTGGAAGTCTATTGTACATTTGTAATCCTATTATATATGGATCTTTATTTACAGATTTTACATTATAACTACTATAGTTCAAGTCAGATTTACATCTAGTATCATGATTGTGTACTTCACTATTTAATTTTGTTTTTTTTTGGATTTATTAAATTAATAACTTTATATATGTATAAAGACACAACAGTAAAAATCTTTTCTTTTCTAACAACTTCTCTGCATGATTCATGCATCACCATTTTAAGCATTGTTCTAATACATTTCTTTTTTAGTACTAGAACCCTCTGAGTATGAGAACTATTACCAACACCACATAACTCAATACCGTATTGGATATTTGAATAAATTATTCCATAATATAGCATTTTTAGTACATTACATGTTTTTGCAAACTCCCTCATTAGGTACAAACATTTACTTATTTTTTTACAGAGGTTATCAATATGATTATTCCAGGATATATGTTTATCATGTTGCATTCCTAAAAAACTGAGAGAGTCAGATTCTTGTATTATGTTATCAAATTTAATATGAAACAATGTATCTTTTTTCTTACTATTTAGCTCAAATTTAATTAAAGTTGTCTTTCCAGGATTATTACTGAGGTTTAAAGATTTAAAACATGTATTTATTCTTATTAATTCCTTAGTAACTAGTAAATGCAGGTCATCATCATTGTTTGCTTTACATATAATAGTAGTGTCATCTGCATAGCTTATAGTTTACAGTCAGGTGTAGAATACATATCATTTAAATATAATGTAAAGTAAAGAATAGTGGTCCAAGCACAGAGCCTTGGGGTACTCCATATTTAACTATTCCGGCACTAGATTTAATTTTTCTTGTGGAAACGTAGAATCAGACTGAAAAATTCAATGCCATAGCTGGGATTTGAACCACGGATCTTCTGGTCTCCGTCCAGCCGCTCTAACCATTGAGCTACTATGGCCAATGTGCCGATATGACATTAAATTCTCCAACTGACTCGTATTTTTCTGGTAAACCACTAAGGAGTTCTCATAAACACATGAGACAACTACCTTAATGGTGACTTACAACATGTAAGTACTTTAAGGCCCAGGCTTTATAGTTAACCACTATTAGGTCAATTAATGGAAATGAATTGTTCTTTCACACTGGCCTTGTGTAGGCTAAATTGTGGAATCGTAGAGTCAGACTGAAAAATTCAATGCCATAGCTGGGATTTGAACCATGGATCTTCTGGTCTCCGTCCAGTCGCTCTAACCATTGAGGTACTATGGCCAACGTGCCGATATGATATTAAATTCTTCAAATGACTCGTATTTTTCCGGTAAACCACTTAGGAGTTCTCATAAACACATGAGACAACTACCTTAATGGTGACTTACAACATGTAAGTACTTTAAGGCCCGGGCTTTATAGTTAACCACTATTAGGTCAATTAATGGAAATGAATTGTTCTTTCACACTGGCCTTGTGTAGGCTAAATTGTGGAATCGTAGAGTCAGACTGAAAAATTCAATGCCATAGCTGGGATTTGAACCATGGATCTTCTGGTCTCCGTCCAGTCGCTCTAACCATTGAGGTACTATGGCCAACGTGCCGATATGACATTAAATTGTTCAAATGACTCGTATTTTTGCCGGTAAACCACTTAGGAATTCTCATAAACACATGAGACAACTACCTTAATGGCAACTTACAACATGTAAGTACTTTAAGGCCCAGGCTTTATAGTTAACCACTATTAGGTCAATTAATGGAAATGAATTGCTCTTTCACACTGGCTGTGTGTAGGATAAATTGTGGAAATGTAGAGTCAGACTGAAAAGTGGTTTACCGGGAAAAATATGAGTCGCCATTAAGGTAGTTGTCTCATGTGTTTATGAGAAGTGCTATATGGTTTACCAGGAAAAATACGAGTCAGTTGGAGAATTTAATGTCATATCGACACGTTTCTCCATAGTAGCTCAAGGGAGACCAGAAGATCCGTGGTTCAAATCCTGGCTATGGCATTGAATTTTTCAGTCTGACTCTATGTTTCCACAATTTAGCCTGCACACGGCCAGTGTGAAAGAAAATTAATTTCCATTAATTGACCTAATAGTGGTTAACTATAAAGCCCGGGCCTTAAAGTACTTAACTTACATGTTGTAAGTCGCCATTAAGGTAGTTGTCTCATGTGTTTGAGAACTCCTAAGTGGTTTACCGGGAAAAATACAAGTCAGTTGGAGAATTTAATGTCATATCGGCACATTGGCCATAGTAGCTCAATGGTTAGAGCGGCTGGACAGAGACCAGAAGATCCGTGGTTCAAATCCCGGCTATGGCATTGAATTTTTCAGTCTGACTCTATGTTTCCATAATTTAGCCTACACACGGCCAGTGTGAAAGAACAATTAATTTCCATTAATTTTTCTTACTTGAATTCCTTGTTCAAAACTCACTTGTGTGTGTGTTGTACACGCCCTTTTAAATATGATGAAATTAGTTTATTGGCAACTTTCCTTATACCTTACTTTTCTAGAATTAGTAGTAATGTGTCATGTTGGACACAGTCGAACGCCTTAGATAGATCAAAGAATATGCTTATAGTTTTCTTTTCTCATTTAGATTGTTTAGCACATTGTGAACAAATTCTGTAAGCGCTGTAGTTGTTGATCTTTTTGCTCGAAAGCCATGTATAAAGTCATTTAATACACTATATTTATCTAGGAAAATAACAATTCTTTTCAGTATTACTTTTTCAAACAACTTAGCAATTTTGGTTTTCTGATCCGTTTCTTTTTTGACAATATGGGAAACCTTTGCGCAACTTTACTGACAGTTTGTCTGCTTAAGTCGACTGCTTTAAAAGCTTCAATGATAGGTCCTTTCCCTATACTATCCATTACTATACATTACATATCTTTTGCGACTGTTTAGCCAGGCTAAAGGTGGCTTCCTTTTTGCATTCATCACCTACATTTGGTGATGCAATAGCGACGCTTGAAGTAGTGGCTGTAGCATTATTGTTTTCACTCCGAAGAAAGCTAGTTACACTGATGATACTGCTATCATTACCAGAAAAATAAGCTATGTCCCAAAGTCTGCACATATTTAAAAAACAGACGGTAAAACACTACTAACAACAGTAAATGGCACAAGAAAACCGACAGAATGAGAGAGAAAACAAGGTAAATAATGGAACCTGTGTTTCACTCCACAAGTTGACAACTGTATGTCATTTGTGATTTTTTTCTTATTTCATTGGTTGAAGTGACACTCATTGGTGCAATGTGAAATACTAGTGACTTCTGAGAACAAACTATGCATGTGTTTGTGTTACTTGAGAGGCATCTGATCAAAGGTGAAGTGCATTAACCATTAGAGTAGCACAATAATAAATAGAACTAGCTAAACTGGTTGCTTACTACTGGCCATTGAGCCTTGCAACCTTCCTTCCATTTAGCTTCAAAACTGAACCAAGTTTCACATTATTATGGTATAAGGTCAAAAGTCAGTCAATAAAATTTCCTGGGTAAGCCAACACGCCTTTTTTAATGTTTATACATTCTTGAAGAGAGTAGACATTTAATTTGTGATGTCCTACCACATTCAGAAAGCTGATGGAACTGATAAGGTGTTCCTCTGATACTTTCTTCACCAGATGTTCAGCACAAATTTTCATAGTAGCACAAAAATAACTCAGTTAATAAAACGTAAATCTTCTTACCATTTTACATACTGTCCTGTATGTAAGGATTTACATGACCTGTAAACCTTTGAAAGTCCAATTTTGATTAATTTTGAGATTCTGGTGCTATGAAATAGTAAGTAAGTAGTAATTTGATAGTATGATGTGTGTTTGGAGGAATTTAGTAACAGTGACGTCATAGTTCCACCACCAGAGAGAGCAGATAACAACATTTGCCAGTTGGGAAGAGATTGAAAATGGAGGCCAGGGCCTTTGAAACTAGTCTCTCATAAATATATGAAAAAGTAAGTGACGAGTGTCAATAAACCAACCACAAATAATTTTTATATTAATTTGATAGTAATTTATTTCTCATCTTTCCTTTTACAACATCAAATGGAAATACAAAATCAAGATTACAATTATAAAATCCATACTGAAATATGCCATATATTCCTAAATCCTGAAAATCCTATCATGTTGCCCACCATTGAATAGCAATTCGGTCCCCATACACCTAACCGTAGGTTTTTGTGTATTGGAGGCCCTCTACTCCATTTTACACTTTCTGCCATTTCACCTATCCCACTCTACAGTTTTCTCTTAATTGTTCTTAGCCATCTCTCTTTAACTTTCCCTAAATAATTCCCTATATTTCTCCTGTTCTTTTCCCCTTTTACTGACAAAATTTTTCTAATTACTACTTCACCCCCTCCAAATTGTCCCATTTACGTAGCCAAGCCTGCTCTCTCCATATCTTTGTTTGACTACAATTTAATATACAATGGAAATCTGCATTCTCTTCTCCACGCAATGGACATTTATCTGGCTCCCTCTCTTGACCTATACCTTTCAAGTTTCTCACTCCTGTTCTCGCCCAAGCAAAACCTTCTCGCCCTAACTTACTACATATATCTATATATCATTCCCTCCCCCAGGTTGTTTTTATTTCTCTATATAATCTCAGTGAGCTTTTATCACTTGTATTGGCGAAAATGTCTTGTCTGTCAATATCTTCTAATCTTAGCTTAACTTCTTTCCAGAAGCCTCTATACCCATACTCTGCATTTATCCAAGAATGACCCATACTTATCTGCTTCAATACGTCATTCATTTTATGTGCCCAAGACCCACCCCAGTTACTTCTCTTTTGAATATGAAAACATTCTTTAATTATATTGCCATCTTCCAAGTTAGTGATTCTGTATATATATTTCATTGCCCTTGACAAGATTTTAATTTTAGTAGAATGCCTAGTTCTAATTGTGCTGCCCCATTAGGTGATGCTATTGGTAATCCCAATATATATTTACAAAAGGATCTATGCACTCTATCAGTCTCTCTCCAAGCCTCATCTACTCCCCAAACCTCTGATCCATGTAACATTCTATTTTCTACTACTGCCGTATAAATCCTCTCCAACCATTTGACATTTATATCTGGCAGTTCACTGTAGCATGATCTTATCACTGTCATGGCCATTTTACCTTTTGCCACAGACATCTTTTTTTGTTCTTTCCAGCTGCCATCTGAACTCAACCTTGTACCCAAATAATCAAATCTCCTTACTACCTCTATTTCTCTTCTATTAACCTCCCATTTCTCATCCTTACGCAACCTGTATCCTTTTTTTGAAGACCATATGCATGATATGGATATGCATAATCAAAAACTAGTTTGCGTACCACCTGGTAACATGTGTGTCATAGGTTGTCCACCCTTGTCCTAAATGATTACTACACAGGTACTTACAAAATGTAAAGATGAAAACATGCTGTACAATTTAACCAGGCTTCTATTTCGAAGATCCTTTCTTTCAACCAAAATATTCTGAAAGTGAAAGACATTTTGTACAGCAAGTAGACCTGAATGATTTGGCTGGCATGCGACTTAAATTTGTCAAGAGAAGAATCTGAACTCCTAGGTTCCAGGTTTTAACAAAAGATCTGGTACAAAAATTATAGTTCGGAAGTAGACATCAGAAATTTGGAAAATATTTTTCAATGGAAGAGAGATGTTTCTGTATAGACATCAATGGTTTAATGAGTGAGCTAGGAATTGAGCATAATGCAGATGACTGGCGATTGTTTATAGATTCATCAAAGTTCAGCTTATGACTTTGTTACTTCATAATGATAACGAACTTCCATTTGTTCCATCTTTCCATTCTGTACATCTTAAAGAAAGTTAAGTTAGTATGGCCAAGATTGTACATGTTTTTAAAATATGGGGTTCATTATTGGAGAATATGTGGTCGCCTAAAAGTAATTGGTTTTCTGCTTGGATTACAAATGGGATTCATAAAATATTATTGTTTTTTGTATTTGTAGAACATGATGATACACAAAAGCATTATGTGGTACTTCAGTGGGGCACACGCCAGGATTATGTTCCAGGGGAGAATAATGTGAAACAAACACCATTGGTCAGCCTGTTAAGATTTTTCTCCCTCCCGTACATATAAAACTTGGGCTGATGAAGAATTTTGTTAAGGCACTCAACAATTATGGTAGTGGATTTGTATATTTGCAAGGCAGATTCCCAGAGTTAACTTCAACTTATGCAAAATTGAAAGAAGGAAGTTTTGCTGGACCTCAAATCCAAAAGCTTATGAGGATGAAATGTTTGATAAAGCATTACAAACAGTAGAATTAGCAGCTTGGTAATCATATACAAGGGTTGTGCGTGGTTTTCTTGGAAACACAAAGGAAAATCTTGGGTCTCAAATTTGTTGAAATGCTACAAAGTTATGGGTTGTAAAATGCTTTTGAAAATCCATTTCCTCCATTTACATTTAGACCTTTTTCTGGAAAGTCTGGGGACGTTAGTGATGAACAAGGGGAGCAGTTTTATCAGGACATTTCTGTGAGGGAGAAGAGGTACCAAGATCGTAAGGACCCAGTAATGATGAGGGATTATTGTTTGTTTCTTGTGAGGGAAAGCAGACAGGAGTACAAGAGACAATCGCATGCTACCAGGCACTTTTAAGCAGAGTTACAGCTATGCCCCTTAAATATATAGCTCAAATATTATTGCCAGCATGCTAAAACAACATTTTGAATTAATGTTAATTCACCATGATGTATAGTATTATACCATATATTATTATATCACAATATTATATTATTATATCAAATGAGGCAGAGGAATATGGAAAATATTTAATGAACTTATCCAACCTTATCCCCACAGGTGCCTACTGGGATTCTTTACCACAGTTTCAGAGTGGCTTTCGACATGTGCTCTCTGGAATTCTTATGCGCGAAAGTTGAGCAGTCCCTTCGCACTGTCCCCATATGTAACCTAAGGTGCGGAGCCGTTCCACAGCATCATTGCTCCATTAGGGATTGGCTTGTGTTAGTTTCCCAACGGCTGCATGTCTTTGGGTTAATATCACGAGTCGGACATGTTACCGCTATTGACGGAACCCCGGTGTAATCAAAGTCCCCTGAATCCCGTTTGTGATTTATATACAGCACGGCCTAAAGTGCAGAGCCACAGGCGGTTATTGATGTGATAGGGGCTTAAAGCCGGGACAAAGGCAGACAAAGACTAGTGATTAAAGGGCAACTTCTCTGAGGTCGCTAAGAGATCAATCATGGGAGGGGTCCCCATGAAGATTTTTTTTCTTTAACCTCCGGATAGCAAGCTGACTCCAACGGTTCCAGTTAGGGTCATATTAAAAATGCAACCGTGCAAAACCTCTTTCATGGATTCCGTTCTACTTTTGACATTGGCATGTGAAGGAAAAACGGTTAAAGATCTCGGCCCTTTTTTCTTAAAACGTGAAGTGTACAGGATAAATGTAGTGGCCTGGGCTACATTGATCGATGCAAACAATGCAGACCAGTCCCAGAAATCGTTAAAAGTGACTTTGTTGGACTTTTAGTCTATATAAACCATTAACTCATGCCACCATGTCGCCACCCCCTGTCTGGACAGTCTGACAAACGAAGAAATAGTCACCACCTGTGTGAACAGTCTGACAAACGAAGAAATAGTCACCACCTTGTCTAGACAGTCTTGACAAATGAAAAAGTAGTCACCACCTCCTATCTGGACAGACTGACAAACGAAGAAATAGTATGCTGCCTCTCCGATAAACAAGTGACTCAAGCGTACCGATTAGTTTGAAAGCAGGAAGGCAAGGAGTATCCCTCACACAGTGTTTCTGACCTTCAAGTATACCAAGCAACTGGAGTTCAGTTTTGTGTGGATATGAATGTGCTAACGTGCGCCAGTATGTCTCGAACCCCACGCTCTGTTTTCAGTGTCAGAAGTTCGGACATACTAAAGGCTTTCATACCAATCTCTCTGTATTTGTGAGCGTTGTGGATTACCATCACATGAGGATCCAACCTGCATTCGAGCCCTTTGCTGTGTAAACCATGGAGGAAGCCATCCATGTAGCTTGTCACTGTGTTCTAAATTTCAGAATGAAAAGTGTATACAGGAGCTACGAGTTAAGGGTCACCTCACTTTTCCTGAGGCTTGAGTCTGGTAATACCACAGGCTATGCTTGGCAGGCTGTTGTACTCCTTTTACCACTATTGGCATGCAACACGTGCCTGTTGCTGATGCTTCCATTCAGACCGATTTGTCAGCCAGTACTTCCCAATTGCATTCGTGTCACAACTGCACCTAAAACTACTTCTTCAGCTGGCAGACTCCAGCTGCCAAGCCATCAATAAATAGTACAGTATACCACAGAAGAGAAAGTCTCCAGGGCCTGAGACGCAGGGGGATTGCAGAAGGTTCCCACACCCTCTCTGGACAGGTTTATGACACCCCATGTCAGTACAGTTACAGACCATTCAAAAACATTCTGACGGCTTCTACTTTTGTGAATGAATCTTCTCGGTTTTAGTGTACAGAGTGAATAGGGCACATGTTTTTTTAACGGTTCTGCTCCTTGTGTAGCATGCATTCCCTGTCACACACATTTGCTGTCCTTGTCCCACTGTGTAAGGGGGCACATTCCTTTCAGGGACCTTCTTTGCGTTGCTGGACAGTAGCCAACCTGTTTTCTCCTGCAAACTCTTAACGGTCCCCATCGATCTTCTAATCTCCAAAAAACCCATTTGCAACCTAATCACTGTTTACAGCTAGGTGATTTTTTTTTTTTTTTTTTTGGCATTCAGGAATGACTTCACCGGAAGGTGAAGAAGAGGTGGCGTTTCTATTCTGGTGTCCCTAATATCTCGGCCAAAAGCATACGCTTAAACACTGTTCAAGCTGTAGCAGTCCATATACAACTGGAGAGCATCTGTTTTATCATCGGCAATATCGATATACCAGCGCTCAGTGTCGTATAAGAGATGAATGTTCCGGCATTTTTCGCAGAGCTTACCTCACCGCTGCTTTTCCTTGGAGATGAATGTTAAACTTATTCTATGGGGCTCCGACACTGATGTGGTTGACTTATTGCAGACGTTTGCGATATTTCTGCAGGTTTTATTAAATACTGGCATCCCGACCTTATCAGCTCATGGCATATTAGGTTTTATACGTTTCTTTCTTCAGACCAGCGATAGTTGGATTGGTCTGTGCTATACCCCATTAACCTTTCCTTTTCAGAACATAATGCTCTTCAGCTTGATATCCTCGCTGAATGATATCCAGTGTAGACCGGGAGAAATTCCAACGATGGTTTCGCCACCGTCGATGATATGGTGGAGTATTTTTTGTTCTGCGTAGTTCGCTGACCTTTTTGGTCCAAGGAATGCCGTTTGGCAATCAATAGATGCTAACGTGCTCTGTATGTTTTGCAGTAGCTCCCATGAAAGAGAACTTAGTTGCTTTTAAGCTTACTCGTGCTAGGGCACGTTTAGTACCTCGTGGTGGAAAACACAGATCTTGGGAATCCTATGTCTCTTCCCTTTCTCGTTGCAGTTCAGCGCATCAGATGTGGACTGCCTTTTGACGTATGTATGGCAAATATCGCCGGACGATCATTCCCGGCCTAGCCATAAATGGGTGCACTTCCATCACCGAACAAGTTATAGTCAAAGCTGTTGTCACTTCTATTGCTGCTACTAGCCAAACGGATACCTGTGATCTGATCTTTTCTGTCTATCAAGGCACCTGCCTTGATTTTAACAATGGCTGCAGAGAGCCGTACAACTAAGTTTTTACCGTTGCTGACCTGGCGCATACTCTGCCCTTAACAAAGATTTTAACAATGACTGCATAGAGCAGTACAACTAATTTTTTACCGTTGGTGACCTGGTGCATTCTCTGCCCTTAACAAAGGTTTCCTCTGCTGGCCTCGATGACATCCACCGACAAATGCTGCTACATCTTCCATCCAAAGTGGTCTCCTTTCTACTGACTATATAAAACTGCATCTGCCATCAGCAGCTGTTCCCGTCTCTCTGTCAGGATGATATTGCTATTCCAATTCCTCGACCTGCAAAAGCCTAGATCCTTCCCTGTAGTTTCCACCCTATTCGCCTAAGGAGAGTTGTTTGTAAGATACTTGAGCCTATGATTTAACACTCTTTTAGTGTGGTGGCTAGAAGCGAATAACCTGTTCAGCAATATTCAGAGCGGTTTTTGTCGCCATTGCGCCAGTGTTCAGTCTATCGCGCATGGAGGCTTATATCCAATATGTCTTTCTCCTGGGGTCTTCTTTGATCTGGAGAAGGCTTATAACACCATGTAGTATACTCCGTAATCTGAACAGTTAAGGTTTGCTCGGTCATTTAGCTGTGCTTTTACGAGAGTCGTTTGATAAGTTTGGTAAAAAACCAAGATTATATTTTTTTTTCACGTGAACAGTCACCTTATATCTCGACATAGTCTCCATTGATGGCTATACACTTGGCCCAGCGATGTTCCAGCTTTTTCATCCCGTCGAAAAAGTAGGTTCCGTCAAGGTCTGCAAAAATACTCGTTGACGGTGGCTATCACTTCTTCAAGTTCGGAAACAGGAAGAAGTCACTTTGGGCTAAGTCTGGTGAATACTTTGGATGTGGAAACAATTCAGATATTTGCGTTTCAGTCTCGTTCTCTTTTCAGTCAACTCATGTTGCAAACGATCCAGCAATGATGCATAATGATGCTCCAGTTATGGTTGTTATGATTCTGCCTTTTTCCTAGTAGTCTGAGGATTATTCCTTGAGAATTCTCAAAAATAGTGGTCATCACCTTACCAGCTGACAAAATGGGCCTTGCCTTCTTTGGTGCACTTTCACCAGCCTTTGTCCATTGTTTTGACTGCTGTTTTGACTCTGGTGTGTAATGATGAATCCAAGTTTCATCCACGGTCACAAATCGGTGCAAAAGTCTTGCACATTGCGATTAAACATCGCCAAACACTTGGTAGAAGTGTTTTTCCGGATGCGCTTTTGAGTGACTGAGCAAACACAGCACCCATCTTGCACACAGCTTTCTCATTACCAATTTTTCATGAAGGATATTGTGCACTCGTTCATTTGAGATATCTATATCTTCAGCAATCTCACAAATTTTGATTCGGCGGTCCTGCATAACCAGATCGTGGATGTTTTCAATGGTGAGTGAGTGTGTGGTGTTTTAGAACCCGTCGACAGCGAGGTCATTTGGGCCCTGTGGTGACCTCAATTGGGCGACCAGAGCAAAGATTCATCTTCGGTGCTTCTACCACATGTTTGAATTCATTGATCTAAAAGTAAATGATCTTCATTGTTGGTACAGAGTCCTCGTGACTTCATCCAATTTAGCCACGCCGTGGCTCAGTGGTTAGACCGCTTGGCTCTCACCAAGGCGGCCCGGGTTCGATCCCAGGCGACCGCAAAAGTGAGATTTGTGGTGGACAACACGGCGCTGGGGCGGGTTTTCTCCGGGATCTCCGGTTTCCGCCGCCATCTCATTCCACCGGTGCTCCATCTTCATCTCATGTATCACCAGTGTCACCGCCTGCGGTGCCGTATGTAGTAAAAGCGCGCGTTAAACACTACACATTTCATTTCATTTCATCCAATTCAGTTTTGACTTGTGCGGCAGTCCAGCCCTTCAAATGAAAATGTTTAGTAACAGTATGAAACTTTTTTTTTTCCATTTTCAATCGCAGCTATCACACTGACCAGTTCAGATGGCTGTCAACAATGAACTGTATATTGTTGCACAAAGTTGCAACAAAAAATTTCCATCCCTTTATGGAAATTTACCAGACTTATCAAACGACCCTCGTATTTAACTTTTTACAACTCGCCGTTTTTGTGTCCGCGTAGGAAACACGATTTCACATGAATGGATCTAGTCTAGAAGAACGGTGTGCCCCATTGTTCGATTCTCAGTGTAGCCCCTTTTCCGCAGCCATTAACGGCATCACCAATGTCGTGCATGTCGGAATCTTAATGCCACTGTATACTGACTTTGCGGTGTGCTATCATTATTATCTTGAGTACTTTGAGCACGAACTGCAGCTGACCATCGCATCGCTAGCAGCCCGGCTGCTGCTTTTCCCCTGCAAAGACAGCGCGTGTATTTTGTCTTCGTAGTGTACGTTGTCCTACTGATCATTTGAACGGCACACCTGTTCCATTTGTTCCACATTGCAAGTTTTTGGATATTTACCTGGACAGCAATTTGAAGCAGGAGGATAACATTCGTCACCTTCGTTCTTCTTGAGATTGTTCTCCTCATGTGCTGGTTTTATCTGCAGCATTTTGGGGTGGCGATCACACCACTGTTTAGGCTGTACCGATCTCTGGTTCGGTCCAATCTGGAGTTTGACAGTTTTATCAATGGTGCAGCTTACGCCTCTAAAGTACCCCTTTTAGACACCATGCTTCATACTGGTATGCACCTTGCAATATGGGACTATCCGCACTGGCCGTGTTAAATGTTTGTCTGCCATTTAGGCGAACCTCCGTTGTGTCTATACGTGGCTCAGTTTTAATCTGTTCATATGTTGCAAAGTTAGCAAGTCACCCAGTTTTCGATCGTTCTGCATCTGGATTTCGCTCATCATTATATGCGGCTTGGTGCACAACATGCACCAATAGAATTCGATTTTGTGAACTTCTCACTTCACATGCCCTCCATCTGCCTCGTGTATAGAACTCCTTGGCTGCTATTCCCTAAGGGAACTCCAGCGTGTTCATTTCGACCTTGCGCTTCGGATTGTTCTAAGATCGCTACTGTATAATAGGTGTTTCAACTTTTCACCGAACTACTGGACCGTTAACGAACTTAACTCTGATCTTTACTGATGGCTCCCAATTGGGTGGCTCTACAGGTGCACCTTCATTTGTAATGGTAAGGCTCACATATCTTCCAGGTGCTACCTGCGATTTTACTGCGGAGCAGTTTGCAATACTTCTTTTCACTTTTTCTTTTTTTTTTTCTACATTAGTTCCTGGATGTTCTATGATTTCCTCTATACAGGCTCTGCAACGGTATATTGGCTCATCTGCTTTGATTTTAAAAATCCAGATACTCATCTCTCATTTGCTCGGTCGCGATACCAGTCAATTTGTACATGGACCCCAGGTAATATGAGATAGGCCTGCTTCTATAGCGTAGGTGGTAGCGTGTCTGCCTGATGTTCAGAAGGTCCTGAGTTCGAATCTCGGTCGCGATACCGGTTAGTATGTACATGGACTCCAGGCAATATTGACATTTGCCTGCCTCTCTAGCGCAGGTGGTAGCGTGTCTGTCTTACGTTCAAGATCCCGAGTTCGAATCTTGGTCAGAATTTTTCCTTATCCTGAAAGATGAATGTTGGATAACTCTAACAAGGGAACTGTCACTCCTTAACTGTCACTCACAACTTAACTCCGATCTTTACTGACGGCTCCCAATTGGGTGGTTCTACAGGTGCACCTTCATTTGTAATGGTAAGGCTCACATATCTTCCGGGTGCTACCTGTGATTTTAATGCGGAGCCGTTTGCAATACTTTTTTTCACTTTTTTTTTGTCTACATTAGTTCCTGGATGTTTTATGATTTCCTCTATACAGGCCCTGCAACGGTATATCGGCTCATCCGCTTTGATTTTAAAAATACAGATACTCATCTCTCATTTGCTCGGTCGCGATACCAGTCAATTTGTACATGGACCCCAGGTAATATGAGATAGGCCCGCTTCTATAGCGTAGGTGCTAGCGTGTCTGTCTTACATTCAAGATCCCGAGTTCGAATCTCAGTCAGAATTTTTCCTTATCCTGAAAGATGAATGTTGGATAACTCTAACAAGGGAACTGTCACTAAGCTCACACTGCTACACACCTGACAATTTGATGGTATAATTCCTGCAGTATATAAACCATGTGCACCAAAAGTCTGCTGCTGAGTAGAACCACAACACTCAAAACTGAAGCCTGGAAAGTGCCACATGCAGCCACTTGAAAGTAGCTGCTTGACATCCCTTAGCTTTCTACTGAGTATGGGGGACAGCACTTCACATATGCGATGTGTAGGTCAAGGGTAAACAATCCCTCCCGTACAATGCTGTGTTATTATGCCTATATGTTCCTATGTATTCTGGACTTATTTTTGGGAACTTCTAGCTATACTCCACTTTCGATTTTTGGCAAACAGGCCCCACATAGAGCAGAGATGATGACATCAAACTCTCAAGCGAATACAGGTATGAGCATAATGACAGTTCCCTTGTAAGCTGTAGTGACTGTGGGCTCATCTGAGCATCATTCACTCATTCCATTCAGCATCCAATATGACCAAATGTTGGAGGATGTAAATAAATAAATACATAAATAAATAACCAATTCCCGGCAATGAAGAGGCTATTGCAACTGCTAAGTCTGCATGCCTTTTTTGCGGTGTTTCACAGACACTGTGCCCTTACCAGGACATTCAGAGCTCGACTTGGCAGCAGTCCTGGAAAGTGTTGGTGGTCATTTAACTCCAGGAGATCAAGGAGACTAGAATCCTGGATAAATTCCTGCAGGGAATCCCGCCTTTCCGAGGTAATTTTAACTGGGCTAAGAATAGGTCACAGACATGACACATGGACATCTGTTATGTGGTGAATTGGCCCCTATTTGTGTTCTGTGTGCTGTACGTGTTTCCATTTTGGCAGCCTACTGTACTCCTGTTATCACTGTTGGTCCGCAACACATACCTGTTACAGTTGCCTACACACAGGCAGACCAGCCAGTAAGTGCTTCCTCTTTGCACCGTACCATATCTCCAACAAACTACATCATCAGCCGTGCAGACTCCAGCTCCCAAGCTATCAGCAAACAATAGTTAATTGATGGAAATTAATCATTTCTTCACACTAGCCATATATAAGCTAAGGTTTTTGATAGAGCAAAAAAAAAAAAAAAATTAAAAAAAAAAGAGTCAACATGAAAAATTCAATGTCACGGCTGGGATTTGAACCACAGATCTCCTGGTTTCCGTCCAGTCGCTCCAGCCCATCGAGCTTCCATGGCCAGCTTGCCGTAATGACATTAAATTCTCCATTTGACTCGTATATTTCACCGGTAAACCACTAGGGGCTCTCGCATCCGAGATACACCATTTGTGGTGACTTACTGTTGCAAATACTTGAGTCCCAGGCTTCATCATTTAACTTTTATTTTAGTCAATTGATGGAAGTTAATCATTTCTTCACACTAGTCGTATATAGGCTAAGGTTTTTGATGAGTCAACATGAAAAATTCAATGCCACGGCTGGGATTTGAACCACGGATCTCCTGGTTTCCGTCCAGTCACTCCAGCCCTTCGAGCTACCATGGCCAACTTGCTGTCATGACATTAAATTCTCCATTTGACTCGTATATTTCACCGGTAAACCACTAGGGGCTCTCGCATCCGAGATACACCATTTGTGGTGACTTACTGTTGCAAATACTTGAGTCCCAGGCTTCATCATTTAACTTTTATTTTAGTCAATTGATGGAAGTTAATCATTTCTTCACACTAGCCGTATATAGGCTAAGGTTTTTGATGAGTCAACATGAAAAATTCAATGCCACGGCTGGGATTTGAACCACGGATCTCCTGGTTTCCGTCCAGTCACTCCAGCCCTTCGAGCTACCATGGCCAACTTGCTGTCATGACATTAAATTCTCCATTTGACTCGTATATTTCACCGGTAAACCACTAGGGGCTCTCGCATCCGAGATACACCATTTGTGGTGACTTACTGTTGCAAATACTTGAGTCCCAGGCTTCATCATTTAACTTTTATTTTAGTCAACTGATGGAAGTTAATCATTTCTTCACACTAGTCGTATATAGGCTAAGGTTTTTGATGAGTCAACATGAAAAATTCAATGCCACGGCTGGGATTTGAACCACGGATCTCCTGGTTTCCGTCCAGTCACTCCAGCCCTTCGAGCTACCATGGCCAACTTGCTGTCATGACATTAAATTCTCCATTTGACTCGTATATTTCCCTGGTAAACCACTAGGGGCTCTCGCATCCGAGATACACCGTTTGTGGCGACTTACTACCGCAAGTACTTGAGTCCCAGGCTGAAGCAGGTGACGGCAAGTTGGCCATGGTAGCTCGATGGGTTGGAGCGACTGGATGGATACCAGGAGATTCGTGGTTCAAATCCCGGCTGTGGCATTGAATTTTTCATGTTGACTCTTCTATCAAATAGGAAATATGCTCCTGTAAGAAATTGGTCCAGGCCTAAAGATAGATTGTGCAGTTACATGCCTTCAATAAAGTCCGGGTCTTGCTTCATGAGCTGCAGGGGATCTTCTAACTCCCGGGCATCAGAGGAATTGCCAGAGTTTGGCAGTTTGAGTTGGTCCAAAGTGAGCTAAGTGAAAATAGAAGAAAGTACTATCTGTAACTGTAGATGTTTTAATACACTGGTCTAAGTTGTATTTTTGTTTTAGGAGCACTTTAGATATTTTTGTAATTTTATTAATTTTACCCTTTTACGTTTTTAGTCTTGTTTTCCTACTTTAATTTTCTTTTTTAACTTTTTTAACATTATATTTTATATGTTTTTTGAGTTTAAGTTTGACATGGGTCCCAAATACCTAAGTGTTGAAAGGAATTGCGTGCATGCATATGCGCGCGCACGCGCACACACACACACGCACACGCGCACGCACGCACACAGGCATGTGCACACACACACACAGGCATGTGCACACACACACACACACACACACACACACAGGCATGTGCACACACACACACACACAGGCATGTGCACACACACACACACACACACAGGCATGTGCACACACACACACACACACACACACACACACACACACACACACAGGCATGTGCACACAAATTATGGAATTCTCATTCATTTGAATACTATTTTATGATGTATATAAGTGTATATTTTCACGCATTTTTATAAATGCATCATGTTTTGAATATTTTCATGCTTATATGGAATATTTTAATGATATATGACTGAATCATATATCTGATGCTAAAAAAGATTATGCAACTTCACGTGAAGAGGAGTTAGTTATATATCACGTGATCATTGCAGTGAATCCCCTTGTTTGCTTCTTTGTGCGAGGCTAGGAAATCTCATCACATGCATAGCCAGTAAGCGCTAAGCAGTGTTCTTATTGTAATGATAGTTGAATGTGAACCAGCTGAAGAATTAAGTTTGTATATAATTGTGTGTATGTAAAGAATGCATGTTACTCGGGTAATGGGATATCGTCAAATATTCCATTAAGATACAGGCTTATGAAAAATGCTGAAAGTGAAATCTAATTTGAGTTTTTGTAATTTACGACCTCCAGCATTAAGTTATATCGGATGGTGAATGAAATAGGTGAAATGATGCTCAAATGAGTCCAGAGTCCATGGAGCTTAGAGTTACCTGATATTCATCTTTCAGGATAAGGGAAAAACCCGGAGAAAAACCTTATCCAGGTGACTCACTCTAATCGAGATTCGAACTTGGAACCTCTTGAATGTGAGGCAGACATGCTACTGTCTACGCTACCGAGGCTGGTATGCTAGATTAAATGACTTACAGAAGGAATTTGCAGGTGACTTAATATTTACAGATAATAGGGTACTGTTTGAGAAGCTTGCGAGGAAAACTTAAGGTGTAAAAATAGATTTCAAGTAGTTCACCTTATAAATATTCTTCTTCTTTTTATGCCTCTATAGTCCTTAAAGTTTGACCTTGGCCTCCGTAATGATATGCCACCATTTGAGTCAGTCTTGTGCCTTATTCCATGTTCTCACATCCAGTGCTCTCAGATCTTCTTCCACATCATCGTTCCATCTCAGCTTTGGTCTTCCTCTTCTCCTCTTGTTATCCAACCTTGCATTTAGTGTGATTTTAAGGATCCTTGTATCTTCCATTCTTATCAAATAGCCCAGCCATTGAAGCCTTCTGATTTTTATACTATTCACTATATCCAAATCTTTATATTGCTCTGCTATTTCATTATTTGTTCTGATACGCCAAATTCCACCATCACATACTAGACCATAAATCTTTCTTAATATCTTCCTTTCCCATGTTGCCAATATTGTTTTTGCTACAGCATATAAACATAGCAAAAAATAAAGGGAATTTAAGCAGAAAATTCACAAATAACAAGCCCATTCAAAAGCAATTAGTAGAGTCAAAGTATAAACTTGAAAGAAGCGTAGAGACAGTGAAGCACAACTTAGCACAAAAGTGAATCGAGAAGATATTGACACACTGCTTCACTCACACTTTTTTCACAGGAGCTTTTGCTCTTGAAACATGTCCTGTGAAAAAACAGTGCGAGTGAAGCAGTGTGTCAATATCTTCTCGATTCACTTTTGTGCTAATTAGTAGAATGTTTAGAGAGCAGGGTTAGAGTAGCTGCAAAATAAGAATAAACTTGGGTTCAGCCAATATGGTAATCGTACTGTCTTGGCATTGCCAACTCCAGAGCTAGCGGACGACAGATATGGAAGATATATATAGATAAGTCTTTGTCTCACCAAATCCACTTAAGGAAGTGATCTGGATTGTACATACAGATGCTGACAGAGAAGTTCGCTTAATATTTCAGCATTTGTGTGACAACATATCCAATGATTATTGCATGGTAGCAAAATGTGAACCTTAAAACCTTGAACCGGAGAACAGTTTGCTTACGTAGCTATCGTTCATATGCACACAAAACAAAATGAATCAGATTAGATGCATTCAACAAAAGAAGGTGTTTGCTAGAGTGAAACAAAATAGTGACATTTCAATGATTTGTGAATATAGTTTCTACTTTAGTAATGCCGTATTTGTATACTGTCTGTAATGGACTTTAAACCAATTTTTATTTCATTAAAACACCTAATGAATACAGAAAATGTGTAGTTATAGAGCATTTTTACACCATGCATCACCTGTACTTCTAATATTGTGCATTGTGTGCAGAAATTTTAGTCTTGCAGCAACAATATCGCTTCTTTTAAGCAGAAATTTGCAACCATCATTGGTTCTCGTATATGTGAACCCAAAAGATTTCAGAATATTATGCATAGAAGATAAAGAATTTGTATATTCTATATTCTTCAGCATTAAATTGGTCAGCCTTTTGGCATTTGGATATTCACCCTTGTCATATAAATCATAAATTGTTCTATGTAAAACACACTTTTGAAAATCGTCTAAGTTGGTAGCACGTTTTCTAGCTACTCAGTATTTCTCTGGAGATCTAAATATGGAAACATCTTATAATTCTTCTGTTTGCCTTCTTTAACAATGTTCGTCACAGTATGAGCAATGGTGCGACAAACTTGTTTTTCAACTCTGAGCAAAATTTGTACTTTCGAATCTGTCTTTAATTGAAAACTGTTTGAAAAAGAAATACACATTAATAAGAATATTTCTATGGATAGAGTCAACATGAAAAATTCAATGCCATGGCCGGGATTTGAACCACGGATCTCCTGGTTTCCGTCCAGTCGCTCTTAACCTTTGAGCTACCATGGCCAACGTGCCTTCCTGACATTAAATTCTCCAGTTGACTCGTATAATTCCCGGTAGACCACGAGGGGCTCTCGCATCCGAGATACACCGTTTGTGGCGACTTACTATTGTAAGTACTTAAGTCCCAGCACGTTGGCCATGGTAGCTCAAAGGTTAAGAGCGACTGGATGGAAACCAGGAGATCCGTGGTTCAAATCCCGGCCATGGCATTGAATTTTTCATGTAGAATCTTAGCCTATATACGGCTAGTGTGGAGAAATGATTAATTTCCATCAATTAACTAAAAGAATATTTCTAGCCTGCTAATGTAAAATCTTATGAGTTGTTTGCAGTTACTAGGCGCACCAGTACTAGGCTTGCTAAGTGGTATATTTACTAACTTTGAAAAGCACGTGTGTGCTCTTAAAAATCACCACTTTACTGAATGCAAGGTACAAAATGCAACTGCAGCATAGCACGTGTGTGCTTTTCTTCACTGACAGTTAATGATTCTTTTCTTTCTAGTCACGCGTATTTCTATATCTCCGAAACCATATGTGCTACAAACATGGTGTTTATACAGTAATCATCAGAAAAAATAGCTTTGCAACATGGGAAAAACAAAATAATTCTGTAATTAGTATGTTTAGAACATGCAAAGAAATTAGCCGCAAGGTTCGGAAAAGTGAGCCAGTTTGCGTGCTTAACTGTACAATGTCGCACGCACCACATTGGCTAGTAGCAATAGACCAGCCACACCTAGCCGCGCCTTATGTTCATTCCTATTTTCTAGCTACCGTAGTTAGTTTTCTTTTGAACTGTGTGAGGCATTTTTAACTGCTGTTATCACAATGTGGATGGTTAATAATCCCAAATTGAAAGATTTTCTTACCAAATACACACCTCACCGTGTGCCTGAAGTAAGTACAGTGCATAAGGCATATGTAGAACACTGCTACAACAAAGTAATCTCATATTTACAAAACCAACTAGCGGATCAGTTTGTATGGATGTCAGTTGATGAAAGCACTATGCTGAGGGTCATTTTATTCCAATGCAATTGTCAGTTCGTTAAATAAGGAGCAAAAGACCACATTATATCTTCTAAATGTGTGTAAATTACCAGCCGCTAACATAATGTGACCCAGTATATGATGGACTCCTTGAAATTATTATGGCCTTTTGATATTAAATACAACAAGCTACTTTTAATTGTTACAGATACAGCTAGTTACAATTTAAAGTCGGGACAAACACTGAAAGGTATACTTCCCAACTTAATTCATATCACATGTTTGGCACGTGCTCTGCATCAGAATGCTGAGACAAAAGGGATTCCAGCCCCCCATTTATACCCCACCTTTAACTGTAGTGTTCATATTGGTGACTGTTCCCCTTTGGAATATATTGATGTCAACTCGTATACGTTGGGTTGCTTGTACTTTGTATTTTAATCTTTATATCACGCACACATCCACACACTCATTCATACTTCCAGACTCTGGGGAAGATGGGGAATCATCTTGGTTGGAGAAAAATCCCCAACCCCAGCCGGGAAACAAACCTGGGACTTCTTGCATAGCAGGCAGGTGTGCCACTGGGTTAGTAGGAGTAGTTTTAATATCTGTAGAAAAATTTTGTATAAATTATATAAAAGTTAATAAATATAACAATTTGGAATATTTATACCCTGGCTTGAGAAATTATGTGCCAGGGTATGGTATTGCAGATTTTTATTTATTTGTTTATTTATTTTGTGCTACTGACTGAACTACGGGGCCAGCACAATAGGGAATTGTTTCCAATTAGTAGATAGATTTATAGCCTCAACAAAGAACATATTTTTGAAATCCCCTTCTAGAATCTAGTTTATATCAGTAGCATATAGTATTCCACTTCCTCCAACACCTGAGTAACTCAGCGGGAAACATCGCTGGATGCAGCCTTGTATTATGCCCAGCACATACACTCAGTCAAAGAGATTGTTAAATCAATTGGGTTTGAATGAATTGCATAATAGAAGCAGTTCCGAATATTTTGTCAGGCAGTGGATTAGATGGTGATCTTGTTTTCATATCTCCCCATTTTTCTTACTTGCCAACACCCATCAAATCACTGGAAACTACTGGACTCACCTAATTGAATCACTAAATATTTTTGAAGAAACACTCTGCAAACTGAGTTGTGCTCCTGGTAGTGTAGGTCAAAAAGTGAAAGAGAAAGTGAACAATATAGTTTAAAAAAATCCTGATGTGCATTATTTGAGACATTCTTGAACGAAACTCATCTACCATGCCAAGAGACTCATCTTTTTTGATGGAGCAGTTAGCATCATTTAAATATGCCCCAGTAGCCCCAGTAACATCTTGCAATGTAGAGAGAAGTTTTCGTGATACAAAAGTGTTTTGTGTGGCAAGAAGAAGCTTTTCAGTTGGAAACTTGTGTAAAGTGATGGTGGTGAACTACAATAATTCATTAGTGAACGTCAGCACGGGGGCCACATCCACTTCAACCTTTAAGGAATGAAGTATGTTTATTACGAGTGATTTGCTCCTTACTTGTTTTTTCGGTTCTCAGGGATCATTGATTCAGCTTTTTAGGGCATGTTTTTGGCATATTGTTCTCGCTGGGTTCCTGGACACCTAACGGAAGACCATAAAGAGCAAAGAAAGACTATTTGTGTAGAATGACTTGCATGGTATGAAGCTGATCAAATGTTTTTAAGGGCATATTTGCATGCATATTTGATAGTTTTTTAAGGGCATGAACTTCCAAGCCCTAACACACACTCACTCAATCCTCATTTACAGTTGATTCTCAACATTTGTTTACCTGTTTAAAAGTGTGATAGACAGCCTTTCAAAATTATTTAAAACATCAGCATCTTACTATGCAGATTAATAACATCAAAATACATCCCATGTTTAAAATGAAGGTAAATTTGATATTGACGTTTCCCACAGTAGGTACTGAAAAATTTGCCCATTTTGTGTGCTCTAACCCAATGACCTTCTTTTAAAAAAAAATTACGTCCAACATTAAGTCATATTGGACGATGAATGGAATGGATGAAATGTTGCCCAAATGAGCCCATTGAGCTTAAAGTTACCCAACATTCGTCTTTAAGGATAAGGAAAAAACCCAGAAGAAACTTTATCCAGGTAACTCACCCTGACCGAGATTTGATCTCGGGACCTCTTGAATGTGAGACAGACATACTACCATCTATGCTACCAAGGTGGGCAATGATTCTTAAGAAGGTATTTACATCTGCCAGCTGCTGCATAGCTTCCTAAGGTAGCATTAAAGTATTGCTGAATAGATATTTAATTTTCAGTAAGTCAAGTTAAGAGCATTATTTTTTTCTCAATTTTTTTTTTTTTCTCATTTGAAATGCCAAATTTTGAGGAACCTTGGACTCTTGACTCCAGAGTCATTAACCACATCATTAATCATTTATTTCATTCCATACATTTGTGGTACTAATAAAAGAAAACACACAAAAAGTAAGGAAGACAATGCAGAATTCCACTTTGGCATCTGTAAAATGATTACAAATACAATCTGAACCCCTTATCTCTTGCCCTGACATTTTGCATGATTGACAGTTTTTGTCACTATGTGAACCCATATGTATACATGCTAATGTCCTAGTTCTTTTACTTCCCCTCAGTGGGTCACAATCTGTCCCCTACTCTAGTCACAGGAAGAAGAGGTTCTTAGTTGTAATGCTCCTTCTCAGAATACTTAGCATGAATATAAATCCACGACTTGGACTGTGGTAAAACCTCATATTTTTGCTTTGATTCTGATGAGGCATCCATATTAGTATAACAACTGTATCACTAAATAACAATAACAATGTGGTAAATTACGCATGCAAAAGACTTATTTGGACTAAAGCAAACAGCAATTGACCACATTGCAAAACAAATAAATTTTCTTTTCTTTTGGTTTATGCACGTGCAAATCTAAAAACAAGAGTAAATTATATTGACCAAAAATGCTGCAAAAACTGAAATCAGGGTGCTGATTTATTGATGGAAACAAATCAGTATAGTTTTGTTTACTATGGAAGTAAATGTGGTCATACTCTGTCCTTGTAAAACATCAGAGTGAGACACAGTGACAGTTCAGAAATATATTTTAGGTGACCTTTAATACTTGAGATGATTACTGCTCAGTAGCTCATAAATAATATACACGTCAGCTCAATAAACAGGTATCCTCTGTGAGAAGGATAAGAATAGAAAACGTAAGTAAATTGAAGTTATAAGTAAATTTTGAAGGTTAGATGTGGTACTGAAAAATTCAGCATTTTAACCACGGATGCTCTGCTTTACATGTGGCTGCTCTACCACTCTGCCACCATGGCACTGATTCTAACACAAGTTTGTTTGTTTGTCTGATTTGACTTGCATTGGAGAACGTTAAATAAAAGAAGAATCACCCTTCACTGGTTACCACTATAAATGGTGAACTATAATAAAAAGACCTTAAAAACCTGGGACTTAGCTACTTATGAATTGCACATTGCCATTGGAGTAAGTGATCTTGAATGAGATTTCCTTGGAGTGTCGAGAAGATTGAATAAGTTGGAAAATTTAATGTCATGTTGGCATGTTGCCATGATAGCTGCACATAAAGCAGAAGATCCATGGTACAAATCATTGTTATAGCATTGAATTTTTCAGTTCTGATTCCAACCCTCAAAGAACAATCACCTAATCATTGATTGCCCTTATAAATGGAAAACTATTGTTACAAAAACCAAAACACAAGACAACAGAAGTACACCTTAAACGTTTTTATTTGTCACCAAAATTGTTAGCCCAGTCTAGTACAATCACCTTCTGTTATGCACAAATACACAGTTTCAACACATCTCTTTAATTTAATTAATTGATGGAAATTAAAAATTTCTTCTCACTAGCCATACATAGGCTAAGCTTTCAGATAGTCAACCTGAAAAATTCAATGCCATGGCCGGGATTTGAACCACGGATCTCCTGGTTACCATCCAGTTGCTCTTACCAATTGAGCTATCATGGCCAATGTGCCGTCCTGCCATTAAATTCTCCAATTGACTAATATTTTGCCAGTAAACCATTACGGGTTCTCATATTCGTGATACAGCGCTTGTGGCGACTTACTATTGTAAGTACTTGAATCCCAGGCTTCATTGCTAAACTCTTATTATTTAATTAATTGATGGAAATTAAACATTTCTTCTCACTAGCCATACATAGGCTAAGGTTTTAGATAGAGTCAACCTGAAAAATTCAATGCCATGGCCAGGATTTGAACCATGGATCTCCTGGTGAGGGAACCAGGAACCATGGTCCAAATCCTGGCCATGGCATTGAATTTTTCAGATTGACTCTATCTAATGTCTCTTTAATGTTTCTATGTCTTTAGTATACACCAACTTGTGCTGCTGGTAATCTCTCTGACAAACACAAATTTAGCTCTTACACAGAGCTGCATGCTGATTCTGTGTACAACTCCAATATTTGCTTTGTGAACAGCTTTACTGCTCGGTTCTACTGCCTGCTGACTCCTCACCACAGAGCTTGGAACGTACCATTTCTATGCTCTGCTCTATCAACTCACACTTTCGACCAACCCGACCCAACCCAACCCAAGCCGAACCGTATACATTCGGATTCTACACTAGCACATCCATTTTTACTGCAGAGCTTTATGCAATATACCGGGCCATTTTACACGTACGTCGACGAAAGTTGGGGGACTGCTTAATCCTAAGTGATTCCCTCAGTGCACTTCAAAGCCTACGGCAGCTGTACAACTACCACCCTATTGTGCAGCGTATCCAGGATGCCCTCCACGTTTTACGTGCTTCTGGCGTTAGCGTGGTGTGTGCATGGATCCCTGGTCACGTAGGCTTGCGGGGGAATGAAATGGCGGATTCGGCAGCCAAGACGGCTACCATGAAGCCCAGGGTTCGAGTACCATCTGTGACATCGGAAGATTTTAGGGCCGTATTGCGGAGAGCTGTGCAAACCTGCTGGCAGGAAGAGTGGTCCGCTCTCCGCAATAATAAACTTAGATCTATGAAAGAACTTCCGATTCCCTGGGTTACCTCCTGTCGGTCATCTCGTCGCGAGGAGGTGAGTTTTGCTCGGTTGCGTATAGTTTTCTTTTTAAAAAGGAACCTGCTCCACTGTGTCCGTTTTGCAATGAAGCGTTATCTGTGCGACACCTGGTGCTAGAGTGTTTTTCCTTAGCACACCTTAGGACGTCTCTGCAGCTGCCGGCCAGCTTTGCAGAAATGCTAGCAGACGATAACGCAGTAGTGGAGAAGGTATTTAGATTCTTTTCTAGATTAGACTTTAGGATTTAGTGAAGGAAATTTTTAGTAGGTTGTGATTGATATTTCTTTTTTTTTTAATATATATGTGCAGTTTTAATATGTTTATTTATACCTATAGTTTTTAGAAATTTGTATATCTGGCTTTTGCCATGACTTGTTTTTTAAAGGGCGCTGATGACCGCCGTAGTTGAGCGCCCTTATACACATCATCATCATCATCAACCCAACCCAACTGACCGATGAACTGCTTCGCTGCACATTAGCCAGTGAAAAACAATGTTGCTGTTGAATGAGGGTGCTGACAATTTTTATGCTATGTCTTTTTATTTTGTAGGCGATTCTTCGTGCAATATAACAAGGGCATTGGAAAATTTGCATTTAAGAAAACCATCTGTTGCTCCTGCAGCATCAGCAGCAGCCCCAGCGTCATCATCATCCACAATGCAAGGTAAGAGGTCACTGTGAAAGCTTCATCTTAAATATACATGAGCAATCAAGCTTCCTTATTTTGAAATGCATGAGAATTTACGTTGCAATTACATTGGTGTATAGAAGGGGATATCTGCTATCTACAGTAAATCACACCTTGTGGCTTGATTTGTGAATTTTAGAAATACTTAATTTTGCTATATGTAGTGCTGCAATGTATTTAGTTTTTGTTTCTTTTATGTGGATTTGAGTTTCTGTGTGTATGTAAAAGTTTTGCACTCTGTTTCAATACATGGTCTTTAACTTTAACAAAATCTTTACTATTTGTAAGGTTTTGAATTCTATTGAAAAAACTGTTTGTAATTGGTTTTTGACATTCGAAGGTTGAAAATGGACACAATAGCTTTCGAAACTAGTCCCTCAATACTGTAAAAATGTAAGTGACAAACTGTCAAAACCCGACTACAAACAGTTTTTTCAATTAATTTTGACATCACTGTTACTAAATTCCTACAATCATGCATAACTTTTTTAATTACACCTAAGTAATTTTCTTTGTTTTGAACCACTTTCATTCCATATGAAAATTGCTTATTTATTGTTTAGGATGATATCTTGCAATTGCTATATCGTTTCTTCTGGTTTCATTAGTTTATTTAAGTTCTAGGCTTGTTTCAAAATATACTGTACAAATTTATACATTTTGGAAAGTGTAGCTTAAGTGGCAGAATTAAGACCATAACATTGTATTTTCCACTCCATCACATAGAAGAATATGTAATGAATTTAACTTTTGTGCTGGTTGAGATTAACATTAGAATGCGAGTTTCAAGTATCTCCTGAAGTTCCTATTAGCGGTAAATTACTTGTTACTGTTTCTTATGTATTTTTAACAATTTTTGTCACCAAAAACAAATTTTTTTGCTTATCGCCTTCTAAGGCACATACTCTCATGCAATAGAGGGAATGATTTTACTTTTAAACCACAAGACAGGTTCAATCCACTTTGCATTTAGCTTCTGGAGGAATTCTGACTGTCTGTCTAATGTACTTAAATACTCATAAGTGCATTGTCAGTTCGTGGTGTAATGCACTAATGTAGGAAATCTTCTGAGAGGAGCCAATTACAAGAGGTCCACAAGACTGCTAATTGTGAAGATAGTAGTCAGTTGCCAGTCAGCTGAGGATGGGACTGGAGCAGTCCTGAAAACGTTTGTTTTTAATATTATGTATATATATATATATATATATATATATATATATATATATATTTTTTTTTGAAAAGTGGAAGTATTTTATTATATGAATTGATTTTGTCCTATGCTTCATGGAAACAAATTACTTGTTCAAAAGACTCATAAGTTATACAAATACAGGTTATATCTTCAAAGAACTGTTGCATTTAAACATTTTCATGGATATTGGAATGATACTTTTTGCAGAGTATTTTGGTTATACAAGGACCACATACAATTTTTTGCATATCGAAGCTGTCTTGTTTTTCTTGTAAAATCCTATTTGAAATGTCTTGTTTTCAGTGGCTTTGGATATTCCTTCATCTCTATAATTAGCCATGAGTGATGGTAACAGTAGCCAGTGTAGGTGTACATAATAGTGAATTTTTCCACCACTTTCCTTCTGAAATATTGTCTAGACATTGTAGATCCAGTTATCAGCTTATATCATTTAAGTGTTGATCATTACTAGGCCTAGATTGTTCTAGAACACATAGAGGGCCAGTGCTTTTAAAGCAGTATTTGCAAGATATCTGATCTATAACAATAACCCCACATTGGTATCATAAAATGTTATTGCTTCAGGGTTTTCTCATTGGAAGATTCATCTGTAGTCCCATTAGAATGGATAGTGCCAAGAATGAACAGTTTGCTTGACCTTCACTTGTTAAGATGTGGGAGTAATACAATAATTTTCATAAATAATGAATTAAGTACATCTGGCCCTTTTCCACAGAGGAAGACACTTTCCACCTAACTCTATTCAAGGTATTAACAGTGCTCGTGCTTCTCTCTTGCAGTTTTCATGCCAGTTTGATTGATGTAAACATAGGTGACTCCATAAGTGTGTATGCATCAAATGCAAGGATATTGCGAAAGCAAATAAAAAAACTAAAAATATAAGTGCCTCCTGTGTGGTATTAACAAGAAAATGTGCCTCATCAAGGAAAGTTTGGGCCCAATGTTGCACTTGTAAAGGTTTGAAAGTAATGGCTCTAGATGGAGAACCCATGGTTGTAGTGCCCGGATCTACAGAACCAGCCAACAGTTCCAACAGTAGATTCCTTAGTTGAATCCGTAACTGAGTAGATATGTCCAAATATTTGAAAAGAAGATCCCTGAAAGTAGGTAAATGCAGGAAAACAAACTTTGATTACATAATCCAATTTAATTTATTGATCTGAAACGACAAAATGAGTGCACAGATGCTGTAATATAGCAAGGTGAAGGATTTGGTAAATTCTCTTCTAAAGGCGTCTGTGCACGGACTGTGTAGCCAGGACATTGTTGCCGTGCAGAGAGGGGGTGTCGGTGAGGCTGTTCAGTCCATCAGACACCAGTCACGACACCCAGGCCGGGACGGAGTTGGGGACGTGTGAGCCTGTTGTCGGCGTGAC
Organism: Mantis religiosa; assembly: GCA_030765055.1. Taxonomy (NCBI): domain Eukaryota; kingdom Metazoa; phylum Arthropoda; class Insecta; order Mantodea; family Mantidae; genus Mantis; species Mantis religiosa. The sequence continues at coordinate 152,224,938 of CM060950.1, read as the reverse complement.
GCCTGTCAACATCCAGGAGCCCCGGCTGGAAGGTTTACTGCAGAGGGCAGCCGACCACCTGACCGCTGAACAGCTAGAGAAGGTTCGACAACTGCTGGGACTATACCAGCTGTCTTCATACAAGGTAACAATTCAGTGTGTGCCAAAGGATCCATTAGTCCTGGACCCGTAGGACCAAGGACCCGGGCCTCCTACCAGGGAGTTAGCGAGCTGTCCCAAAAGGACGCCTGGCGCCTCCGAGGCTCTTTCCTGGGGCAAGACCTAGAGACTAACAAGCCGCCCCATCTGGTCCTGTGGACTCAAGACGGGATGGAAGTGAATACGCCACTTATGCGCGCCAACACCAAAATGGGAAGGCTACCGATATGACCTCGGTGGGGCCGCCTGGCAATCTAGCACACCTTCTACTAGCTATGCTGGCTAGTATGCGGGAATATTGATGGCTTCCCTCAACGCTGTCCGGAGACGTACCCGATCTCCCACAGGTATCGGGAACCACTGCCCCCTCGAGTCCAACCCAATCCGAACAACTCCCTATCAGGGAGGGGCTCGAATGTTCGGCCCCGTGTTCGTTTAGTAACGTCAGAGGTACCACGAGTGCTAGGGGTCTGCAGCGCTTGCACCACGGCAGCTGAAGGGGACGGATCCCCTTCCTTACGGGGCATCCAAGGTAACAGCGACTACGGCCGTACGGACCGAGTGCTCCACCAAATCGACACCAGAGACGCCAGGCCTATTGGGCAACCACCTAGATGCGTTCCGCTGGCAGAACAAGCGTCGGCACGCGATATGCTGGAGGACATGAGATCCAGGGGAGTGGTCGAAAAGTCTGACAGCCCATGGTGTTCCCCTGTAGTCCTGGTGATGAAGAAGAATGGCGAGCTACACTTCTATGTGGACTACAAGGAAGCTGAACACTGTCACCGGGAAGGACTGTTTCCCTCTTACTCCGGGTTGACAACACCCTGGACACACTTGCTAGTGCGCAGTGGTTCTCGACCCTGGACCTGAAGTCGGGTTACTGGCATGTGGCTCTAGATCCGAGAGACAAGAAGAAGACAGCATTTTCGATAGGCCAAGAGCTTTGGCAGTTCACAGATATGCCCTTTGACCTCTGCAACGCGTCAAGTACCTTCCAACGCCTCATGGATTCGGTAATGAGAGGATTGACTATGACGCCTGCCTGCTATACCTGGACATCATCATCTGCAAGACATTTGAAGACCATCTCGACCTCAGCAAGGTGCTGCAGAGACTGCAGGTGACCAACTGGAAGCTGAACGCAAAGTGCCAGCTCTTCCTTAAGGAATACTTGGGTCACATAGTCTCACCAACCGCAGTGGCCACAGGCTCAGAGAAAACACAGGCTGTGAAAGATTGGCCTCGTCCCAAGGATAAGTGAGAGTTGCACAGTTTCCTGGGGCTGTGCAGCTATTACCGCCGCTTCATAAAGGGCTTCTTCAACATTGCCAAGCCCCTCACTCGCCTGACAGAATAACACCGACCTTATGTGTGAATGGAGGACGCCGAAGTCGCTTTCCAGCAGCTGAAGCAGACACTTTGCAGTGCTCCTGTTCCCACAACCAGGCGGCGCCTTCATTGTGGACACTGATGCCAGCGATCATTGCATTGGAGGCGTCCTATCCCAAGTCCAGTACGACCACGAGCGATTGATAGACTACTACTGCAAGATGCTATCCAAGGCAGAGAAGAACTAATGCTTCACCCAGCGATAGGTGCTGGCAGTAGTGAAGACCTTGGAGCACTTCCACAAGTACCTGTATGGTCAGCCATTCCACCTCAGGACTGAACACTCCGCCCTAACTTGGCTACTTAGCTTTAGAAACCTGGAAGGCCAGACAGCCCATTGGGTCCAGAGGCTGCAAGAGTATGACTTCACCTCCGAACATCGTAGAGGGAAGAGCCACGCCAATGCAGATGCCATGTCCTGAAGACCCTTCCCGGAAAGAGTTCGGCCAGTGCACAAGAGTGGAAGAGAAGAAGTGTGCCGCAGCTGTCAGAATGGTCACGGCTGTATCTGCGGACAGAGAGCGCAGGCCTGAGGAAGGAGCAGTTGTTACACGCCGACCTGGGGCCACTCTTGAGAGAAGTGGAGCCAGGGACAAGACAAATCTGGGAAGACATCGTACTCCCAAAAAGATGGGAGACTTCTTTATGTGAAAAAATATCTTACAAAGATGCTACTTCTTCCACCATAAGAATTCCGAAAAAAAAAAAAAAATAATAAAATTAGGCTCCAGATATAGGAAAACCAATGACAGTCGTAAATTCCTTATGGAAAGAAGTGATTGTTACATCAAGATTGAAATTCCTTTGCACAGTATGCAAAGTTTCTGGACAAAAGCAGTGTGGCAAGTGACAATGACAATGACATTTGCCAGAATGATGGTGTGGCTCGCCATCTGTCTTGAATAATCAAGTACGTTAATTTCTATTACCATTTATTTGGATTCACCAAATAGCAATATTTAATTTGGATTTTAAGCAAATGCACTTAATAGCTCTCGATAACATGCACACTATTCTTAAGCTATGATGTGGGTTGCTCTCTCTCTCATACACAGGCACACGATATGTCTGTCTCTTTAACATACAGGCACACACACTATTCTTAAGCTATGATGTGGGTTGCTCTCTCTCTCATACACAGGCACACGATATGTCTGTCTCTTTAACATACAGGCACATGATATGTCTACATTGCAGTGCTCTGCTATCGGCTATTGCCATATGCAGGAAGTTTGACGTGGATAGTAGTAAATGTGTAGCATGTTCCACTACAAATGTGAAGACAGAACTTGAGTACAATATGAAAGCTATGTAACAGTGAAAAGTTAAGCAAAATTTTAGAGATGGATACAAGAGCTGATAATGACTCGCATACTGCATTACGCTGAGTTAGAAACAAGTTTGTTCTGTCCTGATGGTTATAGTTGGTTCTGAGTATGCAGTATACATAAGAAATGGGTAAAGAACAATGGTAAATTTGCTATTATTTTAAAAAGTTTTGCCTGATGCAGTGTTAACATCAACGAAAGATAATGTCACAAAACCAAAGAAGAACTATTTCAAAAAGTGACAATATGAGCATTTAAAAATTAAAAATGGTCTTATTGAAGCAAAAGGTTAGAAACAGTCATGTATTTAACATTTGAAAGTAATGAGTCGGTAATTCAAACACAAACATCACTTATCACTTAAATTTAAGTGATGTTTGTGTTTGAATTACCGACTCATTACTTTCAAATATTAAAAATGGTCATCTGGCTGCCATCAGGATGTTAGTACATTAAAAGGTGAAATGAATATAAACACTGTTATAGCTTCACTAATCTATTACATAAAGCATGTTTCATACGATACTTCCTGCATCTTCAGCTACAGTTGAATGCCAGATCTTGGTGAGAAGTTAGAACTGGCTATCTGATCACTTTGTAGTTAAGGTTTTCCCAAAGTCATTTAAACAGTAATTAAAAGTTTGTCAACAAGCCACTAAAGGAGAACCAGAGAGCCATTTCCAGGAGTGTGTGAGTGAGTGAGTGAGAGAGAGAGAGAGAGAGAGAGAGAGAGAGAGAGAGAGAGAGAGAGAGAGAGAGAGAGAGAGAGAGAGAGAGAGAGAGAGAGAGAGAGAGAGAGAGAGAGAGAGAGAGAGAGAGAGAGAGAGAGAGAGAGAGAGAGAGAGAGAGAGAGAGAGAGAGAGAGAGAGAGAGAGAGAGAGAGAGAGAGAGACATGTTTTAAACCTAAATTATTGAAGCTATAAAGGTGTTTTATTTTGACTCAGTTCATTTTTCACAAGGAGAAAAGTTTACAGCATTCATTATGTAGGTTGATATAAATGTTTTATTTTCTTTATTTAGGATTGGCTTATTGGCATGTTGCCAGATTATATAATTAAAGATTGGTAAATACACATTAAACGCTCTTATAGGAGACTGAAATTGCTAATTAGACATTGCAAGAACATGAACTAGTAATGATTTACAAACTGTTAAGAAAACATGCTTTGAAATTAACTACGTCATTATAAAAATACCAGTAGTCTAAATCTGTCGTGCAGAACTTTTGTCTTATAACAAGGACACTTGCATGTAACTGGTTAATTCTTAGTGGTACTTCAAATGCTAGTGGTTGACTGAAATTATTTATTCATATTTGTTTCAGGTTTTATCAGCCGGCAGCCTTCATCAGTACAACATTCAACAGCAGCAACCTTCAAAAAGCAGCATTATTTTTAAACTTAGATTTGGCTTTCAGTAGGGTGCTTTGCATGAGGTAGCCACTTCTAAATGAGCTTTATGATTATTCATTAGTGTGCTCTATAAGCTAAATGACCGTTATATCCAGATGTTGCCTATATTTTTTAAATATAACATCTAAAGAAGCAAGTTGTGAAACTAATAATGAGATATTAAATTCTGTATGGAGCCATTCACAATGAAAATTAGCCATAAACAGAATAGCATAAAACTTAGGTATGTACTGTCTGACCACCAGAAGGTTAGTAGGGTCTAAGGTGTGATGGGAGCCTTGCAGTGATAATCTGCTTGTATAGTCGATTTGTTTACTACAAAATGTGTGTATCTGAATAACTCATGCTGCCACATCTAGTACTTGTTCTTCTCAAGAGAATGTGGTGGTGTCCAGTATTAGTATCTAGCATTGCTACCACAAGAGCATGTTTTCTAAGAGGCCTTATTGAAGTGTTGAAAATATTGCTGTAATCTTTCTTTCTTTCTTTCTTTTTTTTAAATGCACATTCTTTACAGCCACATTCTAATGAGAGGAACACAGTAGTTAATGTAGAAAGAGTAATGAGCTGCCATGTGCTACTGTTCCCCCCTTACCCCTTCAGAGAGCAGAACAGCCCTTAGACGTTTTCTGATCAGAGGTTTACAGTATGTAACTGCTGTGACAGGAATTACACATTTATCTGACAGTACTGTGCATTATCTTTAGGGTTTGAACGTTCATACAGCTAAAGGAAAGTTGTGTGAACATGGGCTATAGCAAGCGTTGGGGCATGGCCCGTTATGTGACATCAACAAGGAGGAAATTATGTATAATCAGTTGAAGATAAAAGGGTTACATCGTGTACTTATAGTGCTGTATTAATTTTATTGGGCCATGTACAAACATAAGAAGGTGTGGTATCCATCTCATAATTAACATATGTGTACATCCATGCCAACCTGTGAATATAAAACACTTACGGTGTGGTTCTTTTTAATCTATGTTCAACTTCGTTCTCAGCGTGGTTGCAATCAGTAACAATATACATTCACAGTGTAACAAATGTCATTATCCTTCTATTATCACTTAAACAGCCTTTTTACCAGGAAAGGCTTCTTTCTGCCTCAGTTGATGTGATACGTGCAAACTTAAAATATTTGTAATTACTATGTGTCTTTTGTGTTCTTTCATGTTCCAGTAATGCACCCCTCACATTACACAAAAATGCATATCCACTATTTTTTTGAAGAATAATCTTGAATTTTGTTTTGATATTTTCTGCAGATGGATTTTCAGGTACTTAACTTACTGCTTTAAATTTTGTCTCTACCTGGTTGACAGCATCAGACATTTCTAAGTTGGACTCCTGACATTTTATCACTTTCAGTAAACAATAGAAGTTCTTTTTATGTATTGCAGATCTTAAAATAGCTCATTTAAAATGAATTGTTGTGCTATCATTGGTATCCAGTGCATTTATTAAATTTACAATAGTATATGTAATAATTGTATACAAATATAACAATTTGTAGCTTAAAACTTCACTTACCTTATAAGAAATGATGATAATTTTCTTATAAATTGTCCGGGTTTGCGATTTCATGTAAAACTTTTACACATCTTCCGCTGTAAACAACAAAGCTGTCGCCATTGTTACAAATGCTATATGTTGATATGTTCTTGTTAGTACTATCAAAATCTGAAAATAAAACAAATTTAAAAACAGAATCGACTGCCGGTATTTCAAAATTCATTATGCGATGTTTGTTTTTTAAAATGAATATCTTTTCCCAAACCATTTAATCGTTTTAATAATATAACTTCTGGACTTTTTCATGGTTAAATGACCAAGATCTGCTACAGCCGATTTATACTTAATGTTACGAAAATGTTCTTTCGTTCTGGTTTCTAAATTACGTTTTGTCTTTCCAATATAAACTTTATCACAATCGAAACAATTAAACTGATAAATACCAGATTTTTTATTATTAGGAATTTTATCCTTTTTTAAGAGAAATGAATAAATTTTTAATACTATATTTTGAGGAACTAAAGTTATACCAAAGTTATAACTTTAAGTTATAACTTAAAGCATTCATAACGATGGCGACAGCTTTTTTGTTTACGGCTGAAAATGTGTAAAAGATTTACATGAAATCGCGATTCCAGACAATTTAATAAGAAAATTATCATAATTTCTTACAAGATAAGTGAAGTTTTAAGTTACAAATTGTTATATTTGTATATATTTGTTTGCTTCACTGTTAATAGCTTCATATTTTACATATATGTAATAATTGTTTGCATAATACAAAACTGCATAGAGCCAGGCGTTCCATCAAGTTTTGGGAGTTAAAGGAACTCCTGGTGCCATCTTGCAAAATATCTATTCTGGAAGGTGCTTTTGCAAATGCTTTTTTTTCACATTAGATACAAAGCTATCTACATTGTCGAAAGAGAATCTGATTTCTTTGGTCACTCTGTATAATCTAGATGCGAGACATGTTACATGCACCATTCAAGGATAGGAAGATTTAAGATGTTTTGCAGCTTTAACCATATAGGTGGCAGCATCTGTAACTAAATGAAGCACGTTTTTATGCAATGTGCCTTGTGGCCATATAAGTACCATGGCTTTATTAAACAATGGATAGTAATTAAATTCAAGATGAGTTGTACTTCAACACATAAGCTTCACTTACGTACCTGTATGAGGACATGTTACAATATAGGTATGTAAGTGAAGCTTATGTGTTAAAATATAACTCATCTTGAATTTAATTATGATTCTCTTCACTGTGATGTTACCAAAAAGTAAAAATTCTATAGATGTATAATAGTTGAATGATTGGCCGATTCTAATAGTTCACCTGTTAAAAGATGTGCGTTACTGGGACACACAAGAGATAGTATACTAAAAATTAGGTTTGCTACAAATTGGTGTAACACATCTATTGAAATCCATATCTTATTGCAAACATTTTGTCGTACGGTACATAATACCTGTTCATAGCAGTTAATTAACTAATGCTGACAGAGTATGCTGTCTGAAGGAACTCTTTTTTACTAAGCAGTTTATTTATAGTTGCTTTAACCACATAGGTCTTATCGTGACACCTGGTTTACATGTTACAGATTACATTTACATTATTACATTATATTTACATGTGTTATTGTTGAACAACAGTGAAGATTGTAAAGACACACAAAATACTAACATTTCAAACAGTCATAGTTTTGAAAATAATCCAGTGTCTCTTAAGAACTTAATGTTATCAATAGATGATGGCGACAAAAGGGCTTCTTTGATCTTGTTGGGAATACCATGGCACTGACGCTGTTGATTGTAAAGGAGGCAATTGATTATGACGTGCTTCACAGTTAGTGCACACTTGCACGTAGTACAGGTGGGAGGTTCTCGAGTAGATAGCTGTGAGTTAGTTTGGTGTGACCTATTCTTGCTGTTGTCATTACGACTTTATTTTGCCTGCGAAAATTGTAGATGCAGTACTGTCCTGCTGACCTTATTTCATGAAGCTTACTGTTGGGGGTTTTGAGCCAATTTATCTTCCATTTTTGGTATAATTTGGTTTTGACAAAAGAAATAGTATGTGGTGTAGCTATTTCAATATTATTTTGAGAAAGATTAGTAGCTTTTTAGCAGCCAGATCGGCAATTTCATTGCCGTGGATACCCCTATGCGAAGGCACCCACATAAAAGTGACTTCTTTACCCTCATTCTTGATTTTGTTGTAGAGTAACTTAATTTTATTTAGAATAACATGTGTCAATGATGAACTGCTTACGGCAGTTAATGCACTTTTTGAGTCCAAGCAAATTATAAATGAGTTGTTGCGAGTGTTTACGTCCGAAATGTGCAACATTGCTTGTTTGAGAGCAAAGCGTTCACTTGAAAAGATGTGTAGAACTCAGGCAGTCGGAAAAGCATGTACGTTGAGGGTATACTACAGCACACCCGTTCTGGCTTCACATTTAGATCCATCAGTATAAATTGCAGTGTCTTGGATATCTGCTACTAATTTCAAGAAATAATTGATGGTATTGGGAACTATTGATTTTTTTTTTTTTTTTTTTTTTTTTTTTTTTTTTTTTTTTTTTTTTTTTTTTTTTTACATCCTCCATAGTTAAGTCATATCGGATGATGAATGAAATTGGTGAAATGAGTCTGGGGTCCACGGAGCTTAGAGCTACCTGACATTCGTCTTTCAGGATAAGGGAAAACCCAGAAAAAACCTTATCCAGGTAACTCCCCTTACCGAGATTCGAACTCGGGACCTCTTGAACGTGAGGCAGACACGCTACCATCTACGCTACCGAGGTGGGCAGCTGTTGATTTGGTCTTTGAAACTAGTGTTCAGTTCAAAGTTAATTTTAGGTACTGTTTTTGTAGTTTACGTCCTCCGACGTTAAGTCATATCGGACGATGAATGGAATCAATGAAATGATGCTCAAATGAGCCCAGGGTCCATAGAGCTTAGAGTTACCCGACATTTGCCTTTCAGGATAAGGGAAACCCCCAGATAAAACCTTATCCAGGTAACTCACCGTGACCGAGATTCGAACTCAGGACCTCGTGAACGTGAGGCAGACACACTACCGAGGCAGGCTTAGGTACTGTGATTTTCCATGATGGAACATCAAGGGAATGATCTGCGTGCAGTATCGGAGGGATTTTTAAATTTAATTATTCAAGATACTTGATTATTCTGGGTAACGCTTGTAGTCTTGATCCATTGGTTCTTCCTTTATGCCTTTTCGAAAACACATAAGATTTCAAATGGGATTCAGACATTCTTTCTATCTTCAAGGTATATGCTAAACTAAGTTGTTTACGTCTGTTTGCCAGAGGTGGTTCGTTTGCTTTTATTTGAATACTGGCTACTGGTCTAGTAGGGAAAACTCTCATAGTAATTTGAAGAGCAGTGGACTTGATGGAATCAAGCATTTTGAGTGAATTCACTGTGGCAGAATTGTATACAATACAACAATAGTCTAATTTAGCTCTAATAACAGCTCTATATGTGTACATTAAGATTTGGGAGTCTGCTGCCCAGCTTTTGACTGCCAGGATCTTTATTATGTTAAGTCTTTGAGATTTTTCAGGTGAGAGGTCCAATTTAGCTTAGAGTGAAACAGAGCTCCTAAAATTGTTATAGACCTCACTGTTTCGATTAGTGATTGTCCATATACAATTCAGGTTCTGGCATTGTATGTGCATTATTAGAGAACAGTATGCATATGCTTTTATTTTTAGAGAATTTAAATCCTGTAGTCTTAGTCCACCTTTGGATATTATCTATTGATTCTTGGAGTAGAAATGTTTCTTCTGGCGCATAGTATGGTCAAATCATCGGCAAAAAGACAAGCTATTACTGGTGCTTGGATGTTGGAGACAATGCTATTTATTGTGATTAGGAATAATGTGACGCTGATGACAGACCCTTGAGGGACCCCATTCTTGCTTTTAACTTTCTTTGAGAAAATTCCATTTGTTCTGACTGTAGTTGAATGAGTTTTACGAAAACCACTTTATGCATTGCTGGAAAAGTTTATATATTCAAGGTACCAGCGTAATCTATTGTTAATACCTTTCTCCATCAGCTTGCATATTGTATTCTTCAAAGCAATGGGACAATACTTTTTTTTTTCTTTTTTTTTGAATTGAGCTATCCTTTCCAGGTTTAAGTATAGGAACTACTATAGCACGACGTCACTGGTCGGGAAATACCTTTGAAATCCATATGTGGTTGAAAATTGCCAAGAGATAATTTAGAGCTTTAATGGGAAGGTGTTTCAAAAACTCATATGAAATGGAGTCTGGGCTGGGACTAGATTTACTGCACTTGTTTTGTTTAATTTAGTCATAAGTTCCTGTAATTGTATATCATTTTAAGAGTAGTTTGTGTCGGTCGCAGTTTCCTTTAGTATTATTGGTCCTATAGTTTCTTTCATGTGGAGAAATTCAGGCTCATAGTTTGTGTTACTGGAGATTTCTGCAAATTTGTTTGCTAGTTTATCATTATATCTTTGGTTTGATCTAGAATTGATCTGTCAGCAGGGTTCTTAAAGATGCTATACTGAAGTTATTGTATTTGCCGCTTATTCTTTTTATTTTATTCCACATAACGTTCTGTGGAGTTTGAGATGTTGAGGAGGAGACAAATGTTAACCAAGATGACCTTTTGCTTTGTTTTATTGTTTTCCTTGCTATGGCATGATTCTGAAAATTAATTTTGTTTTCAAGCATAGGATTTCTTTTGTGGAGATATAATGCCTAGTTCTTGTTTTTGATAGTTTCTTTACACAAATCATTCCACCATGCGACTTTTCTTGATGGAGCGCTGAGTTATTTTAGAAATGGTCTGGTCTGCAGATTGGATTATTACCTCTGTAAAGTCTTGGACAATATCATTGATGTGCTTAGAAGCAAACCTATTTATTGGAGTGATGTCAATCATAAGATTATTCACAGTTTTTGTAAAGTTTCCCCATTCTGCTCCTTTTAGATTCCAAACTGATTTTCCAAACTATTAATAGCCATGATGTGACTAAAACAGTTGACTGCTGATATCTGCGATGCATAGCTTTTCTTAGTTATGCTGTAATTATAAATCAATAAAATTACATTAAACAATGTCATAATAAAAGGAAATAGCTATCTTTACTCGCAGAGCTAAGTTGGGTAGAGTACTACTTTCATTTGTGATAAAATGCTCATTTACTGGCTGTATTTAGAGAAAATACCAATCTGTATGCAGTCCACAACCTTGAATCAGTAGTAAGTGTTGTTCACTTTGTTAAATGGAGTATTAGCTTTTATCAACATGTTACATAGATCTTTATAAAATTCAGAGTGCCTACTTGACAGCAGTTTGTCTCTTGGTTTCTCTTTAGTGGATAGAAGCTTCATATGTTGAATATGTTTTTTTACTATTGCAATGTCACTACTTTTTATCTCTACTTTGCATACCTTACATTCAATCCTGTCTCCATTTGCAGTAAAATATTCTTTAAGTTCTGTAATATGTGAATATTTCAATTTTTGTGTTTGAGGCATTTATCTGTTTGTGGGAAACTAGTTTGCACAGTAGAGAGCACTGCTGATACTGAGAGGCCAGTTGCATTTCGCCAGTTGAGTATACCCATGCAGTGACATGCTATGGACAGATCTCTGGTATGTTGTAGTCGCCTCATTCTGTAAATGGTGTATCAAGGTTCGAAGCCTAATTAGCTTACTTGCAAGCATAAACATAATGGGGATGGTATTGGAACATACAAGACAACCCAATCATAAAACAGATGATCTAAATATGGCTGTGATGTAATCACTGACAGTACACATAGCAGAAAAGGTTATGTATATGTACCAAAATGAGCAAGAACTAGAGCTAACAGGTTCAAGTTTGTTCAACTTTAAAAAATGCACCACCTAACATAGCATTATGATTTGTTTTGCTGCATTTTATATATCTTTGATTTCTGATCTAGGCCACACTGTGGCCGAGCGGTTAGACTTTTGACTCTCACCAAGGTGGCCTGAGTTTGATCCCAGGTGACAGCAAAATGAGATTTGTGGTGGACAACACAGCACTAGGGCAGGTTTTCTACAGGACCTCCTGTTTCTCCCACCATCATTCCACCAATTGCTCCATTATCATCTTTCCTTTCATCCACTTTGCCATAATTTCATTCATGTACTTCCCACGCTCTCTCTCTCTCTCTCTCTCTCTCTCTCTCTCTCTCTCTCTCTCTCTCTCTCTCTCTCTCTCTCTGGGGACCAGGCTGATCACTCATTCCTGGATTTCTCTCTCTGATCCATAGTTGTGGCTCCCTCACCTAACTCCTAAAATGGCACAAGGTGTAGAGGACCATAAATGAACAGGACTGTGTCCTATACTAAGAGAGGAAAAAGATTGCTGGTCTGTAAATTGAACACAGAGGTGGTTAAATATGTAAACCTGAAAACTTAGAAGATTGCAATCATCTAAGTTGAATTCAATGTGAATGGTTCCATTACAACAGGTATCTAGTATTTTAAGTTCGTTATGCTTAGGCTTTATTTTTGTTGAGAATGCGATTGTATCAAATGTAATATGAAAAGAGAAATTCTAAAAATAAAGCCAAACTTAAACACAAATTAATACAATTTATGGGATTGCATTGATTTAACAAGGAGTAAGCACAGAATATCCTACCAAAAATGTGTATGTAAGCTGAGTTAAGGAATTTCTCTATAATCACAGGCAAAAGAAATTGATCTTTAGGCTAAACAAGACTGGATGAAGAGGGACAGAAATGGAGGTCTGGTGTTTGATAAGCATGAGATTGACAACTTAAGGGTGAGTAAGCAATTAGGTCAGATCTGGGTAAACACTAGAGACTAAAATAACCATGATAGATCCATTTGCTCTCAGTCAACAAGCACCTTTCAATTGCTTTTAAATATTTTTACTTTTACATACACACATGGTCAAAAGTATTCATACGTAGGAAAATAATATGCATATTTGTTTCTTGTTGCATTAATATGGTACACGGGCAAAATTGGCTTTATTAGAATTACACATAGTAGATCAATGTACAACATGAACAAAAATATTTCTTATACATGTACAAAATCTTATCTATGAATGGGAATATTTGGCCGAACATAACTATTCATATGCCTTCTTTTGTCAGTTTATAAAGAACCTAGGAGTTATTTCCAAGTTGTTGTGATAAGGTTCTCATCAAACTCTTGTTTTTCTCCCAAACCAAAATGCGGTAAATATTGAATTTAATTCTGTCCGTAAATAACACATTATCCCAAACATTTCTTGACAAACTCTTTTGTAAACTGCAGCCGCTTCTTGTTATTAATTTTACCACTGAAAGGTTTCTTTTTTTTGGTACTCTAGCTCGGTATCCATGTCAATGAAGGACCTGTCTTACTATAGGTAAAGAAAATAGATTATGAAAATATATTGCTAAATGTGTTGCAGTTTCTGATGACCTTTTAGGAGTCTACTTAATTACATTAATCACATAACTCTGCTCTCTTGAAGAAAGTTTCCATGGATGTCCACTCCTTTTGTTTCTCATCACTGTTTTGCCATTTGAATGTATTTACTATGCTTTTTAAAGAAGGTGAGCTTCTCACAACTGAATGTGCAATATTGGAATATGATTTTCCTTGATTATGAAGTGTGAGAATGATTCTTCTCTCCCCATTAGGTGTTTCCTTCTGTTTTCGCCCCGTTATACCAAAACTATCTCTCAGATCTATCAGTCAGTCTCTCAGGGTCTGTACTAATCAGCTGAACCAAATAAGGTGCATTCCCTTTATTTGTATGTCAACATGGATAATAACTATTACCTGGGACATTTAGGAAGATACTTGGCCTTGGAGGTGCCATTATCTGTTTACACTGTTCGGTTGGCTATCAATTGCGAGGAGATGTAAACAGCACATCACAAAAGTAACTACACTATTGAAGGCTGACGCTAAGGAGCAGAACAAAAATGAGTTATTTAATTCTATGTGAAAATTCGGATTCATGCATATCTATTTAACTTGCTGTATGTGTGGTGATGTCACTTAAAGGTTAGATCTGTGGAACTGCCATTGTTATCTCTGGAATCCATAAAACCAACCAAGGTATTTTGCTTTTTCTTCCTCTTCATCACTGCTATCCAAACCCACATTGATTATTATTCTATTTCTTCCATCAAGGCATCTCGATACCAGTATGGACTTAAATTTTGATGAACACATTTTTCCTCTTCAGTATTGTTGTTTGAACATTGGTTAGTCCTTAAAGTATGCTTAAAGTCATAGAACTCACTATTTTCTGTTATTATATGCTTCATGATATTCCATATCAGCTTAATGGTGTTTAAATCACAGTGATAAGGAGCCAATCTTTATCTTGGCATTCCATTAATATGTGCTGCATATTTGTACATTTTAAAAACTAAATCCCATTTCCTTTAATATTCATGCTAAATGCAAAAGTGAAATAAGTAGCGTAACTGCAAAAATGAGCACGAAAATCTTTGAAAATGCTGTAAACCTATCCAATCAAAATTTCTTTACAAAAGAATTGGGTCTTCTAAATAGTGGATTAAAAACTTGCGTCAGTTTCTCAACAAAAATTGAAGACTACCTTGCAGATAACATTTCGACACAGGTTCTATCAGTTTCCAAACAAAATTTAGTAAAAAGCCAATGTGAAAATATTTTGGAGGAAATAAAAACCAGATCTTTTCAGAAGAGAAAACTTAATATTATCCATTCTTTGAAGCAAAAAACGTTATATACACCAAGGCAGACAAAGGTAACAAGATAGTCATAATGGATAAATCAGATTATATTGAAAAAATTGAAGAAATGCTAACTGACAGTGAATATGAAACCATTAACAAAAATCCTCTAACAACTTGCATACAATCATTTGAAAAAACAATAGCAAAATCAAGCATAATACCAAACAAATATACAGTTAAACCAGATAACCCAACCTTACCTAGACTTACTTTAAAGCTTACCCAAAATACACAAACCATTCATAACAATGAGACCTATAGTTAGCAGTATAAATTAACCAACATACAAACTTGCAAACTGGCTAATAAACAAATTCAACTCATTTCCAAAATTCGATAGCCTGAGCATCAAAAACACCTATGAACTTACAGAACACATTAAGGACACTGAACTAAAAGAAGAGGACACACTAGCCTCGTTTGATATTAAATCAGTTTCCCAGCATACCAGTAAAACAACTCCAACCATTGATAGAAAAATGGCTCAAATCACTTGGAATGTCATCACCTGAAATTTCAGATTACATCGAACTAACCAAATTATGCATAGAACAAAATTTCTTCCAGTTTCAAACAAAATATTTCCACCAAACTTCAGGTTGAGCATTGGGCAACCCCCTATCACCCTTCCTGGCCGATCTGTACATGAGTGCATTAGAAATAAGGATCAACAAAGGTTTCCCTTGGATGTTCAAACTCTGGCAACGATATGTAGATGACATCTTTGCAATAGTACCAAAAAAACACATCAGTGATGCACTAAAACTTTTAAATATCCAAGAAAAAAGCATCAAATTCATTGTAGAAATAGAAAAAGATGAGCATTTACCATTTTTGGATCTAAAAATAATGAGAAATAAAAACAGATTAAACTTTGGCATTTACAGAAAACCAACAGACAACTACATAAAAGCTAATGGCTACAACCCAATATCCCACAAACAGGCGATCTTCAATAGTATAACACACAAACTGGTCAACATCCCTCTCACAGCAGAAGAATACAAAACAGAATACAACAAAATTATTGAAATAGCACAAAAAAAAATGAATTTCCCAAATCATTAGTAGACAAAAAAGTGAACTTAGCAAAAAAGAATCTAATAAAGGAAACCACAACCCTCTCAGCTACAGAAACTAATATGATTTTCAAAAAATTCACTTACCATTGATGGGCCTTCGATAAATTCAAAAGTCTTCAAAAAAAAAAAAAAAAAAAAAAAAAAAAAAAAAAACATTCAACTAGCAACAGTCAACCATTACTCCTTAAAAAGCCTAATTTGCTCAAACATCAAAGATGCCATTCCATCAAACAAAAAATCAAATTGAATGTTGTGACTGTAGTCAAATTTATATTGGAAAACCAAAAGAAATTTAGAAACAAGTGCAAAGGAACACTTTAACCCATGGCGCGACAGCCCTTAGAGGACCAAGGCCTACCAACCCAACTGGCGGCCTCACGCCCACTTAAGCATGGCAGAGGTGGACGATCATCCAACGGATACGGGGAGGAGATGTGGTCAGCATTTCGGCATCCCCCAGCCGGAATGTTGGTTTCCAAGACCAGGGCCGCTTACCTAGCGTAAGCTCCTCACTTTCCTCACGATGCTGAGTGGGCACCGGTCCTATACCCGGGACCTAAAATCCCCACAACATGGGTGGGATCGAACCCGGGCCGCAAAAAGGAACACTTAAGGAACATAAAATATAAACAATTAGAAAAATCAGCAGTTGCCACACATTTTTGGGGAAAAAATACCACAACATAAATCCAGAACCAAAACTACTAAAACATACATCAGGAAAACAAGAACTGTCCACACGGGAACAAATCTTCATTTCAAAAAATAGGAACAAAGTATTCAATTTTGATATCCCCCAGAAAGATTTGTTCAGCAAGTTCCTTGAACCATCACCAGAGGAGACCTATGACAAAATATTGCCAGCTACACCACTGAGAATTGACGATGGAGGCAAAGTCTCTGAAACATGTTCCGGGAAAATTTTAAAGTAAGTGTTGTTTAGTGTCATTAATCGACTCCCTTTAAATTTAATTCACCAGAATGTTTTCTATCCACCATATTAATTTTCTCATTTACTGCACAGAATTATTTCTTCACTTTTGGAACTTTTTATGCACTTCATAATAATCAAAAAAATTCTGCAAATGACACAGTTATGAAATCGGCATTTGAAACTTCTTTTTTGGATTAGAGTAATAAGTCTTATATGAAACACTAGCATTTTTAAATTCTTTAACAATTCTTTTTATTGTGGCTTCAGTTTTCTTACTGCCTTAGCCCTTTGCAAATGAATATTATAGACTGCTTTGCAGTGACCTTTCTTCGAGGTGACCTTTCTTGAAGTTTCCATGTTTGAAAATTATTAGTGGACACACCTACTTTGTGATAACACTATACTGTACTATAGTTCTGAAGCACTGCATCACACCACAGTTAACAACTTAATAGGCTGCCTAGCCAGCCATCACAAGCAGCTTAGTTCCTACTACCACCACATATAAACAAAGCTCTAGCTATTTGTCCCAAGTAATAGCTGTATGAACTCTTCTGTTCAGGCATTAATCCATGTTAATAAACACATTTTTGTCCTATACTTTTGTTGCACACAGTAGCGAAACATCTGCATTATGTCTGTACGGTAGGCATTTCAATATAATTATGTAGAATTAAAACTGATACCTATTAGCTCATGATAACTTACGATATTTGTAACATGGTGGTTTATGAATACTTTTGTCCACCTGTTTATTATAAAAACACCTTAATGAACTTCATAATTTTTGACATGCTTACAAAATATATTTCTTTTCTCCCATTATTTACACACATCTTTTAAATACAATTTCTTAATTATTATACAACACATGGCACATTATAGGTACATAATGTAACCTGCATTAAAAGACCTATAGCAGTGAAGCTTCAGCTACAGGTTGATATTTCTTTAGAAAATTAGCTGGAACAAAACCCTTCCTGCCATCAAGATCTTCCACATACCACCACTCTGAATTACCATCCAGATCTTGCCGATGTAGAACATTCACAACTTGATGACGCTTTAAACTCAGCATATGCTCTCCACCATCAAAGTCATATAATGCGTAGAAAAACTGAAGCAAAGAAAACAAACAAAAATTATTCCTTTCTACCTTCATTGACTTACAGGATGTTTGACCTGAAAAAAAAAAAAGCTAATAAAATAACAGCAAATGCATTTTACCTATTTACAAATTCTATTAAAAATTAGGGACCAATGCAATTTTCTCAGTTCTCAAAAAATAGGATGTTGTTCAGTAAAAGAAATGAGATGATTATTATATGCATTATTTGTTACCTAAAACCCAATATCAAAATCTGTATGAAGAGCTGAAGTTATGCTGAACACGTGGCAGAATAACTTCATCCAAACTAAATCTTTGTGAAAGGTTTAGATCACAGTTTGTCCAGAAAAATCATAGCAAGATCAGATACAATTACTTAGTGATTTCCATATTCTTTAATTAAAAAGGTGTTAACAGGATGTTACTAAGCTTCCTTTCAACTGTATTTGCAGGTCAGATCAATAAATGAATGTAGATGGGGAAGGCCTCCTCAATGTTGAGTCTTGGCCTAATTTGACAAGATGATCATGTTTTTGTAAGCAATTTTTGCAACTTTCTTTTAATATTTGTGCTGATTATATTAAAAATACAGTTTCAGCAAGTGTGTTTAGTTTGTAATGCTACTAGAAAATATTCAGCACATAAGTGTGATAGAAAATAGAGCTATATGCAGTTTTCATTAACCGAAATAATTTACCAATTTCCTCATCCCTTACCATAAATTAATTTTTCTGAGATCTTATTCCTACCATCTTGGCATCATTATGAAAGGAATAATATAGATGCCTTCATGCTTTGTGTGAATGCCTAAGTTTAGGAGAAAACCTAAACAAAACATGGAGATTGAAAACTTTAAACTGGAATTAACACTGTGAAGTAATGTATAATGAGTTGACTGAGACACACTGTACTTCACATAACACAAATTTTCTTTCAGTGCATTTTGCCTCTACTTGAAGACATCAAAAAATTGTCAATTGTTGAACTTCTGGGTTTCCACTGCTGATCTTATCTGTTGACAATTTCTTGATAATGCCTTCAAGTGGAGGCATAACACACTGAAAGAAATTTTGTGGTATGTGAAGCACAGAGTGTGTCAGCTCAATATATAATTTTAATTATTAAATTACTTCAGTGTTAATTCCAATTTAAATTTTTCAAATTTACTTTGACCAGATATTAAAATAAGAGGCCCTAAATGCAATATAATTACATGAACAAACTTTACTCCGAATCAAAAACTTGGGACAAGAAAGGACAAGCAATGTCCTTGAGGCGTAATATTAAATAAATCAAGATATCTTTGTAAAACACTACATATTTCTCACTTGGACATCATCCTGTTTCTTGCATTCCCTTCCTTATTCCAAATTATTTAACTTCAATAGCTAGTTTTGCCCCCCCCCCCCCCCCCCCCCCCTACTCTCCAATCCTTACATTTAACCTATCACTTCATCACACTTTCTCAAATCTTCTCCTCAGCTCCTCATAACCTCATTCTAATCTCTCTTCCCAGTCTGCAATTTGTATCCTTAACACATAATCCATGTTTCCTTGCCTTATTTCTTTCTTCAATTAGCCTCCTCCTTTGTTCTCTTTGCTCTTAAGATAAATCCTTATTGATACAGATAGATGTTTCTCTTAGCTTTTTTGCTTGTTTTAATACTTCTGTCACCAATTCTGTATTGCTAAATTTCACCAATACACTTGTTTTGCCATCCAATTTTCCAAATCTAAATGTATCCCGTGCATCCCACAGTTCGAAACCTCTCATATTTTTCCCTAATCTCTTCACTAACAACTTCTGTATCTCTTGCAATGCTCTGATTCCTTTCTTCTCTTCTATCGCAGAAACCATACTTTCCATTCTTCTTTCCATTTGTTTCCATCTTCATTTTTATCTTCTCCAACTCTTTAGTTTTTATCTCTAACTCTATGTTATACCACTTCCTCCATTCTTGTTTAAATCTTATTTCCAAATGATTATTTCTTGTAACTTCTTCTGTCTGCTTTGCAGTTGCCATGTCACTTAGTTCCTTTATCCACATGGCAACAGCTCTACTGCATGTCCATTCTCCTCCCATTTAATCATAAAACTTGATTGTATTTCACTGAATTTTAATATGTATAGCTGAGAATTACATATAAATAAAGTTCTATTAACATTGCAATTCCTTTCTTGGAAGTGTTGAAAACAGTGTTAGGATAAATTAAATTTAAAGGGAGTCGATTAATGACACTAAACAATGCTTACTTTTAAATTTTTCCGGAACATGTTTCAGAGACTTTGCCTCTATCGATGTCGATGGCCGGCTGAGGATAGAGGTAAAGTCTCTGAAACTTGTTCCAGAAAAGTTTAAAAGTAAGTGTTGTTTAGTGTCATTAATCGACTCCCTTTAAATTTAATTCTATTAACATGTTTCTAAATTACACTTCTTTCCCGAACCTGCAAATCTATACATACAAATACGAATTACATAATAACTGAGTTATATATAAAGTAGGTTCAACTGTATGTATACATTGGGTGTAACAAAAAGGTAAATTTCTTGCATATAGAGGATAAAAAAATGTTATATGAACATAGGTCCGGAAATTGTTTTATTTCCATGGTAGAGCTCCTTTTCAACAACTCTTCTTACAAGGTGAGATTTGTAATACGTAGCTGTCCTGTGGCCATAACCCCATAACAGAACAGTGGTTTCATTGTACAGTAGTGCACATTTGCTTTAAATCTGGTTAAATAGGGTGGAAGTGATGCATTTCACTGCTGTCATTGTGCTACATTATGCTTGTTAGGCACCGGTGCTTCTTACTAGGTGAGATTTGTAATACGTAGCTGCTCTGTGGCCATAACTCCATAACAGAACAGTGGTTTAACTGTACAGTAGTACACATTTGCTTTTACATCTGGTTAAATGGGGTGGAGGTTATTGTGCTACATTATGTTTGTTAGGCACTGATGCTCAGTTCATGCACAGTGGAGTTGCTTCTCATTTCATGCTTTCTGTTTGTTGATTTCTGAATAGCAGGTTTCCTGTTTGCATAGGAAGAGTTGGACCAATTCCATGGCCTCCATGCTCATCTAAACACACTAGACTTTTATTTGTGGGGATATTTGAAATCTCTACTTTATCCAACTCCAATACAAGATGTAGAGACTCATGTTCATACTGTGGGAGGCTGCCAGACAATATGAAATTCCCCAGGCCTAACTCAGCACATTAGGGAGGTCATGCAACAGAGGATTGATGGATGCATTGGAGCTAATGGAGGCCATTTTGAACATGTGCTGTGATTTCCTGTTTTCCCAATGCTCTACCATTGAGTGGTGTTGTATGGGGTTCAGCTGTAGAAAAAGTGCTCTAAGAAGAAAATAATTTCTGGACCTATGTTCATATAACTTTTTTTTTATCTTCTATCCACAAGAAATGTCTTCTCAAATTTTAGACATAACTTTTTGTTACGCCCTGTACGTATATTTTATATATATGCAATACTTTGGTTATTAGAATTTTAATATCTTATGACTATAAATAAATGTAAGACAAAAACAGCATAAAATACAGAAAACAGAATTCAGCAGTTATTTAACCTATTGTTACAGCAGATTACAATGTGATTAATACAACACCGTAAATGAAATTTTCAGTACAATGGTCTGTTGTACATGGAAGAACTGATGGCACTAGAAAAGGATGGTAATGCCGAAACACACACAGTGGATAAATGTTTTAAATAGCTAAGCTTTCAGAAACTCCCAAATAAATCCTTATGAATTACTCAGCATAGAGCCTGTAAGTCCCCTTCTACATTTACAAAATGCCAACAGCAGTCACATAATATTCAACAAAGCTATCAGTATATGTCATTAGGTAAGTAATTGCTGTATACACAAGGGTTGGATAAAATGTAATGAGAACTTTTTTTTCTCTGAAATGACAGGGGTACTTATAGTTAAACACCTTCAATGTAATCGTGCCCATTATGACCTGCCAAATGTTTGGAACACGTTGTATACCATCTGTGCATCTGTTTCTGTTGTAGTGACCGCCCTATTGCCTTGATAAGTTCATCTCTGGTATTGTAGATCCCTCGCAGTGGTTCTTTCATTTTGGCAAAGAGATCATAATCACAGGCACTCATATTGGGTGAGTATGGTGGCTGTTCTAGAATCTGCATCCCAAGAGGTCCTGGAAGTAGCAGCAGTATGGCATCTTGTGGTGTCATGAAGAATGATAGGGTGCTGTTTCAGGAAATGTCCCTTTCGCCTGAGCGCTGGGTGAAGGTAATGTTGCAGGAATGTGCAGCAGTAGGCAGTGTCTACTGTCACCCTTGATGGTACAGCATGATGTAGTATTACCCCATCATTGTCATAAGCCACAATGAACATTACTTTCACAGCACTTTGTTTACATGCACTTTTTTGGGACAAGGAGAATCGGGATGCTTCTATTCACTTGATTGGAGTTTCAATTGTGTTTTGTACAAGCAAGTCCAGGTTCCATCCATAGTGTTGATTCATCGAAGAAAGTCATTACCTTTTCTTTGGTACCAGCCTAACAAATCTTTTGCGACTGCAAAGCAGTGCCATTGTTGCACCTCGGAAAGTTCATGGGGTATCCAACATGCTGCAATTTAGCGGTAACCCAGAATATCGTGCAGAATCTGGAGCACAGTTCTGTGGCATATTCAGATTTCTGCTGCCAACTCACATGCAGTCCACTGGCAATCAACATCTAACAAGGAAGCAAGGATGTTGAAATGTATTGTTCTCCACAGGCCAACGTGGGGTGATCCTGTATGGGGGTTAATCTTCACAGCTTCTCTGCCTCCTCTGAAAGTCTTAACCCATCATGCGACTGTGCTGTATGGCAATGCTACATCACCACAAGCTTCATGCAGTCTCTGAAAGTATTATGTACTCCGACCTCGTGGCATTTCAATTTTGAGCCAAGAATGATGCTCTTTGTAAACATGATGTTAGGGCAGCTGCACTATTGCTATGAAGTTCAACTGTCTACGCACTGTAGTACAGTAACAGTACTGTGCCTGCTTGCTCCACAAATTTGTCTTATAGGCCTTTGATTTATCAACACAGATGGCAGCTTGTCGACCCACTGGATTTACATTACAGCAGTGTTATCAATATTTTATATCCAACCCTTGTAATACTAAAAAATGTGGGTACTTTATGTAGACAGCAAAAGTCATATTTAAATCCAAAATAAGTCATTAGCACAGATCATTTATAGGAGAGATGGATCATTCTGAAAGGAAATTAGAAAGAACCATGAAGGAAGAAAGATCTCTCCAAAAGCATCATTACTAATTAGAGATAGAAGAGTACTTACTGTATCCTTTGCTTCTTCACTGGCACAAGCTGTGGCAAATTCACTTACATACTCGTACTCATGATGCTGCTGTAAGGCAGGTTCATTAACTACTTCATCGTATGATGGAGGAGGGCCTTCCTGTTCAACTCTGTGCTGTGCTGCTGGAGATGTACGCTTTATTTGTGATTGCTGTCTCTCTGGCTTTGGACTGCTTGAAGGACTGGGAGCAAACACTGCTTGCAAAATACTCTTTGGGAGGAATCCTTGCATTGCTGTTAACATTATGGTAATAAATTACAATAAGAAAGCAATAACTACGTAAAATATGAAGCTATTAACAATGAAAAAAAAAAAAAAAAAATATATATATAAATATAATAATTTGTACCATAAAAACTTCACTTATCTTATAAGAAATTATGAATGTTTTCTTATAAATTGATTAGAATCGTGATTTCGTGAATATTTTATTCATATCTTCAGTCAGAGCCTTCAACAATATCATCAAATGGAGAATTTAGTGTCATAACAGCAAGTTGGCCATGGTAGCTCAATGGGTTAGAGCTACTGGACGGAAACCAGGAGATCCGTGGTTCAAATCCCGATGTTGGCTCTATAAAAAACCTTAGCCTATATTTAGCTAGTGTGAAGAAATGATTAATTTTCATCAATTAACTAAACAAATCTCATCAACGCTACAGTCATAAGTGTTTTTTTTTTTTTTTTTTTTTTTTTTTGCAATTTTTGTCCTCCAATCATATTGGACAATGAATGAAATGGGTGCAATGATGCTCAAATGAGTCCAGGGTACATGGAGCTTAGAGTTACCGACATTTAGTCTATCAGAATGTGGGAAAACTCTCGAAAAAACTTATCCAGGTAACTTAACCTAACCGAGATTCAAACTCGGGACCTCTTGAATGGGAGGCAGACATGCTACCATCTATGCTACCGAGGCGTGCATTGTTAGATGTCACTCAGTTTTTGTCAGTACTACCAAAATCTGAAAATGAAACACATTTAAAAACAGAATCGACTGCCAGTATTTCAAAATTCATTACATGATGTTTATTTTTTAAAATAAATATCTTTTCCCAAATTATTAAATCTAGTGGACCATTTAATTGTTTTTATAATTTAACTTCCGGATTTATTTCATGTTTAAATGACCAAAAATGATCTGCTAAGGCCAATTTAAGATTTGAGATTGTGTAAGGCTCTGACTGAAGATGTGAATAAAATATTCACAAAATCGCAATTCTAATCAATTTATAAGAAAACATTCATCATTTAAGATAAATGAAGTTTTTATGCTACAAGTAATTATATTTGTATATATAAGAAAGCAATATTTTATATTTTATCTGTATCTCTTTGCTCTCTTCTAATGTGACTAGGGCTGAAATAAAATTACTATAGTCAACTTCAAATGAGAAGGTCAGAAATTTTTGCTCATGAATTCAACTATTTACAATATACTGTCTGAAATGTCAATATTTACTGTAACGGAATACATAGAACGAACTCTGTCTACTGCTATACAGGCCAAACTTTGTAAATGTTGTATCTGTTACATTGGTGTATTCAACTTTTCCACTGTTTATTATACCAGTATATGGCATTAACCATTCTGCAATATAGTAATGTACAACATATTTTTATTTCATTACTTTTAACATACACTGCAACCTTTTTAAACTTGCTAGTGCATAATTTAGAAAAGTTACCTAAGTTGACAATCATTTACATGTCTTTGATCCCAGATATGTGTAGCAACTGCTGACCTATCTATTTTGTGTTTCAGATCATAGATGTGTTCACTGGTGCAAACGTTTAGTTTCTTTCTTGGTTTTCCACGGTACTTGGAATTATACAGTAATGGATCTTTTGTGGGGGGAAGCAGTGGATATGAGGTGTGGCGATTAAATGAGACTGGCATCAGAAATATGATTTATTGCAAACAAAGCTACAACTAACTTTTATCCCCTTCAACATACTCCCCTCCCCTATGTATACACCGCTGCATGTGTCTTCCATTGTTCAAAGCAATACTGTACGTCATCCATTGTTACCTTCTTCAACAACTCTGCCGCTTTTGCTTTTAACTCTTTAAAACACAGAAAATATGTTCCCTTCAATACACGTTTCACTTTTGGAAACAGAAAAAAGTCACAGGGAGCCAGATCTGGTAAATGTGGAGGATGTTAGAGCACAGGAATGAGCTTGTCTGCTAGGAACTGTTTCACAGATATGGCACTGTAGACTTGCACAAAAACCTGATGCAGAATCCATGCGTCATTCTTCCACATATCCAGTCTTTTCTTTCTTACTCTTTCCCTCAACTTGATTAGAACTTCTTTATAGGATTTCTGATTGACCCTCAGGCACCCATTCAGTCATGATAACACCCCTGATATCGAAAAATATAAGCACTGCCTTCACTTTTGACTTGGCTAATGGCTTCATTGCCAGATGCAAGGCATTAGAAAACAACAACGTTCTTCATCTTCAACCTCTTCCTGACCCTCTGAAAACTGTGTGCACCATTCAAATACTCACATACATGACATAGCATTATCACCAAATACTTTCTTCAACACATGACAACACTTCTTTGGCAACTTTTTTAATTTTACGATGAATATGAGGTAAATGCACTGCTCGATTTTTAAGTTCACCATGCTCACGATACTACTATAAAACAACATCCTCTACAACCACAGCTCAGAGGCAAACTAAAGCTGATAGAAACACGAAAATAATGGTGGTTCGTCTTGAAGGTTCAAGGTTCAACTGCATTCCACTACCAGCCTCCCATCTTGCATCTGCACAATAGGAGATGTGCAGTCTCGTTATTTCATTGCCACACCTTGTATTAAATTCTTACACTATATTTGTTTTGAGTTAAAATCTTATGCTGTTGAAAAATTTTCTGAATTGTTTCAAGCCCAATGATGAAAAATAAACCTTGAGTTTCTTTCTCTTATCATTTTAGGCCTTCAAAATAACTGCAGTGTAAAGAATCTATACAATCACTTTTCTCAAAGATCCTGTACTAAAATGCGAACCAGGCATCTTAACAAATTAACTACAAAGATTGTGACAAAATGTACATCAGCAAAAGCAACATAAACATTTGCAGCAAGAAACACAATCTGAAATGCAACCATTTTTTATGCCATCTTTGACATCTAAGGTCATATTGGTGGGTTTTGCCTTTGGAACAATTGCTCATTGGCAATGATGCACAATTGTTTGCTTTTTCTTCATATTTGGTTTTGAGTATGTTACGGTTTTCTTTATAAACATTAAATTCACACAGCTTTACACTCTTACTCATACTTCCAGACTTGAGGGAGGATGGTAATGTTGGCAAAAGACAAATTGTCTCTTCCAGTCAGAAATTGAACTACGGACCCCTGGATTTGGAAGTTAACATGTTAACCACCAGACAACAGAGGTAGTTGCTGGCCGCTTCTGGGACAGAAACATGATGCTATAATTAAAGTGATTTATCAAACAAAGGATAATGAACAGTGAAATTCAGACACAAGACATCCTTAGTAAGTTCGTCCCATCTACTAGATCACCTGCAGTTGCTTCCAAACCACGTTTTGACAATAACTATAGAACGTAGGCACATATCAACTCAAGGTCTTCATTTATTCATTTGCTTTGCTGTTATGAGCAACCCTTCATATATACAGATGATACATGCAAGTTTAAATATCTCATTAGTTTTACACAATACTTACATCCAGTGTCCACAAACCATAAATTAGTGTCTCCCATGGGGTTTTGCTTTTTAATGACAGCTACAAGGTTTCCTTCTGTCACATTAAGTTCTAGAGTTTCAGAAGCTGTGTAAGCCTGTATTGTAACATACAGCATTTCTGATGGGTATTTGCTTTGTAAGTATGCTTGCTGTCCAGGACTCTGCACTTGTTTTTCCTGAAAAATAATGAAGGGATTATTGACTTAAGATTCAATATGCATTACTCACTTTCCAAATAATTAAAAATGTTTAATTGCCTTTGTAATTGTAGGGAACATAGCACAATTACAGTACTTTATGGGGTCTGCATTTTGCTGTGAATTCAGATATTGGAATCTGAGAAGTGAAGCAGAAATATCAACCATTTCAGTGTACTATGTACTTGTACAATAACTCTTCAGTAAGTTAGCCATCCCAAAGATTTTCCAGTTCCTCTTATTCTCCACAAATTTCTTGTTTCATACTTCAATTTGAAGTGGACTCTATATTCTCCATTGTAAGGTAACATGTGGTGTGATAAAAAAAAAAAAGGCAAATTTTTACTTAATTTGCTTGAACAATGAAACAAAGTGCAGCACCACATATGAAATGTTGTATGTGGCTTTTGGTGAATCTACTTTGAGTAAGACAAGAGTTTGCAAGAGGTGAAAACATTTAAAAGAGGGTCGAGAAGATAAAGATAATGATCCCTCTGGACAGCCTTGCACATCAATCACTGATGAAAATGTGGAAGAAGTAAACGAAATGATTCTGGAAAATTGTTGAATCACCATCACAGAGGTTGATCAGAACTGTGACAAAACCACTCATGGAAACTGCACTGCAATAATGCTCCTGCTCACATCTCAATACTTGTTTATGATTATTTTGGAAAAAAAAAAGTGTTAATGTTGCCTCAGCCATTGTATTTGCCACTTTTGATGAGATAAAATGGAATTGCTGAAGGAGCAGAACACCATAATGGAAAGTGAGTTCCAGAAGTGCTTCCAAGATAAGGAAAAGCATTGGCACAAGTGTATTATATCTGACGGCAATTACTTTGATGGAAACAAAGTTAATGAAGAATAAATAAAGATTCCTTAAGAAAAAAGAAAATTCCCATTATTTTTTATCACACCTCGTACATACTGTTCCCATCACTTCATGAAGTCATAATTTGTAGTTCTTAACTGCAGACTATACTTGGCCCACTTTGAGAAATACACTTTGTATAACTCTACTCAACATGTGTACAGCATATCCAATAGATATTCAGTAACTACTCATTTTAGTAACCTGATTGGTTTCTACTTCCAATAACCAGTGAAAATTTAGTACCGAGAGATCCAAAAAAAATCCAAACTCACTGCACAGTATTTTGCCTGTCCATGCCCTTCAGCACTTGTTGCCATGTCACTATCATAGAAAAGCACAGATGAAACCATGAAACATTTTTAAAACTACTTTAGCTTTACTTACCCATGTTACCAAAGGAAATGTTAAAGCTGGCCACCATCGACGTCCATATATGTTTGGTACCTCTTTAGGAAACTATCCATCACTTGCTGTAGTTTAAGTTGAGAAATGCTAGCATTTCTCTATTAACGAGGAGTTATAGGCCCAACCCCCCCCCCTCTTTTTGTTAAGAAAATTAGCAGACAGGGAGTGTGATTTTGCCTACTTTCAACAAGGCTCTGCAACAGTTCATACAGCTAATCTTTTGATGAAAACAATTGAAAATGTGTTTCAGCACAGAATTATTAGTAGAGATTTGTGGCGCCCTCTGTCCCCCAACCTAAATCCTGTGATTTCTATCTCTGGGGAAACAAAGTGTACAAGACAGATCCACACATCCTGGAAGAATTAAAAAACTGCGCAGCCAGTTAGGACGTTTTTGGGTCTCTTGGTACATAGCAATGGAATCATTAAGGTTTCCATTAGCACATTTAGAAAGTAATTGTATTATGAAAAGATGAGATCTATTTTTTACTCTCAGGTTAAATGTTGCAGTCAGGGAGCATTCATTGTGGGCTGCACCTTTCCTTTAGTTCACTTCAAGTATGCTACTTATTTCAGGAAGAATATACATGTGTTGGTTGTAATGGATCATCAATAAGTTGCTCTGCAGTTCTTGTGTAACCAAGATTACCCTAGAGATGGAAATTCTGGTGTTAGCACTGGCTGCTACAAGTGTATGGTTATAATGTCCCGCAACCTAGAAAAATACCTATTAGGCTCACTTATGTAATTTATGAAAGGTAATGTAAATATATTATACATAGCTGCAATTTAGCAGCAGTCTAATGATTTATATAATAATAGTGTTCATGCAATGGAAGGTAGAAGATGTAAAACATTTAAATGATAAAACTTTATATTAAAAAAAATGCTTCATATCTGTTTATGAATACAGGGACAGATTTCGAATGAACCCTTTAACAATGGAATTGCTATTGCAAGATTTTGGACATCACTTCACAAATGGAACCATAACCTCAAATTAACAGTATATTGCTTTGCAATGGATGGGAATTGACTGTCAGTTTCACACAGCAGAGTACATTTGAAAATGCAGTTAAATTTATTTGTAGCTGATTCTTCATAAAATAGCAATTTTATTTCTGTTTGTGACCTTAAATGTCACCATGTTGAAAGTGGAAATCCTTGTGTTCATACTTAGTTAAAATTCCACATTTGCACTGAGGCCAATGAAGGCAAAGTGCAACACACCAAAGCACATTCAGTAAATGAGATATCAAGTCACAGGTTATTTACATAGCTAATATATTAAAATGTGAGAATTTGTAATTGTTGTTCTCAATATTTGGTATATTTAAGTCTTCAAATATAATCTAATAGCTTTACACCATGCTTTCACATTAAATAAATACATAATTTCTATATGGCAGAAGTATTAAGAAAAACAGATGTTTTTTAATCACTCTTATATTGTCTTATTTTTCTTTTTTGAAGTTTAATGTTCTCCAAGGCCATATTGGACAATGAATGAAATGGCTGAAATGAGCTCATGGTCCATTGAGCTTAGAGTTACCAGACATTCATCTTTCAGGATAAGGGAAAACCCTGGAGAAAATCTTATTCAGATAACTCATCCTGACAGAGATTTAAATCCGAGATTTCTTGAATATGAGACAAACACACTACATTCCCAATGCAGCCGTTTGCGCCTCGTGGATGGTCTTATAATCGCCGAGCAATAGGCGCTGACGTATCTCGGCGTCTCGTATCCAGTCGACGAAGGAGTAGGCGGCTTCTCGGTGTACGAATCCGGGTGGGAGGTCGACCAAGGCTTTGCTGACCAGCTGTACGACTGCCAGGACGAACTCCTGCAACGTCTCTCCTGGCTGCTGTGTCCTAGATTTCAGTTGGCTGCATTAGGCTGCGGCCAAGCGGTGGTTTCCGAACCGGTTTTCCAGGGTCTCCCAGATGTCGCGTTCAGCACCTCTGTGGCCCGTTCCTGGAGGCTGGCTATTAGCTGTACGGCCTCTTCCTCTAGCAACCACTTGTGCTTGGCCGCAGTGTCGAATTGGCGGCGGAAGACTTCAAAAGTTGACGTGCCGTCGTACTTCGGTGGTTTGACGCACGCAGATGTATCGCGTCCCGGCGTGTCGGCCTTCAGATCTTTCCGTCTTCTGTCGACGTTGTCCTCCACCATGTGACGTCGCATCCCTTCTCGCTCTTCCCGCTCGTCCCGCTCTTCAAATTTGGTGGCAAAGACCTCGTTCGCAGCCTTCATTTATGTGGCCAGGCTGTCGTTCGCTGCTTTCATTTCTGTGGTTAATTCGGCCTTCATTTCTTTCAGCTCTTCTAAGATCTTCGCCAATGCGGCTTCCATCATTGTGATCCCACTCCTGACACTAATTGTGACTGCGTGGGTTACGTAGATTCAGAAATCTGGTTTGAAAAAAATTTATAACATATTTTGCTGCAGTAAAAGGACGTGAACAGATAAGAGTCAACATGAAAAATTCAATGCCATGGCCGGGATTTGAACCACGGATCTCCTGGTTTCCGTCCAGTTGCTCTTAACCTTTGAGTTACCATGGCCAACGTGCCGTCCTGACATTAAATTCTTCATTTGACTCATAAATTTCCCCGGTAGACCACTAGGGGCTCTCGCATCCGAGATACACCCTTTGTGGCGAATTACTATCGTAAGTACTTAAGTCCCAGGCTTCATCATTGAACTCTTATTATTTTAGTTAACTGATGGACATTGTTTCTCCACACTAGCTGTATATAGGCTAAGTTTTTTTTTTTTTTTTTTTATTTATATAGATAGAGTCAACATACAAAATTCAATGCCATGGCCGGGATTTCAATAAATAATGAAGGACATGAAATTGATAATCAGCTGTCTTCAAGGGTGACTCGGTGTTTTGCAGCACGAAAACAAATGAAAGATATCACTGCGGTACACTTCAATCGTCGACTGTCGCAATAACCAACAAACAACTGCCACTTCTAAAACCGTACCGGTATTTATACCTCCCAAGTCATTGTTTCTAGAAAGCCACAGACCTTCCGAGAACTTTTGTGGCTGCAACAATGGGCAGGATGTTCTGGAGCCTCTCTGTCTCTTTTCCTCTACTGCCCACGTGCCTGGTTCCAACCCGCCGCAGCAGCACAACAATGCCGCATGGTGACAACATGCATATGCATTATGCTGCAGAGGTTCGAGGATATTCTCTGCTTCAGCTGCATAATGGCTGTCTAGTTATCACATAAGTAAAGCCTGAATTTAGCTGTTTGTGCTTATGTACACTTATTTTGCAGGAAAACTTTTTCGCTTATTTTATGTTGTTTTATAAAAACATTGTTTTAAACAAAACTATAAATTTAAAGGTGAATATCTCACAGTTACCTCAATTTATCAGTGATTCACTATTTTCTCAGCTAAATGCATAACAAAGAAATAATGCTAAGGTATAGCAAGGTGTTGTGAAATAACACTGCAAGGAGAAGAAACTTGCTACGATTGAGTAATCAACTCATCAATTATCACCTGAAATATCGCACTGCTGTCATTAGCAATTATAGATTCCCTGAGTTCTAAGCTGCAGCATGTTGTGCAATGGTCGTTAGTCCAGTAAGGTCAAGTTTGCAGTTCCTGTTGCAGTTATGGAATGCCAAGCACAAAGACCTCTCGGTCGGCATTCCTAAGCAAATGTGTAGAGTTTTGAAGAAATATTTTCATTGAAGATGGTAGTGTATTTCCCTGGTGTGTGAAAAGAGTGTTTCTTTGTAGATAAAATATGACAATGAGTAGCACATTAACACTATACCACATAAGGAGAGATTTAAGAATACAACTAAGTTAAAGCAATGTTAGTCAACATTTGACTTTCAGTGATACATTTTCCAAAGACTTGTGTATTTTTAAATAAAAGGATGTCAGAAATATCTAAACTGCCCTAAAACTATATGCCATAGTGTTTTCAACAAGTAATTGGTAATATTCGGAAAATGGTGAGGCATGAAAATATGGATTTCCCTTTATGAAACCACAGATTGTCAGGAGAGTGTAGTATTGTAGTTGTTGGTATGAAAATAGATAGATCATTTCTTCTTAATATACAAGTACTTAACCCTGTAAATCATTCCACTGTTGCCAAATTTTTCAACTCAAAGGCTTTCTTGTGGTAAGAAGGGTTATGGTATAACAATATATTGCTATTTGTCAGTGCTCCATATATTGTTTAAGTGGGAGCTGGATTAAAAGTCCTTTATCCTAAATTAGTTTACTTGAAGTGCCTTCCTCAATGATTTACATCATGTAACAAACTGTCAGAAGTTAGTATAAAGATGCAGATCTTCTCGTTTCTAGCATGAAGAAAGTTTTGTAGTCACTGAAAATTTCCATGAACTCCTTCCAAATTTACCTCTGCTTATTCAGCCAGTTTTAACTTGGTGGGGAAAGTGGTTAGGGGGTGTGTCATACTACACAGAACATTTCTATGAAGCGAAAACTATTTTGAATTCCCTAAATGCAGAAAATGCAGCCAGTATTGCCACAGCACAAGAATCTTTTTCTTTTTTCCTTTTTTTTTTTTGTGTGCTAAGAGTGGCATCCAAGAAAAGATAAAGCACATAATAATTTTACCAAAATACCTGAAATTTTAAAGCAGTTGGAAGTTGGAAACAATTCCTGCTTGGTTCGTTGGTTGGTTGATATCTAATGCTAAGCAGTTGGCAATGAAGCCATTCGCTCACTCGCACTCCAGTACTTTGATGTTATGTTGGTACGTTGACTAAAGGTTGGGCAGCGGAGTAAGTTTCCATCCATATCTTCTTTAAGTGTACAGAAACGACACAGAGGAGATCTCATTATACCAATCCTAAATAAATGTTTTTTGAGACAGTCATTTCCTGTTAGAAGTCTAAATGTTGCTACAGAGGATTTTCTTGGTAGTACATTGATTCTAGTAATGCTGTTAAATAAATTTTCCCATAGTTTTCCTTTTGTTTGTAATATATCTTCTTTAATTTTTTGGTTATATGTTGATATAATTATTCTATTGATAGAGTGATAACTTAGTGTCTCAAATGAGTTTTACCTAATCTTACTACCTTTTTTTTTTTTTTTTTTTGCTAGAAAGTCAGCTGTTTCATGATTTAATAGCATTCTCAAATACTTAGGTTTTTAGACATTATATCAGATATTATGGATATTATAGCTGCTTTAGTCAGATAACAATACAACTTTTTTCAAATTTATTTATATGATATAGAACTGTAAACATGTAGCCATTCATTGGCAAGATGTCTTAAATTTATTATTTCTAGTGTCATTTGTTTCAGGACACATGAAGTTTCAGGTTTTGTAACTTCTAGCTAAGTGCAGATAGTGTTCAATATCAAACATTTCTAAAGGGTTGATACTTGTTTGAAAGTTTTCTTTTAAGTAAGGAACATTTAATTTTTGTTTGATTTCTTTGACTTTAGTACGAAAACTTTGTTGAGTTTTTAAGCTTACTTGTGATTTTCTTTTTTCCCCAGTTATTATAAGGTACTCTATCTGTTCATATTGTATGATGGCTGCTTTTTCAACGTCAAGGTCAAGTCTTGGATTATTTGTTAAAATTTGTGGAGCAAGTACTGGGGTAGTTTTGACAGCTCCACACATTATTAGACAATGAATTTGATTTTTCAGAATATTAAGTTTTTCTATATTTGCAGTTATTCATATCTCTTCGCAATATTTAAGTGTTCATTTAACATACATCTGTAAAAAATGTTTAAAGTTTGTGTAGTGCTTCCCCATTCCTTGCCTGTCAATCTCTTTAATAGTGGTAATTTTTTCTCAGTTTCTTTTTCTTTCTTTTTTTGCATATATTAATGTGTTTTTTCCATGTATAAAAAAAAAAAATGTATATATCGAGATTTAACTGTATTGGAACACCACAGTGAAGCGAAATAGGACGAAAAGAAATATAGGCACTAGAGAGAAAGAACACTTCAGGCACTTAAGATACAAAAATATTGATAAGTCCGCAATAGCAGCTCATTTCTGGTCTGAAAATCATGAAATTGAAGATAGCACCGAATTACTAAAATACGTACAAAAACATAGTGAATTCGTCATATGGGAGAGAATATACATAGAAAAACATAAAAACCAACTAATGAACTTTGAAATCCCGCCAGAAGAGAATCCCACATTTAAGTTCATCACTAAATCAACACATGGCAGCAGCAACTCCAGAATTACCCACACCACTGGATCAAGCTTTAGTCGCATAAGAGCCGAAGATGCAAAAGATGATTTGCGAAACATGTCCTCAAAATAGGTACGAAAGTGAAGCAGATGTGTAATAAATATGACCCATCTATAAATTAATAATGTATATATTGTTTTGTATAAAAAACAATACCTAAATATTTGGCTTCACATGTTCACATGTTCCTTGGAACATCCATTTTCTCATGTATGAAATTTCAATATTGTCATCAGAAACACAAAACGTTGAAAAAATTGCATTTAACGAACTCAATCAGGTGCTGCAGAAAAATTCTGGTTACAAATAGTGTGTCAAATTTCTAAAAAGCTTTCTGGCAAAGAAACACATACAGTAGAGTAATTCACCAAAGATCTTTTGGTATTTCCCTGAATGTACTATTTTTATACAGTTATATATTTAGAGTATATATTTAGGATGTGGTGCTTTTCTCATGGACCTATGACATCATGTGATGTCAAAAGAAGGTTTTCACAGATAGATGCAGGTGTTTTACATGGAGAAACTATTTTGATTTTCGTGATTATTTGCTTACTTATTTTACTATTTTATTTTCCTTAGAAATCCAGGCTTTACATATAAGCATATTTTGACATTTTGGGTAATGGTGGCAATGCTGAACTGTCTTGCCAGTTTGATAAACTAAAATACAGGATGTGGCAGAAATAATAAAGCTGGTTTGAATAAATCGCTACTTTGAATCTGGCAGGTTTTATGTTGTGAATGTGTGGCAGCATTGTACAGAAGCGAGCATATGTTTTCCGATGCGAGCAAGACTGGTCTACGTGAGGGAGGCGGGTTTCTTATCAATTAGTCGCGCCAGGAAAGTTCAGTTTCCGTATACCTGACCAGCGAGTTCGGCACACAGGTATTTAAGCCTCAATGGGAAATAAAAACAATTTTGCCACATGAAACGTAGGTGGTTTTATATAACTCTACTATCAACCCTGTAAATATCGATTTTAATAATGTTTTCTCCTCTCTCTCGCACACCACACCTCAACCATTTTAATCTGCTTTTCCTCTTTTTAAATACATTCCCTATACTCAAAGTAGTAGTTTTATCTAGAAGAAAATACTTCTACCTTTCATAGGTTAGCGATACTATAATGTTAAACTGCGTGGTATTTAAAATTAATATATAAAATTATTGTTTAAAATTTATATCTCGTTCCAAAAATAAATATATTAATTATTTCTTTGTCACAGTTCTCAAGAACAGCTTATATGAATATACTACGACAAATAATATAGCCACTAAATTGAAAGCTCCACCTGACAGTTACTACGGAGCTGTCAGAGTAGAAGTCCTGAAGAAGCCCCACATAGTTGGGACGAAACGTCGACCATAGGAACATCAAAGACGCGGTCCTACCCGGAAGACCCACTTACAATGGACACCGGCCGCCAAAGCCTACACAATGAACCATAGTCGTCGTCAACTTGCTGTGCAGCGTCATACCAAGATCTAAGTGATCTGCTGCACGCAACCAAGGGGGATACAATCTTTCTTCCCTAGGGAGCATCCTAGACATCACAAGTCCATGTTTCCCAAGAAGCTCCCGGAAGTGAAAACCCGGAGGCTTAGGTTTTACACGGGTGTTCTCATACTGGACGTCGAAGGCGGTGTCGAAAAAGGGTGCAAATGTCGGATGCAAATGCATACTATTCAACCCACAGCCATAATTCCCCAGCAAAACGTACCGCCGACAATGCATAGGTGGTTCTGCCACTTCGGCGTAGAGGTTAACAACTGGGCTAGTTGGGAAAGCCCCCGTAGCTAAACGAAGGCCAGAGTTATGGACTGTGTCTAGTTTCTACAGCGCAGATGGACAAACTGAAGCATAAACGATGCACCCGTAGTCCAGCTTGGATCGGATCAGTGTGCGATACAAGCGAAACAGCACTGCATGACCCGCTCCCCACGATTTCCCACTAAGTATCCGCAAAATATTAAAAGAACTCTCACATCGTGCTTTCAACTGTGCTATATGCGACGACTAGCTAGGCTTTCTATCGAAAACAACTCCGAGGAACCTCGTTTCATCGGCAAATGGTAAAACATGGCAACCTAGTCGGAGGGGTGGTAACCGACTCTTGCGTCGCCAGAAGTTAACGCAGACTGTCTTCTCAGTGGAGAACCTAAAGCCGTTCTTAAAGCTCCAGTCCTGAAGGTTGTCTAAGCATTACCGTAGACAACGCTCTAGGAATGCAGTACGCTGAGAAGTACAGTAGACGGCGAAATCGTCCACAAATAAGAACGGATGAAACACCTCGAGGAACACAGAGATAGAATTAATCGCAATAGCAAACAGTGTAACACTCTGTACCGATCCTTGTGACACTCCGTTTTCTTGGATAAAAAGGTTTAAAAGGATGGAGCCGACCCTTACCCGGAAAACGAGATCGTTCATTAACTCCCTAAGGAACACAGGTAGGCGGCCACGAATATTCCAGCTGTGCAGGGTGCGTAACACACCTGCACGCCAATAAGTATCATAAGCTTTCTCGAGGTCTAAATATATGCCGACGGTCTGACAATTCTTCAGGAAATCGTTCATGATCTGTGTTGACATTGACACCAGATGATCTACTGTGGAATGGCAACGGCAGAAACCACGCTGGATGTTCGTCAGTAGGTTGTAAGTTTCCAGCCACCACACCAACCGCCCATTGAACATGCATTCCATCACCTTGCATAAGCAACTGGTGAGAGAAATAGGGTGGTAGCTGGAAGGCTGATGTCGGTCCTTCCCAGGTTTCAAAATTGGAATGATGGTGCCTTCCCGCCACTTCTCAGGAAAAGTGCCGTCAACCCAGACACGGTTATAGACCTTGAGTGGGAAAGCTTTCCCTTCCGGAGAGAGATGTAAGAATCACACATAGATACCGTCTGGTCCTGGCGCAGAGGGTCGTGAAGATGAAAGTGCATGTTCTAGCTCTGCCAAGGTGAAGAGGCGATTGTAGTCTTCAAGGTTTCTGGAAAGAAAGCAGAAACCTTGAGACTCCACCTGATTCTTAATTGAGATAAACTCAGGTGCATAATTATGTGAGCTAGACACGTGAGCGAAAGCACTGTCAATGGTGTTAGCCATGTCAAACGGATCCACGACTCCTGAAGGAGTTTTCAAACCAGAAATCGGCATGTAAGTCGATTTTCCGGCCACACGCCCTAACCTATCCCATACAATAGAAGAAGGTGTATGGCGATTAACAGACGACACAAAAGCAGTCCAAGATTTCTCTTTGACCTCCTTAATTACTTGCCTAGACCTGGCACTCAGTTTTTTGTAGTGAATCAGGTTCTCCAGAGTGGGGTGGCGTTGGAAAAACCTTAGAGCACGCCTGCAAGCATGGATTGCATTCCAACAATCATCCGTCCCCTATGGTACAGGACGGCGACAAGGACTGGTAGTCGAATGTGGAATAGACCGTTCCGCGGCGGAAAGTATCCGCTCGGTAAGATGGTCTACTAAATCGTTTACAGAGCCGTGTTCCTCGAAATTAAAAACTGCCAACTGGGTGTAAAGGGCCCAGTTGACATTATCGAAATGCCAGGTTGGCAAGCGGGTGGAACACACGTTTTGTGCTAGGAGACTAATGAGACACGGGAAGTAGTCACTGGAATGGAGGTCCAAGATGACGTTCCATTGGATGGACACTGCTAACTGCGGTGAGCATACTGCCAAATCCAGATGCGAAAAGGTGTTGCAGGCATCGGAAAAAACGTAGGTTCGCAGGTGTTCAAGAGAACCAGGTTGTTACTGACCAGGAAGTCGGAGAGAACTCTACCTCTTGCACAAATTCGAGTGGAACCCCAGAGAGGGTGATGGACATTGAAGTCCCCCACCAACAGAAAGGGGGTTGGTTGCCGAACAACCAGATCTTGGAGCATAGTAAGCGATAGGTCGTCTGAAGGTGGAATATAGATGTTGCAGACGAATTGTATCGTCGGCAGTATTACACGTGTAGCAACTGACTGGATGTTAGTGCGTAAAGGTATGTCCTCCACATATATGTCATCTCGGACAAGGACCATAGTGCCTCCATGCGCAGGAATACCCTCTTCAGGAGCAAGAAAACGCCTGAATGGAGTATACCACCTGAGTTGAAAGGAATCCTGTGGGCGTAACTTGGTCTCCTGCAGGCAAACGACTAATGGATCGTGTGTATTAAGCAACAAATCAAGATCTGGGCGATGTGCCCTAAGCCCACGTATGTTCCACTGTAGGAACGCCATTGGAGCGGTAGAATAAAAGGTTAAGGGTTATTCCACCTCATGACGATTTCAAGGGTGGCCGAATCAGTTTACCCTTCTTTTTTGCTTTAGGGCTAACCCCTTGAATGTCCGAATTATCGGGTCGTTTTCTGGTCGTCATCCTGGCAGTGTGGTCCATATCCTCCTGCTCCATCTCCTCCAGGGATGAGGTCCCTTTACCGATGGAGAACTTCGGTTCAAGGGTCCCAAAACGATTGGAGACGAGATCGACGATGATGACAGGCGTCAATCAGAGTCCTCCCCTGAAGACTTCTCAGAGGAAGAAATTCTAGAAGCCCTGGGACTCTTTTTGGCTGGCCGGTTTGCTGGAATCCTTCAGGAAATCGGATTTTTTGTACATAGTCTTAAATTTTTTCGGCGGTGAATCGTAGACAACGGGCTTGTTGGTTTTGGAGGTTGAGGCTTTAGCTGGTGACTGTTGGGGATCTTCTTCCTACTGGAGCGTTAGGTGTCGAAGGTGCAGACCGAGTTGGTGGATTGGCAGGCTTCGGAGTCTGTGAAGGAGTGATGACCTGCGATATTGATGACACACCGATATCGCAGGTTTGAGTGGCGATCTCTCTCCTCGGCACTGGCTTAGCAGCTACAGAGCTATAAGTAGCGGACCGTGGGAGGGATGGTATGTGAGTACGTGCGAGTTTCCGGGCTTCCGAGAAGGACAACTCTTTCACCCGGATCTCTTGGATCACTTTTTCCTAAACAAAGCGCAGGCAATCACGAGAGCTGGATGGGTGCTCTCCGGCGCAGTTCACACATTTAACTGGCGATGAACACGCACCATCGTTCTGTGACATCGCACAGTTAAAACATGTAGGCGCGGCATTACAAAACGCGCTTGTATGCTCGAATCGCTGGCATTTGTAGCATCTTAGCATCTTAGAGGGTTAGGTATATAAGGGCGTACCTCAATTGTCTCGTACCCTGCCCTAAGCCTTTGTGGGAGATCGACTCGATCAAAGGTCAGGAACAGAGTACGGGTAGGCACCAATTCCCACTCTCTCTCTCTCTCTCTCTCTCTCTCTCTCTCTCTCTCTCTCTCTCTCTCTCTATGCTGCACACGGTAAACAGCCGCCACACCTTGGTCTTGTAGGTTCTCCATGATTTCATCACTCTTCATGTCGTCCAAAGCACGGGTTTTGACCACTCCGTGCGAGAAGTTGAGGCTCTTATGGACACTGACGTTCACCGGGTAACTGCCCAACAGGTTTGCCTTCAACATGACTGCTGCCTGGGGGACAGAATGTGCTTCCACCAGGAGCATGCCATTTCGTGAACGAGTACAGGATTTCACCGGACCAGCTATTTTATCCAGACCCTTTTGAATGATGAAAGGGTTCAGTGACAGAAAGTTCTTTCCTTCCTCAGTTCTGGTTACAACTAAGTAGCGAGGACCACAGAGCTCAACTACTTCCTTTACAATTACCTTCACAGTTTTGGTTTATATTTAGGTGCCATTGCGGTAATGTCCTCCACCATTGCAAACATCTCCGATGGCGTGCTCATATCCTGGGTGCCACCCCGACTTAGGTGAGAGTCCTGGCCTGGACCTTGATCACCTCAGGGTCACACCTCCCAGTGTAAAGCCAGAGGGACCCAATCGCCTTCAGGAGTGTAACAGCTCATGCAATGGCCCCTCCTCGAGACTGACCTTTATCAGCGGATACGAACACAGGCCTACATGGTAACAAGGGGCTGGGAATTATGTGTTACCCAGTCACCCCTTGCACTTCCCACTCCAACCACCCACGCTATTTTACCCGTCAGATATGTGTTCAGGGAGGAAAAAGAAAATAAATAAATGGGGTCAAATACTGAAGTGGACCATCGTTTGGGCATTTGAAGGAACACTCTCACCTCACGGAGGAACCCAGTCGAGAGATTACACCAGAGCATCTTCTTCCAGTTTTCAGGGTTACTGATGGACCTTCTCAGCAGCCGTAGTAGTCCTGGGGCACAGCAAGTCCCCGCCGTACATCACCCCATCAGTCAGTCCCCTACTTCCTGTTGCCCACCCCTCAAGACGAGGACCACAGAGGTTGGATTTTGAGGGGCTTATTAGCAGTGAATGTAGAAAACACAAAATAGAAAAATCCAAAATACATCAAAATAATCTTGTTGGTTCCTTGTTGGAGTCACCAAATATGGGGAAAGGTATACCTAATCAAATACAAGTGTTTTCCCACAAAATAGGAGGTATTATTCTAGCATGTTTACATGCAAACATACTTGTACTTTAACTATATAAAGTTTTGATAAAGCTAAAAAGATTGAAGTATATCTAACAAATTTCTAGCTGCCTTGCATACAACCTGGGAGTTAAGGTATTAAAGAGCCTTGATACAGTAGTATTACTATTATTTATTATCCAAAAGAAGTAACCCTATTTTACCAGTAAGGTATGTTAGGTTCTAGTTACAAAAACACACAAATACAAATATCAAAATAACAGAACATGATAATTATAACGTTTTAAAAATTTGGCCAATAAAGTGCTCAAAGGCTGAAGTGCAAATTTTTTTTAAAGAAATACATTAAACAACGGTGTTTGAAGATCTGTATTACAATATGAAAGATGATTAGGTGAAAAGTACTTGCAGTTTACATGATCATTAACAGTAGGAAAAAATAAATTTCGAGCAATTTGTCCTTTATTGCTGTTTATCCAAGTGCTGGTCCACATCTCAAAAATTTATTTTTTCAATGTTTTTTTTAAATATTGATTCATTAAATAATCTGATATACCATAGAGACTTAAAATTCTTCTAAATTTTAAAATAAACAATACTTAAGAATTAATACACAATGTTGCATATAAACTGAAAGTTCGTAAAATTTCCATCTCCCTTGTAATGTTTCAAATACTAATAATGAAAATAAAATACTTACTGGAGCTGGATTTTCCACATCCATCTGCTTTGATGTTGGTGTAGGAGAACTTTTGCTAGCTCTTTTTGAGGCACCATCAAAAAGTGAAGATCTAGTTATTTGGTTAAATGCTAAGCTGTGCCGCACTGCAAATGATTCAATTGCATCACCCTGTGCAGCCTTCATTAATGGTGTCTGAGGGGGGAAAAAAAAAACCTCAATCAAACTACTATATACCTGCCTTCTAAAATGCCTATATATTTAGGTATATATTTAAGCCTGTATTTAAAATTCTTTTGAAAAGATGTCAGTTCTATTTGTCCATGTGTTTAGTAGTCCAAATGCTCTTTCCATTCTCTATTTCTCTATTTCTCTCTCTCTCTCTCTCTCTCTCTCTCTCTCTCTCTCTCTCTCTCTCAATGTTTATTTTATGACAACTTGTTACCTAAGAGAAACTGTCTTATAGTAGCCAGTAGGGCTGAACTTTTATACATAAAAAGATGTTATCTACATTACAGTAAAATATAGGGTCATTAAAACAGAGTAAATTTGCAGGCTCTGTCCACTGCTGGCAGAGATGCACTAAAATATTTACCTCACAAACAGGGAGCATATATCCCATTGTTTGATTCAATTTAACTAGGCCTATTACTTTTCTATCACTTATTGCACACCAAACTTCAATTTTCAGGTTATAGTGGGTTGTTTCACATGATTGTTAATAAAGTTGGAAGCTTTGGGTTCGATGTTAAGACAAGAGATATTCTAGATCAATTTTAACAGAAAATAGACTAGATGAAATTGGTGCTAGTTTAGAGTGATTGCTTTGAAAATTCTAAACGAACTAGTTTTTTTTTTTTTTTTTTTTTTTTTTTTTTTTTTTTTTTTTTTTTTTTTAAATTTACATCCTCCAACGTTAAGTCATATCAGACGGTGAATGAATTGCGTGAAATGATGCTCAAATGAGTCCAGGGTCCATGGAGCTTAGAGTTACCTGACATTTGTCTTGAAGGATAAGGGAAAACCCCAAAAAACCTTATCAAGGTAACTCACCCTGACCGAGATTCGAACTCGGGACCTCTTGTAAACAAACTAGTGAAATTAACATGTGATCAGGGTGAGTTACCAGGATAAGGCTTTTTCCAGGGTTTTCCCTTAGCCTTAAAAGATGAATGTCAGGTAACTAAGCTCTATGGACCCCGGGCTCATTTGAGCATCATATCATCCATTTCAGTCATCGTCCGATATGACTTGACGGAGGATGTAAATTAAAAAAAAAGTGTACGCAGTCAATATTGGGTGTCAGAGAAACCAAACAAGTGTAACAGAAAAATCCAGAACCTTCATTTTGAGAATTACAAATAGACTCAGTGACTTAGCAGATAACACATTAATTTACTTCTTTTCTTTGTTTTAAAATATTTCTAATTATGAATTGAGGTGGCAGACAAATTTGAAAGTTTTAAAGAGCATACATAACTAATAAATTATTGAACACTCAAACTTCATCTGCAAAACTGGAGAGGATATTTCTTCAATAGTGTTTTGTACTTAATGCTAACAGAAATAATCTTTTATTTTAAAAATCAAAGAAGCTACTGCTCTTTTTTTTTTTTTTTTTAGTTAATTGATGGAAATTAATCATTTCTTCACACTAGCCATATATAGGCTAAGGTCTTTGATAGATAGAGCCAACATGAAAAATGCCCACCTCGGTAGCGTAGATGGTAGCAAGTCTGATGGTAGCAAGTCTGCCTCACATTCAAGAGGTCCTGAGTTCGAATCTCGGTCAGATGAGTTACCTGGATAAGGTTTTTCCAGGGGTTTCCCTTATCCTGAAAAACGAATGTCGGGTAACTAAGCTCCATGGACCCTGGGCTCATTTGAGCATCATTTCACCCAATTCATTCACCATCCGA
This sequence comes from Mantis religiosa, assembly GCA_030765055.1. Classification (NCBI taxonomy): domain Eukaryota; kingdom Metazoa; phylum Arthropoda; class Insecta; order Mantodea; family Mantidae; genus Mantis; species Mantis religiosa. Next base: position 152,181,323 of record CM060950.1, on the reverse strand, counting down.
TATGACCTAACGTTGGAGGACGTAAGTTAAAAAAAATTCAATGCAGGGTTCAAATCCCGGCTGTGGCATTCAATTTTTTATGTTGACTCTATCAAAGCTACTGCTTGTTTATTACTCACAGAAAATGAAAAATAGTGTGTGCAATGATATTTATTGACTAGACAATGTAAATTACTATTATTACTATTATTATTACTATTATTATTATTATTATTATTATTATTATTATTATTATTATTATTATTATTATTATTATTATTATTATTATTATTATTACTACTAAAACTATAGAATGCAGAGCTCAGGTTAAATTTTACACAAAAATCTGTTTCAAAACCTTATGGAGGCAACATTCTTATATGAATGTTTTGTGTGAAAATATTATTAGAAGTAAATCAGAAAAAGCTAATTTTCTACAAAGAATAAAGTGAGCAGATGGTTTTATTTCATATCAACAAGTGATACCTTTTATAAAGCATAATAATTTAAAGTAAATATATTATTTATACATTATTAATAGCTGATTTAATGTGAAGCTCCATATTGTATGTATTAAATGCATAATCATTAAAGATTTGGTTAGCATAACTAAATAAAATTGTTGTATGTCACAACTTAATAGGACTGAAGTAACTGATGTTTAGTTTGTTAAAAGCTATAAATAAGTATTTTAAATTAAATTTTATATGTAAATTATGTATAAAATATAGAATTGTAACTTGCTTGCTCAATCCTGGTATCAAGTAGTACATTCACATAAATTAATACTTGAAGCATATAGTAAAATTGATCTAAGTACCATATGTGTTTACAGTGACAAATTATAAAATATTATAACATGTATTCAGCAATGTGTGATAAACGTTTGCAAACTACTGAGCATACATTTTTCTTCAGCACTCATTTTAGGGAAACTGAGAATTGGTATGAAGAAAACAGCCTATGTTTTTGCAGTATTGTCAACCAAAGAAACCATAATTCAGCAGAATTACACATAATGTGAACATACAAGTGCAAAGCAAAAGTGAGGTATGTGGACAAACAATAAATTGAAGATGGTACGATTAGTTATACAATGTTTATCAATCGCACAGGATGCAGCGAAAACAGTGACCCATTCTAACATTTTATATAAGCATAAAGAAATAAAATCATACATTATTGGTGTACAAAGTTTGAAAGAACACTTCTTACAACTGTTGACATATCAATTTTTATAAATATGTTCTTCAGGTATCCATCACTGTTTCCAATGCAATCTTCTGCACAAGCACACACATTCATTACCTTGTGAAGATTGTCATCTGTAATGACCTAAATTTCAGCATGAATGTTGTTTTTTAAGTCCTGAATAGTTGCTGGCCTATTGGCATACACCTTGGATTTGAGAAACCCTAAAAAAGAGTAATCACACGCTGATAAACCTGGCAAATGGACTGCCAGTTAACATTACCATAGTGAGACGCTCAAGAAGCATTCTCTGCAAGACTGTTATGGACCCTCTAGCTGTATTGGTGGTTGTACCATCCTGTTGAAAACACAACTGCATATGGATATTTTTATGACGCATTTCCTGCTTTAAGAACTATTGAAATATAACCTATCAATATGATGCTACAGTGACACTGTCACCTGTGTCATTCTAAGAACAAATAAATAGATAAAAAAACAACATGTTATTTCGATGATTGCTTAACATCCCTGTCAAAATGAGCAGGAGTTCCATTATGCTTGCGCCACATCCAGTATTCATAAATGAAGAACTTCTTCCAGAAACTCAAGAGCACTTTAACAATTAATTGGCAGTGTACATACCTATTTAACTGCAGATAAGATATGTGCTGAAAAGTGATCTGAAACTGTAGGAGTTCAAAAGGACATTAAATGTTTGTTGATAGTCCCTCTCAGCAGTTGTACGAGATTTGTTGAATCCCACAATTTCATTTTGCACTAGGCATTAGACCTATATACTTTCATGTTCAATTTGTCCACCAGTTCATGGCTCCTGGCAGGAATGCGATTTGTGTAAACATTTTAGGTACTCAGCTCTATCTGAAACTAGAGACGTGGTTCTGGTTGCGATAACGACAACAGTACCAATCTTGGAATGTGCATTTACGCCAGATTAAAGCACAGAAGTCGCTCAAAATATGGAATCAGCTCACCTGAAGTGAAGTATCAGCTCTTCTTCAGATCCAGATTCATTTTCACTGCAGAGGAGGAAGAAGAATTGCTGCTCTTATCTCTCAAAGAAATCACAATGCTGTCGATGTTTTCAATTACTCCATCTTTCTCCCAGTAATCATTTTCAGGAACTTTCTACATGTTTACAAAAACCCTTCCAGTCTGTTTCGGTCACAAGTGATATACCTTCAAACATTATATCACACAATTTCTGTAAGGATAAGTCGCCTGTTACATTCCTTTCTCTGTTAGTTTCACATTGTCCCAAGCTAGTTCTATAGGATTTAGATCACACATATACGACGGCTAACTAACAACATGTGGCCCAATGAAACAAAAAATGCATCTAATTTAAAAACTTTCTCTTTGGATTTTGGTTTGTTTCAATCAGTTTGTAGAAACTGTTTTGCTCATAGAACTGTCATACTGGACCCCTCTGTACAACCACAATAACATAGCAGATTTCACAGCACTCCTAGGCGAGTTTTATCCCCTTCAGTACCAACACCACAACAGAAGTGGGAAAATTTCTTGGATCCATTTTTCAAAGTTTACGTGGTTCATTTGTTCATAGTAGTCACCTGCAATTGTCCTGGCCTTCTAAATGAGAACCAAGTTTTCCAGGAACCTGTTTATGTTAGCTGTATGAACTATTATCGAACTATTGCCTGCATTCATTTTAGCATGGATGCCAAATTCCTCCTCACTTTGCCAGCACTTGCCAAAAGTGATGTCACTATCCCCCCAGATTTCTTCAATATAGAAAATACTTCTCCCATTTTCTCGCAAATGTTTTATTTTGATCAAATAATCAAGCTATTGTCACCCAATTAGCGGAAAGCACAACCAACGACAGCTGAGTAAGGGGCCAGAGGCAGCCAAGCCACACCCACTCATTAGTCTCTGTCACTAACTGAGCGGATGATTAGAGAAGTGTCACTTGTCGCTGGCCGCCTCTTCACCCCCTTCCACCTCCATCTGGAACCTTCACGGTGATTCACGGAAACTAGAGGCTTCGAGATAACGGCGATATTCCTATAAAAAGGGCTGCAGTGAGTGAATTGAGTCAGTCAGTCAGTCAGTTCTTGGCGAGCAGCGTAAGAGTGCAGTGCTAGTGTACGGACGAGAAGACTGTGTACGTGCATCGGAGGATTGTAAGTAATTGCGAGAGCAAAGTGGAATTGTAACGGACGAACTGGTGAATCATAATTGTGTGTATTACGTAATTCTGTGTAATTGGCAAGTGTTTAACTAAGTCGGTGGAAATAAAGAACACTTTTGAGTGGTGCAATTGGACTTTTCATTTCACGAACCCACAAAGTCACACTATTAAGCAACGATGACAGCATTCTATAAAGTACCTCAATTTTTTTCTGAGATTTCCTCCATTTAAATCCCAGCTCTGAAATTACTTTCCAAAGCGAACTTTAGCTCCATGAAAAATTTAACTTCTCTCGAACAAGAGGTAGCAATTTATTTAGAGTAGGAACACGCTTTTCTACAAGGCAAAAGTCATGTATAATTCTCCAAATCATAAAGCTGTTAAGATCATCCACATTCAGTACAGAGTGTGCAGGTCTTGTTTTTTGGTGTTCCCCTGATGTCGTTAGAACACACTTTCCCCCACTTGCACATAAATCTTGCATATGTGTGCAAGATTTTTCTTGCATGTTTGCATGTTGCCATGTTTCCTTGATTGTTCTTTCCAAAATCCCTCTATAAACAGCAGCTCTTGCAGTTGCTTGACTTGCTGGAAGTTTTACAGACTTAATCCTAGCTTCCTCGTCATATCCCTCAATCACTTTCCTAATTACTTCCTTACCCTCAGAATCTATCACTCTTTTTTTTCTTTACTTTTGACATAACACTAGTGACTCTCACAATTTTATAACTGAAACTAAGAGAAATTAGCAGTGAATAAACATAGTGCTAGTAACATTCGAGTAGGTTGGCAACATCTGAAGCAGAACAACATTTGCGTAAATGTTCATGAAACTCAGATTAGACTATCTGAATGTCTCTACTCTCCCCTTCATTCCCCTAGGGCCATCAGTTCGTGGAGAGACAGTAGATGCTGTTGGGTATCACTCCTTTGCATCCATAAACAAAACCTATGGCACACACTGTCCCTTAAAGTTAATTCTCTCTAGTAAATTTAACAACACTGATCAGTGCATGAAACTGTTTGTGTGTGGTGTTGCTACCTTCCTTTGCTTTGCATGGCTACATCACATGTAAATAGCAGCAACTCAGGGAAGTTTTATCAATGATGTAATAGCTCTTTATTGAATTTGATCTACTGCAAACAATATGAACTCAAAGACCATACATATCCTATATCAAAGTTCTTGTCTGAACTTCTCTGTAACACCTGAAAGTTTTCTCTAACACCTTGTTTTTGTAGACTAATGAAATTAATAAATACAATTATTTTTCATAACCACAAACTTTAGGTCTAACGATTTGCTTCTACAATTTTTTTACGACTTTTCATCTTAATAACAAGAGTGACAGGTGATGTGTGCATATTTAGAGCTATAAATCATTATAAAATTGCTATTAAATCTATCTTAAAATTATATTTCAATAACAATCCATAATAAATAAAACTTACTGTTATCCATTATTCAAATTATATATGACCATTTTATCACTTTCTTGAATGTATACTACTTTCTCTTGTGCAAGTCAAAATACCAATAACTTCAAGCACTTTCTAACTTTGCTCGCTTTTTATCACAGTTTTCATTGAAAATATGCCTTAAGACCTATTCACTTTTTGTATCCTTTCCCCAAAAATTACAATTTGAAACAACTATCATCTCTACTCAATAGAAAGCACAGAAAGAAGTAGTGGAGGAAGTAAAAATTTGTATCAAGTAATCTTGCCTTTGACAGCTCCAGATGATAGGGGTTGCAACCTATTATGTCTTTCAAATGGGAAGAGTTCTGGACTGCTTCCAATCAGATGCGTTAGCATGCTCAGCATTACCACCTCGTTACCCCCAATATTTTCATATTTCCCTCTCTCTCGCACATTATCCTAGACCATGGCGCTAAACATAAGAACCCAAATTTAATTTTCCACTTTTATAATGCAGATGTTGAAATCACAATTGCAACAGGATATTCGCATATTATGTACTGTCATTGTCACTGTCTTTGTCATTCAAGTATTATAAATTTATGATGATAGGCTCCAAAATCTTGTCACGTGCTATTTCTTTCCAAAAGTCGTCTTCTTGTAGTTTATCTGCATGTCTCACGCAGTGTTCCCAGTCCTGTGTTATCTTGTCAATTTCTTCGTAAATAAATCATTCAAGGTCAGTCAGTTTAAAATTATTATTTATATTTGCAACATAATCTGAGGCCACATTAACTCAATTGGATTATACTGGCAGTGTAAATGGGGAAAATGGATTACCTTGTGTCTCATTTTAATTTCAAGTTGATCCAGCTGATACACTTTTTCCTAATTTTTAAACGAAGAACATATGATTAATACTGCTTTGAATTCTCTAAAGTAAACAGACACTACAAACCATTCATAAACAAACATAATGTGACGACTCACATTCTGCCAAGCCAGCAGGAAATGTACCGTTTGCTCTCTCTCAAATTTAAAACTTTGGCTTATTCAAAATAATTCTTTTATCACGTCATGTCAAAGGTTTACGTTTCAGTTCTGAGTAATTACAAGTATATGTACACGCATATATGCCAACCAATAATGATGTTCATTACAGTGCTAATGTTGCAATGCTTTGATATAATACATTGTTATTTCATTTATTTGTAATAGAACTATTTCAGCTAAAAATATCAGGTTTTTATGGTTACGTTAGACACATTACTCCCTCCTTCTTCATGGATTGCTTGTTGCAAAATTTGAATTTTGTCTTAGTGCAAATAGTATTTATTAGACGTGGATTCAGGTGGCACTTGTCACACACCACTTATGGGGAATGCAGTATGACAACCCGCAGGACTCTGATTGGTTGCTCACCTAGCAGCGTTCAAGGACAATCATCATCCCATTTGAAACACATAATAGATGGTAAAATTGTAAAGTAGCACTGATTTTCAACACCTGACTAAATAGGTACATGGAGATTAAAGGAAAAAAGTACATTTGTGGAGCAAAGGTCTTGCAAGGGACTATTAAAATGCGGGACTGTCCTTTGATGGGTGGTCATGTTTCCTTAAATTCTCTAAATTCATTAATATCAAAACACTGAAATTTCTGAATTTCAAATTCCCCTGGTTTAGAATTAGATGGGCGGTCATGTTTCCTTAAATTCGCTACATTCATTAATATCAAAACACTGAAATTACTGAATTTCAAATTCCCCCTGTTGTTTTAGCTTAAATAAAAAACCAACTTCTATGATTTGTTACAGATCTATTAGCATCATAGTTTTTTAATACTGCATCTTTTGAATAAACAAGGTTGTTCTTACCTCCATTAGAGCAAGGTACTGTTTCGTGTTTTTACCAGAGAAAAGTTTTCTAGCAGCAACAAATGCTGACAAACACTCCACCAATAGTTCACATGAGGCAGAGTTCAGCATGGGAAGCTCCTCAATCAGATGTGAATTTAAGGCCTCATAATTGCATTTTGTAGCAGCTAGCTCTTCTTGTATCTGAAAGAATACAACTGCCATATTTATAGATTTTATTTAACCCTTTAAACAAGCAAACACTCTTGGGTCAGCCTTGGATTTAACTGAAATCATATTTAATATGGGTGTTGTACTTGAACCATCAACAATTTAACTGCAGAACAGTTTGTGAATATTGCCATGCCCAGGATTAGCCTTGCTTTACTTGGAAGCTCAAGAATGGCTGATTTTCAGTTTTGACATTAGGAAGAGTTTAGAGGCTAGGACTAAAGGTTCACAAAGCTAAGAAACCATATTTACTTCTAACTGTAAGTATTTATTTACAGGCAGATGGCAATTTATCAAAAGACTTTCATTATGAGGCAATCTGACTGGCAGATCCAAAACTGAGTTTTCAGTGGTCACCAAGCAAATAAAGGGTGTGGCACCAAAGGAGTTTGGCTGAACTCACCATTAATGCATGTTTAGAGTAATTTAGTGAGTGTGACATCAAAATTAATTGAAAAACTATTTGTAGTCAGTTTTTAACACTTTGTTACTTACGTTTTTATATTGAGGGACTAGTTTTGGAAGCTGTTGCTTCCATTATCAACTTTGAAAGTCTATCGTCTGTTATCATCTGCTCTCTCCACCACCAGAGAGAAGACAACAGATAAGTTGGACTTCCAAGGTTGATAATGGATGTAATGGCTTCTGAAACTAGTCCCTCAATAATATAACAATTTAAGTGACGAAATGTTCAAAATCGACTATAAATAGTTTTTCAAATAGTTCACATGGTTCATCACAAGGAAAATCAGCCAATCAACTTTCACTTCCACAACCATGTTCCTATCTAGCACATCACAAAATTTCAAGTCATACTACAAAATTACATACTTTATAATACAGGTGAACTATTTTCATATACGAATTCATAAAGCTTGCAAAATATTATTTAGTTTTATTCATGACAAGCAATGCTTAGGAAAGCATTAAGCTTCTCCTGACTTAATAGTTATGATACAGCAACAATGAAAGCACTTCTTATCCTTAACAGTTCTGAAACATAGCTGTAAAAGTAGTAAACTCTTGTGTCTAATGTGAGATATTCTTCTCCCAACTGCTGGCAAATTTTGAAACATTTAAAATTTTAATTTTAAAAAAGGTTAAGATATGTTGTAAAGCTTGAAGCCTTGTCTTTCAGATTCAACATTTTATTTTTGCTCAGAAATTTCTTTCCTCAAGAATATAACAAAAATTGAAGAACAGAACCGTCTTTTTTTATTATTTTTCCACTGAAAAGCAAAAATAAAATTATTTTATTCCCTTTTACAGTCAAAAGTCATAAAATATGGATTATGTAAAGCACGTTATGAATTCAGCTAACGTTTCCTACAAACTGTGATTACTATTTTCAAATTTGAAATCAAAGTATAATAATAATGAAAAGTAAAATATAAAGCATGAAAGAGTAATCTAAGATCTAAGTTAAGGATTTCTTCTGTGTAATTATATATATAGGATGTTAATGAACTATACCAAAATATTTTCACAAGTGGACATAGCTTAAATAATTTGAAATATTTATTGCTTGTTGGTTCAAATGTGAAAGTTATGGCTATAAGTTTCTAAAGTGCCAGTATGCCACTGCTAATGATGACACCACTTGAGTTCACAACACACGAAACTGAAGAGAAGTGTCAGAGCATTCCCTCTGGTGCAATGGTTATGACAGTGTTTTAGTGAAAGGTAAACATGTTCGAGTTACCATTTTTTATATATTTTGTCTAAGCTTTTAATTCCTAAATGTAATTTCACCTTGTCAGTGCAATTAATTACAATTCTTTCTAACAAAGGTTGAATACTGCTTAATGCTTTCACATGCTGTACATCTAAATGGGAGGTGGTTTAAAGAATGAACAAACTTACGTAAAATAAAAAGTAAATGCAGCTCTTTACATCAGGTTTACAGGAACTGCTCAAAATGGGAACCTGCATTTTCAATGCAAAGTTGACAGCAGCGAAGGAACGACTGCTGTATTCTAACAGCCCACTAACTGGTGTACTAAATCAAGGAAATCAGTGTTTTTTTTAATTTACGTCCTCCAATGTTAAGTCATATCGGACGGTGAATGAATTGGGTGAAATGATGCTCAAACGAGTCTGGAGTTCAAGGAGCTTAGAGTTACCTGACTTTCGTCTTGAAGGATAAGGGGAAAACCCCGGAAAAACCTTATCCAGGTAACTCACCCTGACCGAGATTCGAACTCGGGACCTCTTGAAGGTGAGGCAGACATTCTACCATCTACGCTACCGAGGCGGGCCCAGTTTTCGGTGTTACAGATTGGGCCACTACAACAGTTTCACAAACACCACTAAACTAGGCCACATGATGCAAGAAGGTAGTAAATCATTACACAGTGTCACACTGGCGAATGATTAGTTCAAGATTTGAGAGATCTTTGAGGCATTAAATCTTGAGAATGCCAATAACGAGCTACTAAGAATCAATATTTTTATACCTGGGAAGCAGTTTTAAGGACATTCTAATCCAATAATTTCACCCACCTTGTTTAAATAGCAACTTATCAGCATATGATGCCAATTAGGTTTAACACAATTAACTGTGATATATTTAGCCACAGGCCATGTGTTGCCTACTCAACTTGCTTATATTAGTCACGTCTACAATCACTGAAATTATTTTGCTGTAGTTCATTAACACCCTGTACTAGCACACACATGCACGCACACACAAAATATAAAACTTAAATAACTTGAATTTCAAGGTATTGTAATGCAGCAGCTATACCTAAGGTTATCAGGAGTTTGGTGGCAAGCAGTAGGCAATATAAACAAGATATAGCGCATGCTGACCCAGTGTAAACTAAATAAGGTGTATACTTGCCCATCAAAAACATAAGGTGCATGCTTGCCCGGCATAAAAAGGATAAGATGTGTACTTGCCAAGTATAAACAAGATAAGATGCATGCTTATGGCTATATAAGAGAGGGCTTTCTGAAATAAGGCAATTTTGCAGCAAAGCAAGGGAGTCAGTCTTTCAGTGAGGAAGTCTTGCAAGTGATTTGCATACTCAGTCTTGTGGAGTCTGGCAAAGTGATTCTTGCATGAGAGGAAGCCTGATGAGTGAGGAAGTCTCATGGAGTCTTGCGAGTAAGGAAGTCTTGCAGAGTCTTCTGAGTGGGTCTGGCAAAACAAGTCTTGCACTGTTTGTGGGCGAGTGAGTAGGCAAGTGCAATGAAAATCACAGTTCTTTGACAGAATTAGTGATGAACAGTTAGTAATGCTACTGCACTGTATATGGAGAATGACTTGGGTTCAACTTCCAGATAGTGAACTGTCCAGAACAGAGGCTTGTTTGGGCATATTTTGCTATGGCATGGAATTGCAAAATAAGGCATGGAAGAAAGTGGCAGTGACAATTGAACTAGTTCACATTAATGAAGTAATCGAGTAAACTACACAAATGCTTGACAAAAATTGAATAAAATTATTGAAGTGCGAATTTGGAAAACTGGACCACAGTCACAGTATTCTTGCTGAATATTATCAGAATTTCTGTCAAGCTAAAAATCAAATTTAACATTTTCCTTTTCATTAAATTTTTTTTATTAGAATAATGAAAAGGTGAATCATGAAAATATTTAGTTGGCAGCACACTTAATAGCTGCAGATGAGATGTCTATTCTCTTGTTCCTTTTCCTTTCACTATCACGGCAGAAAGGATGGCTTGGCCACAACTTAGTATGCTTTATGCACATGTTATCTCCCTAGCTATAACTCTGACAATCAAATTACCAATACAGAAAAAAACCTACTCTGTGTCGTCTGTGTCTGCAGCCAATCACCAATTAAATTATGTAAGCAAGTGCATCTGAGTAGCCATGAAAAGAAATATACAACAGAAAGCCATGAACTGATAATTCCATAGTAAGAGACATGGATAATTAAATCTTCTCAATTGGCAGAAAATGGAAATTTTCAACATTTCCAAACATCTGTCAAATGATGAAATTGTGCCAAAGGGTTATATGGTGGAACAATTAATCTCCTTGAGATTCAATGATGAAACTCTACAATGGATAGCCTAATCAATGTATTTAGTTGCATAAATCTTTTTCCAAACTCTGTTGCAGTCACTACATGGACTAAAGCAATTTTATTTCCCTTCTAAGGAGTTTTTCCTTTAAAAGCACATTGTCATGGCGAACTTTTCCAGCTGTGTGTATAGTTTATATTTCTCTACTACAGTTGAATTACATGCCAATGCCTTTTAGTTTAATAATTGATTACTTCCCTTTTGGCGACTTTTTAAATTAAAGTAAAATAATCTAAATAATGAAATTACTTTCCAAAAGTAAGTTTAAGTTGCAGTCTTCTACTTACAAATGAGTTTACCTATTTACTAGGAATTGGATGGCCCATATATTTCTGATGATACTGTGATGTTAATTGTAAGCAAGCTTGACATTTTAATAATCATTAGATATTTAACAGGAGGATGAACAGGAGGGACATACTCCTACCTGCACCTAAACCTATGTTTATTATATGGTTTCCTCAATAAATAATAGGAGTCCATAAATTAGATTTCCACTAAATATAATCTCATTTGGGTAAAAAATTCAAATTGATTGTATCTATTCACTTCTATTGCTTCACACATTCTGCACATTGCGTTTTCTGAAAGCTTCATCTGCAGCTGTTTTTAAAAATTCATATGACCAATAATCAAACTCGTCATGTGCCTCCTCTGCTTCATACTTAATTTTTGAGCTGCAGTACTTCTTCTACGACATGGCTGTTGCATCATTAGTTTTACAGGTCACTGCTTTTGGATATATGTTGTCTTTGAATCCAGTTTAATACTTCGTCTCGGATATTACCAAATTTATGGCAATGACAAGATTGTGGTCCTATAAATGGGGTCTATACTCTCATTTTAGCCAGCCTATCTGAATTTTCATTTCCAATCACGCCAGCGCGGCCAGAGACTGCCTAACAATCTCTGATAATACCTACAGTATCATCTGTCTGTGAGTAAATCCACATATTACATTCGTGTAACACCTATCCTTACTTCCACCAAAAGCCCTGATGGCCTGGAACATTGTGGTCAAAGCTCCCAGAATAACACTCTCCAGCCTGGAATGTTTTCCATATGCCCGCTCCTGTTCCAACTTTTGTTTCTGATCCATCAGTGAACCATACAAGTCTCTTAATCTGTGATAAGCCTCCAGTACTCTCACTTTCAATTGTATCATTGAAGGACTTGCTGGAACAAGATTTTTTGGCATTTCTGCAACTGAATTTGTCCTTAGAGCAACTAACATTTTAGTATGATAGGCTCAGATATACTGTAGGTTTCAGTTGCCTCCAGTCTTGAATCTTTATGTTCCAGTCATTGCCTTAATTTTTGTCCATAAGTGCAATACGGGCAAATTAAACAAATTCCATTCCAGCTATAGGTATGCTGTAAATTCCACTGATTATGGTTAATCAGGCTAACTCTGTATCTTCATGACCATAAAGAGACATCAAATGTGCATGCAGTCCTATGATTTAGGAAGAGGCCTAGGTAAGTAATACTCTTTCAAAAGAAGGACAAGAAATGTTGACTATGAAACCATCAGAAAAGTATAAACTTGAAAGAAGCGTAGGGACAGTGAAGCACAAATTAGCACAAAAGTGAATCGAGAAGACATTGACACATTGCTTCACTCACACTGCTTATTCACAGGACATGTTTCAAGAGCTTTTGCTCTTATCATCAACTGGTACTCGATTAGTGCAAATTGTAGTGGTTTCCTCTTTCTCCGTATTGTCAATAGATGGCGTATTGTACTTGTCAAAGACGTCCGGTGGTGGAGTTTCAAAATTCATGACTATGACGATTTTAATGAAATGAAATGTGTAGTGTTTAATGCCCGCTTTTACTACATACGGCACCGCAGGCGATAACACTGATGATACATGAGATGAAGATGGAGCAACGGTGGAATGAGATGGCGGGGGAAACCGGAGATCCCGGAGAAAATCCGCCCCGGCGCCGTGTTGTCCACCACAAATCTCACTTTGCGGTCGCCTGGGATCGAACCTGGGCCGCGTTGGTGAGAGCCAAGCGGTCTAACCACTGAGCCATGGTGTAGCCTTTTGTTAATGAAGATTTTTTTCCCATACGGAAAGGTCTATGGGGTGATTAACGTATTTTATTAGAGACACATTGCTTTACTCACACTGTTTATTCACAGGACGTGTTTCAAGAGCTTTTGCTCTTATCAGCTGGTACTCGATCACTTTTGTCCATCAGAAAAGTTCTTGGCCTATCACTGGAAAAGCAAAATTATTGTTTTAAAACATCCAGTAATGCTCTAGCATTGTTATCCCATCCTTGTAAAATTTTTATGGAAGCTCTGGAAAAATAGCAATATACGGCTGCAATCACCTTATGGTTTGAAGAAAAAACCTTGAACTTTGGGAAGAAGTGAAGTCAGAGAGTGCCAGATCCAGGAAGTACAGTGTACAACAATTTGTAGTACAATCCTTCAGTTGAAATTTGAAAGTAATGAGTCAGCACTTCAAACACAAACATCACTAAAAATATCCTTACTTGGACATGTTTCGAGGAACATGTTTGTCCCTATCATCAGCAGTTATTCGACTCTTCGGATAACTGCTGATGATGGGGACAAACTGTTCTCCAAAACATGTCCAAGTAAGGATATTTTGAGTGATGTTTGTGTTTGATGTGCCGACTCTCACTTTCAAATGATAATACCTTTTCTCTCAAAGTTGTGAGATCTAGCCTGATTTAGAGGATCATAATAGTAGTCTCCGGTATTTGTTCTAACCTTTTCATGATAATCAGCAAAACACCTTTAGTACCCTAAAACACCAATATTATGATCTTTCCTGGTGATAGAAATGACTGCCTTCTTTGGCACTGAACACTAGTTCTATACATAGCTTTGATTGCTGTTTGGATTTTTGTGTGTGGTGATGGATCAAAAAGAAATGTATTCAAATTTAATTGTAATGAATCAGGAAACATGTCAATTTTGTTCCTGAAGTTCTTAATGCACATTCTTTCTTGATCTGCCTCCATCTTGCAAAAAGCTTTCTCATTCTTAGATATGCCTAGAGCCCCTGTAATTTTACACATCTGGGCCTCTTATTGTGCGCTTAAAAAAATTGCAGTTGTGGCATATTATGGTTAATATTCAGATGGATCATCATCTTGGTTGGTGCATCCAAGTTTAAACTCCAAGTTCCACTTTTCCAACATCAAAAATGAAGGCAAAGTCATACACTTGAACTCATTTGTATAATTTAACAACCAGGGATCGCACATGTCTTTTTGGCAGATGAATCGTATGATGAGCTCAGTTTGGTATTCTGCACTGCTCTATATAATTCCCTATAGTTTAAGTTTTTTCTAGTAAATGTCATTTGAGTACATCTGGAATGAAATACTCACATTGGGTGTTTGAAATTCTGCTCAGTATGATGTGACCAACTGTGTTACAAGCAAGAAAAAACAATTTCATCTTAGTACTATTTCACTTGCCTTAGTAGCCATTATGGCAGCAAAAAAATCTGCATGGGTGATGATAGTTTGAGTTAACTGATACAAAGTGTATTAGAGGGTGACAATTGAAAATGGTGATTTTTCTGAATATGAAACAGTTTTAAAAAGGTTCTAGTGATACTGATAGTGAATCTAATGTAAAAAGCAGTGAAGAAAATAATTAAGAAGCAAATGATATGGTAGGCCCTTCAAAACCCATTCCATTACTATGCAGTTATTGGAATTGGACTAAAACTGACAATCCCATTCTTTAATCTTTTACTGCAAATGTAGCATTTGTAAAGACTTACTGAACAAACATACTCAGAGATGCTGTATGCACTTTCAATTTTTTCGGAATATACTACATCTTTGTTTGACAAAATGTGTGACAAAACCAATGCTTATGCAATGAGGCAGTTAAACAATCCCCACAGAAAGGTTTGAAAGACAATGGCAAATGGTCTGAACAATTGTAGAGGAAATTAAGGCCTATATTACTTCAGTTAATTTGATGTTTCAAGTACAAAAATTGCATAATCTATGGTAATGGAGCAAAAACCAATGAACTTTTCATGAAACAAGGAGTACAATAATGATTAAATTTGGCAGATGACAAAAAAAAAGTGTTACAATTGAAAAAAAGAAAAAATTACAAAACCAGTGACTCCATTTCAGGTTACCCTTTATTTCTAAATCTATGTAGATGAAGATATAGTAGATTCCAGTCTTCCTGCCAGTACCAATGTAGTGATCATTATGTGTGAATATTGTTAAACGAGGTCACACATTATTTTTAGATACTTGTTATTCCTCTCCTGATTTATTTAGAAGACTCGCTGAGAGACAAATAAATGTAATTGGAGCTGTGTGACCTGACTGAAAAGATATGCCATGCAATATCTGTACAAACAAACTGAAGCGTGGGGAGCATGAGATTTGGACTGCCAGAAGTATCCTATGTGTAAAGTGGACAGATAAAGACATTTATTTTATCTCCACTAAACACAAATCAGCTGACACCACAAATATGGGGAAAATGACAAGAAAACATGGTTCAACAGAAAGAGAGAAGGTCCAGAAAACCAAATGTGCTCCTGAATATTAAAAGTAAATGGGAGATGTTGATTTACAGATCCAAGTGACAGCTCTGTTTCCCATCATGTGATGCACTGAAGGGGTACTATCTTCTGTACATGTGTATTTTCAACTCCTTTGTTGTGGTTACAAAATGATGGGATAGAAGACAAGCTATGCAGACTTTAGAATAATGACTGTGCAGCAGCTAGAGTATTTGGTTCAAGGCCGACATTCTTCCAACCCAACCCCTATGAGATTACGGCAAAATCATGGGCTCGCTTTCCCATGCATATTCCCCAAATTGAAAAGAAAAGTGACTAAAAGGTGTGTCGTGTGCTACAGCAGGGGCAAATTAAGTGAAATTGTATGGCGGTGTAAAAAGTGTGGTGTTGCTCTTAATTTAGAGGATTGCTTTGAGATTTATCACATGCAATAGCAGTTAGGACAACAGTATTGGTGAGTTTATGCTTTCAATAGTGTGCATGCAAGTTTTCAGCAAAAAATACTTATTCATTGATTTTAAATGATTGTTTTAAGCTGTTACGACCCTCACAGCTAGGAGAATTAAATTTAATTTCTTGGTCAGTTGTCATGGAATTTAAATATTACACAACTGGGTTAATCAATGAAAGGGTAGAGCCAGACTGAAAAATTCAATGCCATAGCCGGAATTTGAACCACAGATGTTCTGCCTGGCACCCAGCCGCTCTAACCCTTGAGCTACTATGGCCAATGTGCCGACATGAATTAAATTCTCCAACTGACTCGTATTTTTTCCAGTAAACCACTAGGAGTTCTCATAAACACGTGAGACAACTAAACTTTGCATGAACTTCATTAGATAATATGTTTTACTCATACAACAGCACAATACCTAATTTTATCTATATCAACAAATATAAACAAATATTTGCTTCAGATAATTACATGCAGTAAGCATTAATGTACAAAGGGTTCACAGTTTTAACAAACATTTACAACAGATTTACCTACTTAATAGAAAAACATCACTAAAAAAACATCACTGCCATTTCTGTTTGAGGCTGTAGACTTTTCTGATGGCCCTCATACATCTCATTTTATAATTAGTAGCAGTAAAATTTACTTGATACCTGTTTTCACCGCATTATTTCCAGCAACATTACTCATAAGCAATTACTACAAAATGTCAATGTTTTTCCTTACTTTTCACACTGTAGATTAATTGGGCTAAAGTTCAAATCAAATTTTAGATATTAATTTTAAGGAATTATTGTTACTACAGTTAACTGATGGATTTATTAGTTCGTATTACAATTTAAATGTTTAATAATTCACAAAACACACAAATAGTGATCTATTTTATAATTTAAGAAAATTTAAATTCTGAGAACTCAGTTGTATCTTATGGGGTACTTTGAAGGAGAACAAAATACATAAAACTTAATAGCACTAGCAGAAACTACAACTTTCATTATTTTCAGCAAGACATTCCGTGTACCTAAATGTCTAAAGCAGGCATTTCCAACTGACTCATGTATGACATTAGAGCTTACTTTTGTTTGAAAAGAAGAGAGTCGGAGGAACAGTGAGAGCACAGAAATGAGCAGTGGCGGTTGCTGTGAGTGTGCTGATAGTGTCTGTATTACAGCCATGTCCTTGATTAGAAGTGTAACACACATACCATCAACTCTGGCAAATTTTTTTTCTATTTTGGAAGATATGTTTGTGCTCATGGAGAGTGGAACAGTAGCAAAATGTATAGTATGTTACTAAAAATGCAGTATGTGAAGAAATTCAATATACAAAGAAATTATTCATGTCATGCAGCTATATATGATAAATATCAAGGAGAACGTAAAGATAAATTGCTTACAGAAACACACAAGGAAAAAGACCAGGTGATAGTGAATCTGCCATTTGTTTAAGCTACAAAATTAGTTTACACACTCTAAAAATACTTTATCCCTTTTACAATAGTCCATTTGTGGAAAAAGTGTTTAATATTTGCATCAGAAGAACTGCCTCCAGAGAAGTTAAAAGTCTGAATCAGTCTACCCAACCAGATAGTGGCTTGCAGAATTCAGGAAATGGCTGAAGTCCTATAGGTACAACTAATACACATATCACTACTAGACTGCTGGCAGTCTTTGTAAGCAGGGTTTGACCTTAAAATATGGAAAGAACTATTAGATTGGCTCCAATGAAAGGTACAACAATGGCTTAGATATTTTAACTTGTATTGAAAATGCAATTGAAACTTATCATAGGATAAATTGGTATCAGTAACCAGAGATGGAGCTCTGGCAAAGATTGAAAAAAACAATGGATTTAAAGGTTGCCTGAGGGCTAAATTGAAGAAATTCAGCATAAAACATGAATAGTTGCTATCCCTGCATCATAGATGTGGAAAATTTGTATGCAAAGTGCATTAAACTAAAGAATGTAATGGTTGTAGTTGTTAAGACCACAAACTTTATAAGAGTGGAAGAATTCAGCCACTGCCAGTTCAAAACATTTCTTTCTGAATGAAAATTGTCAATATGGGGACATGTTGGCTAAGCCGAGGTGCAACATTAGAAAGATCTTTTTAAATTTGAGAAGAAATATCTTAAAAATATAAACGACGATCATAATTTTAAAAAATTTACTTAGCATCCTTGGGTTAATAAAAATTTTAAATTTTTTTTTAAAGAGTTTGGTATAGCTTTAGTTCCTCAAAATATAGTATTAAAAATGTATTGCATTTCTCTAAAAAAGATAAAATTCCTAATAAAAAAATCTGGTATTTATCAATTTAATGTTTTGATTGTGATAAAGTTTATATTGGAAAGACAAAACATAATTTAGAAACCAGAACGAAAGAACATTTTCGTAACATTAAGTACAAACAGACTGATAAATCGGCCGTAGCAGATTAGTTTTGGTCATTTAACCATGAAATAAATCTAGAAGTTAAATTATTGAAACAATTAAATGGTCCGATAGATTTAATGGTTTGGGAAAAGATATTTATTTTAAAAACAAAAATAGTGTAATGAATTTTGAAACACCGGCAGTCGATTCTGTTTTTAAATATGTTTTATTTTCAGATTTTGGTATTACTAACAACAACAAATTAACATCTAGCGTTCGTAATGACAGTTTTGTTGGTTCTGGCTGAGCATGTGGAAGAATTTCCATGAAATCGCGATCCCTAACAATTTATATGAAAAGTGTCATCATTTCTTATAAGATAAGTGAAGTTTTAAGTTACAAATTGTTATATTTGTATATATAGAAATATCCTTATTCGTGATGTCAAAGAATAAGCCCATACTACAGCTTAAAGATAAAACCTGTGTATGCAGCCTGGCTTTCCCGAAAGATCTGACACATCATCTCAAAGGTTTAAATCTTTTACTACAAAGAAAATATTTCTTAATAACTGAAATGTCATGTTAATTGGAGGCTTTTAAATTACAGTTTACTATGGGAATGTGTTTCACAGCAAAGATATTTCATATTTTCCCAGATTAACATGTTTAGACTTCACCACTAGCAAATATTTTGAAGAATTCATGCAGATAAGAATTCACACTGAATTTGAAATTCTTACTATTCCATATTCAAAATTTGTTGACGATGCAGTTCTCATTTTGCAAATGAAACTTAATGATTTGAAATGCGATGAAAAGGACTAAGATGAAATGTGTGCAATTTCTAAAGACACCTCCCACAACCAAGGTTTCCAGGACAACTCCAATTGTCTGCTCGACTGTTCTGTATTTTTCTCTCCATATACATATGCGAGCAGCTTATCTCTCTCTCATGAAAATTAGCAAATCTTGTTAGAAAATTCTACTGTCTGACCAAAATTTACAATCTATGATTAGCTTATCTACTTCATCTCTTTGTCCAAATACTGAGAGACTTGTCAAAGCAAAATTAATCCAGAAGTCCCCAAAAATGAGTGAAAAGGCAGTTCAAAAGAAAGTGGCATCTTAACTATTACTTCTCAGCTCCATTTGCAGTTATGTTTCTATATTGCTTACTTGGAAGACAGTAGTGTCTTCAATTTCATTTACAGCATCATAAGTAATTTATTTATTGGTTTAATGTAATTTATTAGAAAGTATATACTCATAGTCCATTCAGTTGTTTCAATATGATCTGTAAGATCACAATGAAAGTAGTATGCATTACATGAATGTCAAATATATAACAACTGTTTTCTTGTAGTAGCATGCGCCTTAATCGTACTTCCATACCATATTATTCCCATTCATTAACAGAATGCAACTGGTCAGTAAAGGTCAAAAACCTCTACCTGCTCCGCGGTGTATACCTGGCTTCCTGCTAAGAATGCGAGATGCTCGCAATGATGTCATAGAGCATACAATTGGAAATACATGGTCTAGACAATCACCGATTTCAGTATGGCCACTTTGTCTCAGGCTCTGATGTTCTGTGGAATCAAGAGAGACAATGTTGCCAGATCTTGTCATTACTGTAAACACATGTGTAAACATGTTATCAGATTTTTCACAGTTGGTTTGCACCACAAACTATCCATTATTCTTTTGAAGGAAGAAGAGGTTCACTG
The DNA here is from genome assembly GCA_030765055.1 of Mantis religiosa. Lineage (NCBI taxonomy): Eukaryota > Metazoa > Arthropoda > Insecta > Mantodea > Mantidae > Mantis > Mantis religiosa. The sequence continues at coordinate 152,161,302 of CM060950.1, read as the reverse complement.
TAGTCTTGGTCTTTATCAAAGTAGCAAAAAATCTTGAATATAAATTTACAGCTTTGGCTTTAATACGATCCAATTTTTTCTTTCTTAGATTCTGATGAACCATTAGCCATATTGTTAATAAAAAGCATTATAATGATAAAACAATAATTATAACAAAATTCAGTAAATCAAGCATGCAAAAAAGAAACCGTCTTCATCTACACTGAAGCAAATGGCAACTAATGCCACATAAAATAGGAACATACGCCAAAATGTAGTGGACACACAGGAGGAGGAAGGCTGAGATTTGTGCTAACAGACACCTTTTACCCTTTGCTATTCGAGTTATCGCCAGCACTGCAGACCACACCAATTTTCTTTTCTTTTCTGTTGCTTTTTGCATATAACAAAGCTTTAACCAATGACAGTAAGCTGCGTTTATTAAAAATGTTACACGAAATTAAATAAGAACCTCATTAACATAGAAGTAAATCGAGAAGATATTGTCACACTGCTGCACACACTGCTTTTCACAGGGCATGATTCAAGAGCTGTTGCTGCAATGTGTCAATATCTTTTCCATTCACTTTTATGCAAACTTGTGCTTCACTGTCTCTTCGCTTCTTTCAATTTTTATACCTTGGATGAACCTCATTTACTGTGAAAATTAACAGTTTATGCTTTCTAAAGGTGGCCATTCTCATATCATGAGAGTAAAAAGACTACAAACCAGATGTGCAATGTTTCGCCTGTCCACATCCTCATCGCTCATTGCCAACTGTCATTATCATAGAAAAGTGCAGATGAAACCATACATTTTGAAAATTACTTTTAAAGGCGAATATCCTTAGCTTCTGGTGAAGGCCGTGTCATCTTGGTTAGACTTGCCAATGTTTTGCTCATCATGTTGTGAGCTTTTAGTCTCTTGTCCAAACTTTGCATTGTGTTCTTGCTTATACAGCCGCCATTCCCTGATGCCTCCATCCCTATTGGAAGCTCCATCCTGACTGGCTGCCTATCCACCAATTGAAGTTGGTGCCATTGTCCCTGTTTCCTGATGTTTTTTTTTTTAAATGAATTCTGTTGCCTATTCTTCGTTTTATTTGTTTTCTTGGGTATGTTTAGGTCTTCCTGGTTCATTTCTTTTATATGTCAGGGACTGTGTCTGTGAGCTGTCGGACTTGAGATGATCTCATGGCTCCACCCCTTGTCTCTCACTGGCTGGACCTCTGGCCAATTGTGTTAGTGAGCAGGGTTTCTCAAGTACTGTGGAGTTGCTTTCTGTTGTCCCTGTTGATAATGTTTCCTTCCATGAAAATTTCTATGCCTACTCGTGTCATTCTCTGAGAGAAGCAGCTGCAGGTGGCTAGAAGTTTGGTATTGTCAAAATCGATGTGGACACTGACACCAACTTCAAATGGTGGACAGAAAGCCAATCAGGAATGGAGCCACCAGGAAATCGTGGATATATAAGCAAGAACAACAATGCAAAGATTGGATAAGAGCCCAGAACAACTCACGAACATGGCGAGCGAAACGTTGGTAAGTATAACCAAGATGATGCGGCCTTCACTGGAAGCTAAAGATATTCATCTAGACACAAGTCATGGATGCCTATGCATCCATACTTTTAAAGGCTTTACTTACCACCTTCATGAAAGATGCTGAAACAGACCACTATTGTTGCCCATACATATTTGGCACCTCTTTGGGAACTATATATCACTCACCATAGTTCATGTTGTGAAATGCCAGCAATTTCCTGGCAGATATTTTGTTTTCATTCTTCTAGGGTGTATAGGTTTGTCTTTTACAGTTTATGTCTTAATTTATCACAGAGAAAGAATTCAAAGGGAGTTGTCGGGGCACTGAGGGGCCACAAATCTCTATTAATAATTCTGTCCTGAAACACATTTTGAATTGTTCTCATTGAAATATTGGATGTATGAGCTGTTGCAGTCTTGTTGAGAAAAGGCAAAATCATGCTCCCTGTCTGTTAATTCTCTAAAAAAAGGGTACAAAATTGCATTCACATATAACTCTTTCTCCACTAATGGTGCATCATACACCAGTTTTTTTGTCATGAAGGGGTACTTCATGAAAAATATTAGGTTTTTTGGAACTTAATAACTACTACTTTGTGTACATACATATCCAAGAAGGCGAAAAGCCTCATCCTTGAAAAATATTAAATGTGTGTCTATTTTGCCACTATATACACTACTAAAGAGTTCACTCACACCTGGTTCACCTGTTTGAAGAGCATGTGCCTCAGTTATTTTATATGGTTTTAACTTTAATTTGGAAGCTCTTCACACAAAGCCATAAGAAATGTCTGCCTGTTGTGAAAGTTGTCTATGTGATTTTTGAGGGGTTTCTCCAAATGACTGATGTCATTTAATGTTTCTTCTGTAAGAACCATATGCCATATTTTAGATTTTTTTTTGTCTGAACACTTTCTGTACCCTGAAATTTATTGTAAAGTTCATGGATTATTGTACGGCTTAGAACTTTTATACCTGGAAATCTTTCTACAAATCATACTTTCAGTTGGCGAGTTGACTGAGTGAACACATGTACTGAGCTATAATACAATTTGTGACTAAGTACAGGACAAAATAATAAATCACTTGCAATAAATGAACCACATTGCAGTTATTCACTACTGCACTTCATATTGCAGTGCAAAACCACGTCAGCCTGCCGTGGTAGCGTAGATGGTAGCATGTCTGCCTCACGTTCAAGAGGTCCCAAGTTCGAATCTCGGTCAGGGTCAATACCTGGATAAGGTTTTTTTCCAGGGTTTTCCCTTATCCTAAAAGACAAATGTCGGATAACTAAGTTCCATGGACCCTGGGCTCATTTGAGCATCATTTCAGCCATTCCATTCATTGTCCGATATGATAACATTGGAGGATATAAATTACAAACACACGTCAGAAGCATGACCTTGTGTATGGCAACAGTGTTTTATCATATTGCCACATACCTAGTGGGAAAACACCATGCAGGCAACTCTGAGGTTTTTGACCCTCCTGTTAAATGTCTACCTATATATCTTTATCTCATTAAATGTCAGGGCTAGAAATAATCAGTCATACAATAGGTGAATGTAAAATATTTGCAAGTTAATTAAAGAAACCAAAATCAATTTTCTCAGAAACATTCTCCGATGAAGAATTTCCAATGAAAATAAAGGTCACTCAAATATATTATATAAGAGAGAAACATGTGCAGCTTGTTTAATTCTCTGCCATGTCAATGGACCTCTCCTTGCTTCCATTATCTGAAGATGGTTATCCACTTCAGCCTTCTAAATATTCTCAGAATTATAGAAAACTAAAAGAAAGTTCAGAATCCCCATACAAAACTGAATAATCACATTTCAAAAGTTTTGAATTTTTTAAATGACTTTTTCAGGGACACCTTAACAATCGAAGTTAATATGCTGACCAATAAATATTTATCTAACCACATTTTATTGGACAGGTGGACAGAATATGGTTTACTTATACTTTTTTGACCTGATTTCTAATACATTTCTGCAACTGAAACATTTGGAATAATTAAAGATTATACTCACAAGCCTGTTTTCCTTATTCTTCTCTGCTTTAGCACAGCAGCCTTCATAGTCTAGTAATTTATCATGCCGTTTCTGAATTAAAATAGCCGGTCCTTCAAATAACTCTAGAAGTGTGTTGAGTGGAACCATTACTCTCTCCTCTATGTTTCTTTTCTGTTAGAATAACCAGTAAAAATATAAGCATTAACATTATTCTTATCTATTGTAATCTCATTTTAACCTTATTGTTGGATTTAACACAAACTCAAAAGCAAATTTATCTAAACAAACTCAAAACCCTAAATGGGATTCAATTAGGCTATTTCATGCCTGAAACCAAGTATGAAAAGCTTGAAAAGAAAAAACTTACTTTAGCATAATACAAATACTTACTAATTGAAATCTTAATCTAAGCACAGTTAAGGCCAGTCATTTCCTTCACTATCTTCTAGAAATGTTCATAATCTAAGGGATACCAAGGTATTCACAGGTTTATTGTTAAAAGAGGTCATTTTAATTCCTATGAACATTAACATTAGAAGCATTAAAGGTGCTCTGACTGTTTTGATGAAAGCAATATTGTATAGACAAAAGCTGGGGATAAGATGATTGTAGCAACTGACAGCCATAATAGGTTGAAATTAAAGGATTCCTTCCAAATTAGTGGTTGAGAGTAAACTGTATACAAGGAGCTATTACCACTGAAACATAGAATCAGATCTGAAAAATTCAATACTATAGATAGGATTGGAATAATAGATCTACTCTACATATGGCTACAGCAACTATGCAGTGACTATGGCAACATACTGGTACAACATTAAGCTACTACTATTGTTGTTTTTCAATACAGCATAAAGCCTTTATTTATGACAAAGTCTCTTAGAATTTAACATACAGAGTATAAGAAAATCATGTGAAATGTAAGTGACGAAGTGTCAATAAACTGACTACAAATAGTTTTTCCAATTAATAAGAAAATCCGTTCCTTTTAGAGGCAGTACGAGAAGATAGTGTTATTATAAGTAGGCTTCCACATATTATTAAAAAAAAATAGTGACACCTCATTTTACACTTTTGTGGTGACAGTAAAAGGAATAAAATCATAGCATGGTAAGACGGTAGCGTGTTGTTATATTCATTGCATTGTTTGAGTCTAGTTCGTCCAACAGCAATGTGAATTTTCCTCCTTGGGGAATGAACCACAACATAACCATTCTGAACTTTGATGTTTTTCTACAGTATTTTTTGTTTAAATGATCAATTAAGTCTCATTGGTAATCAACATGTGAATCCACATGAGTAGACAAGAATGTATATTTTTCCTCTATCACAATAAATACTTTCTGCTTCTAGCTGGGTAACATCTTCATTTTGTTGAGAACTCTGCACAATGAACAGTGAAACCAGAAGTTAATGAGACATTGATATGACAGGCATGCTATCAGAGGCCAAGGGATACCTCAAAGAAAACCCTCAGATACTTAGAGGCCTTTTGTGTGCAACATTGCCACCCTAAGGCAAGAGTTTCATGCATCACAAAAATTACCATGCAATTCAGAGGTAATAAAATCATAAGAAAGTTAATTTTGTTCTTATGAATTTTACGTAGAGACCCTCAAATTTATGGAATGTTTCTATGAAAATGTAAAATTACATAAAAAATTAAGGTTTTGTGGTATTAATGTATGAATTAAATTAAGAATATGGTTATGTATAAGTACATCACCACCTCCTACTTAGGTGTTTTAGAGCATACAAGTAAATGATACTTACAAATTCTGACCAGAACTGTCTATAAATAAGGTACTGTATTCTTTGGTAGTCATCAGGTTCTGAGCTGTTCTCCTGGTAATATTGTTTCATTGCCACTGCAACACTGAACTGACTTGCTACTTCCTCTTGCAGAGCATTTACAAATATTGCAACATTTCGCATTAAATTCCTCACTGTTTTTTCTATGGTATGAAACATCTGTTCCTGCTCATCAAACAGAGGGTCTTTGGTCTGAAAATAAATATTTGAAAATCAAACAGGATAATGGAAATTAACCTACAGTGTCTCAGATTTGAGATAAATGAATTGAAACAAATATTTATGCATTCCTTTCAAAGATACACTTTCTGAAGTGGTTTTCCTTATGAAGTCAATAAATATCTTGACAAGCCCATAAACATATTTTAAACCATTCCAAATAGAGACTTTTTCCTAAGGCCTTTAGTAATAATATATTATTGATTACTTAATTTCATCTTAAAACATAAATTATAAAACATGACATCCTATATAAATGTTTACTTTAGTCACTTCACCTTGTAATTGACCAAAAAATTTACATTAATCAAAACAGTCAACTTTTCGGTTTAAAAGAACAAAATATATACAGTAATGCTGATTAATTCAATTTCACTAAGGACTAATACCACATAAATAGCTATGCTGGTATCTGATTTAACATACCCACCAAACCAGTGGAGCACATCAGAAATAAGACACAAACAGTTAAATAAATCAGCAGTAACAAACACACAGGAAGAAAATCGCAATATGGAATAAGATTATTAAATTTTAGATGAGTCGTATTTCTTACACATCTGCTTCACTTTCGTACCTATTTTGAGGACATGTTTCGCAAATCTTCATTTGCATCTACGGCTCTTGTGCGACTGACGCTAGATCCAGCGGTATGGGTAATTCTAGGGTTGTTGCTGCCATCTGTTGATTTAGCGATGAACTGAAATGTGGGATTCTCTTCTAGCGGGATTTCAAAGTTCATTAGTTGGTTTTTATGTTTTTCTATGTATATCCTCTCCCATATGACGAGTTCACTATGTTTTTGTACGTATTTTAGTAATTCTGTGCTATCTTCAATTTCATGATTTTCAGACCAGAAATGAGCTGCTATTGCGGACTTATCAATATTTTTGTATCTTAAGTGCCTGAAGTGTTCTTTCTTTCTAGTGCCTATGTTTCTTTTTGTCCTCCCTATGTAAATTTTTTCACAGTCTTTACACTTAATTTTGTAAATGCCTGACTTTTCCTCTGGTTTTATCTTATCAGTATTATTACTGTGAAGTAGGTTTTTAACGTTGTAATTGTTTTTTGGTGCCAATGTTATATTGTATTTCTTGAATATTTTTTGGAACTTTTTTGTGGCCCAGGGGTGGTAAGTAAATTTAGCAAATCTAGTTTCTTGTTTTATTGGTGTGAGAGCTGTGATCTGTTTTAATCTCTTTTGAAGTTTGAATAATTTTAGTTTTTTATCTACAATGTTTTTTCCATATCCATTTTTAATTGCAGTTTTTAAGATTTGATGGTATTCGTTTTGATATTCTTGCTGGCTGAGAGGTAGATTTACTAATCTGTGTGTGAGACTGTTGATGGTTGCATGTTTGTGTGGAATTGGGTTGAAACTATTTGCTTTGATGTAATTATCTGTGTGTGTTGCTTTTCTATGAATGCCAAATTCTAGTTTTTCATTGCCTTTTTTGATTTTAAGGTCTAAAAAAGGTAGAGTACAGTCCTCTTCAGTTTCTACTGTGAATTGTATGCTGGGTTCTTGCAGGTTGAGTAGTTTCAAAGCATCATCTATTAGTTTGTAGGGCACTATTGCAAAGATGTCGTCTACGTATCTGTACCATGTTTTAAACATATGAGGGAAGGCTTTAGTAATATGTGTTTCGAAAAAGCTCATGTATAGATTGGCCAAAAATGGTGATAGCGGGCTTCCCTTAGCTAGTCCTGAAATTTGTTTATAATATTTTCCATCGAAGACAAAATAATTTTGATGTATACATAATTCAGTCATTGCCAAATATTCTTCTATTGCATTGGCATCCAGGTTTATAGAATTTAGCCATTTTTTCAGTTGAACCAAAAGTTTGTCTAATGGAATGCTAGGGAAGAGGGAGCGGACATCAAAGGATACTAAAGTGTCATGAGGTTTTAGTTTAAGATTTTGAATTTTTTCTACCAGGTCTAAAGAGTTTTTTATACTCAGAGTATGGAATTGTGGAAAGGACTGAAATTTTTTGGTTAGCCATTTTGCCAGAAGGTAAGTAGGAGTGTTAATATTATTTACAATGGGTCTCATGGGTATGTTGGGTTTGTGTATTTTAGGCAAACCATATATTCTTGCAAGGGTAGGGTTGTCTGGTTTGATAGTTTTTTGTTCTGTAGTTGTTAAAATATTACTATTAATGATGGTTTTTTGTACATCTTTTATGCATCGGTTGAGTGGATTAGAATCTATTTCCTGGAATTCTTTTTGTTGTAGTAACTCTAACATTTTTTCTTTGTATGTAGCTGTATCTAAGATTACTATTTTGTTCCCTTTATCAGCCCTTGAGAAGATTACATCCTTTTTCCTTAAAGATTTAATTATCTGAATTTGTTTCAAATGTTTTATTGGCTTTTTATTTATTAAGTTTTCCAATATAGGAGCTGATTTTTTCCTAATTATATTTTTGTCCATGGTTTCCAAGCCTTCTACTGCTAATTCTATGTCTGCAATGAATTCATTGCAGACATAGAATTAGCAGTAGAAGGCTTGGAAACCATGGACAAAAATATAATCATTGCAGACATAGAATTAGCAGTAGAAGGCTTGGAAACCATGGACAAAAATATAATTAGGAAAAAATCAGCTCCTATATTGGAAAACTTAATAAATAAAAAGCCAATAAAACATTTGAAACAAATTCAGATAATTAAATCTTTAAGGAAAAAGGATGTAATCTTCTCAAGGGCTGATAAAGGGAACAAAATAGTAATCTTAGATACAGCTACATACAAAGAAAAAATGTTAGAGTTACTACAACAAAAAGAATTCCAGGAAATAGATTCTAATCCACTCAACCGATGCATAAAAGATGTACAAAAAACCATCATTAATAGTAATATTTTAACAACTACAGAACAAAAAACTATCAAACCAGACAACCCTACCCTTGCAAGAATATATGGTTTGCCTAAAATACACAAACCCAACATACCCATGAGACCCATTGTAAATAATATTAACACTCCTACTTACCTTCTGGCAAAATGGCTAACCAAAAAATTTCAGTCCTTTCCACAATTCCATACTCTGAGTATAAAAAACTCTTTAGACCTGGTAGAAAAAATTCAAAATCTTAAACTAAAACCTCATGACACTTTAGTATCCTTTGATGTCCGCTCCCTCTTCCCTAGCATTCCATTAGACAAACTTTTGGTTCAACTGAAAAAATGGCTAAATTCTATAAACCTGGATGCCAATGCAATAGAAGAATATTTGGCAATGACTGAATTATGTATACATCAAAATTATTTTGTCTTCGATGGAAAATATTATAAACAAATTTCAGGACTAGCTATGGGAAGCCCGCTATCACCATTTTTGGCCAATCTATACATGAGCTTTTTCGAAACACATATTACTAAAGCCTTCCCTCATATGTTTAAAACATGGTACAGATACGTAGACGACATCTTTGCAATAGTGCCCTACAAACTAATAGATGATGCTTTGAAACTACTCAACCTGCAAGAACCCAGCATACAATTCACAGTAGAAACTGAAGAGGACTGTACTCTACCTTTTTTAGACCTTAAAATCAAAAAAGGCAATGAAAAACTAGAATTTGGCATTCATAGAAAAGCAACACACACAGATAATTACATCAAAGCAAATAGTTTCAACCCAATTCCACACAAACATGCAACCATCAACAGTCTCACACACAGATTAGTAAATCTACCTCTCAGCCAGCAAGAATATCAAAACGAATACCATCAAATCTTAAAAACTGCAATTAAAAATGGATATGGAAAAAACATTGTAGATAAAAAACTAAAATTATTCAAACTTCAAAAGAGATTAAAACAGATCACAGCTCTCACACCAATAAAACAAGAAACTAGATTTGCTAAATTTACTTACCACCCCTGGGCCACAAAAAAGTTCCAAAAAATATTCAAGAAATACAATATAACATTGGCACCAAAAAACAATTACAACATTAAAAACCTACTTCACAGTAATAATACTGATAAGATAAAACCAGAGGAAAAGTCAGGCATTTACAAAATTAAGTGTAAAGACTGTGAAAAAATTTACATAGGGAGGACAAAAAGAAACATAGGCACTAGAAAGAAAGAACACTTCAGGCACTTAAGATACAAAAATATTGATAAGTCCGCAATAGCAGCTCATTTCTGGTCTGAAAATCATGAAATTGAAGATAGCACAGAATTACTAAAATACGTACAAAAACATAGTGAACTCGTCATATGGGAGAGGATATACATAGAAAAACATAAAAACCAACTAATGAACTTTGAAATCCCGCTAGAAGAGAATCCCACATTTCAGTTCATCGCTAAATCAACAGATGGCAGCAACAACCCTAGAATTACCCACACCGCTGGATCTAGCGTCAGTCGCACAAGAGTCGTAGATGCAAACGAAGATTTGCGAAACATGTCCTCAAAATAGGTACGAAAGTGAAGCAGATGTGTAAGAAATACGACTCATCTAAAATTTAATAATTTTTCGCTTCACTGTGGTGTTCCAATACAGTTAAATCTCGATATATGGAATAAGATGTCAAGCTGCTAAAATCAGTACAAAACCCCTTACAGCTGAGGTTATGAGAAAGTACATACATCCAAAGTTTTGAGCTTCAAATTATAAACTTTGAAATTTCAGCAGGTAATAATGTAATATCTAAGTTCACCAACTCCAGACTAAATGATACAGACACCCAGGGAGGAACTGACGGAAATTAATCATTTATTCATACTAGCCATCTGTAGGCTAAGGTTTTTGGATAGAGAATCTGAAAAATTAAATGCCCTGGCCAGGATTTGAACCTAGAATCTCCTGGTTTCCATCCAGTTCCTCTTACCCATTGAGCTACCATGGCCAACTTGCCATTATGACATTAAATTCTCCAGTTGACTTCTATTTTCCAGGTAAACCACTAGGGGCTCTCGTATTTGAGATACACAGTTTGTGGCGACTTACTATTGAAAGTACTTGAGTCCCAGGCTTCATAATTTAACTTGTATTATTTAAGTTAATTGATGAAAATTAATCATTTCTTCATACTAGCCATCTATAGGCTAAGGTTTTTGAAAAGGTAGAGACTACCTGAAAAATTCAATGCCATGGCTAGGATTTGAGATCCATGGTTCATTGGTTTCACTGGTTCATTGGTTGGTCTTTTGTCATCACACAACCAATATTAAACTAATAGACAAAGCTAATTTTGTTCATTAAACTCCCTTGCATAATCAAAAAATATGGATTTTTGTTCATTAAACTCCCTTGCATAATCAAAAAATAGGGGTATGATGCCCAATAAATAGATACAGAACAATTGGGCTTTTTTTATGAGTGTAGCATAAATACAGAAATAATATATTGGCATCATGTTTCTAACTGCTGACAGATATTGAATGTTGATCTGGACATTTCCAGCACGACTTTGTCACCCCACATACAGCTGATGAGTCATTACAGTTTATTCCAGAAATGTTAAGAGGATAGAATCATTAGTAAAGGTTTATGGCCCACTTGGTCTCCTAATCTTACGGCATCTGATTTTTATTTATGGTACAACTTGAAAAGTAAGGTATACAAAACTAAACCCCATACATTAGAAGAATTAAAACAAAAAATCATGACAGAAAATAACACTATTTTGGAAGCTGAACTAATGTGTGTAAATGGAAATTGTCTCAGAAGATGTTGTAGATGTATTGATTCAGAATAGACATTTTCAACATTTCCTGTGATAAGATGTGTTTTGTGTTTATTCTGATGACTTATTTATTTCATTTATATGTTGAACTTGCACCCACAACAGAAGATGAACTTCACACTATAATAAAAAGCATGAAAAATAAAAGCTCTACTGACTTGGATGGTTTTTCAAATTTCTTGGTAAAACAATGCTCTGCCTACTTAGTAAAACCATTAGTGCACTTAATAAATTTATCATTGAGTGGAGGTACGTTCCCATACTGCTTTAAGATGGCAAAAATAAAGCCAATGTATAAAAAGGGATCAAAATTGGAAGTTCAAAATTTTAGACCCATCTCACTTCTATCGATCTTTTCCAAAATATTAGAAAGAGTGGTTTTTACTAGATTGTGCAACTTTATTTCAAAATTTAATGTAATTTCTGATCGGCAGCATGGCTTTCAAAAAGGAAAGTCCATTAATACTACACTGATACAGTTTATAGACGAAGTGCACCAAAAGCTTGACAATTCAGAAAAATGTATTGGAATATTCCTCGACCTGTCTAAAGCTTTCGATTTAGTTGATCATGGAATACTATTAAAGAAATTATCTCTTTACGGAATTAGGGGAACTGCAAATAACTGGCTTGTCTCCTACTTGAGAGAGTGAAGGCAAATAATAGAAATAGAGTTTGTTGATAAAACTACAAAGGAAATAAAAACTATAAAATCAAAAGCTGCTAGCATAAACTGTGGAGTTCCGCAGGGTTCAGTTTTAGGGCCATTGCTATTTATTTTGTATATTAATGATTTGGCACTTTATTCACAAAATTATTTAAAATGCTCCTTATTCGTAGATGTTACGAGCCTCTTGATATCAGGTCAAAATGATGACGAACTCAAAGAAAATGTAATAAATAATTTGAAAGAAGTATCAATTTGGTTTCAAAATAACAAATTAGTTATAAATAAGGATAAGAGTCAGGCATTGGGTTTTCATAATAAAATCAATAAGGCAGTTAATTTACCTGAAATTATAATGGATGAAAATGAAATTAAATATACAGGAAAGACAAAATTTTTAGGAGTTTGGATGGACGACAGTCTAAATTGCAATTTACATATTGAAAGTCTAATGAAGAAATTAAGTAGCATTTGTTTCCAAATATCAATTTTGAAGCACAGTGTAAATTTGAATACATTAAGAATAGTCGGTTTTGCAAATTTTCAATCATTAATTTCTTGGTATAGGAGTATGGGGAAATAGTAGTAGCATTATCAAAGTATTTAGAATCCAAAAAAGGGTAATTAGAATTATGATGAATTTAAAGAGAACAGATAGTTGTAAGCAATGGTTGAAAAAATTAGGCATATTGTCATTACCAAGCATTTACCTTTTAGAAATAATAGTACAGGTTAAAATGAACTTAGATAAATTTCAAAAAAGCAATGCTATTCATGACCATAGCACAAGAAATAGTTCAAACTTACATGTCACCTATCATAAAAAGAAAATGTATGAGCACAGTTTTAAATTCAACGGAATTCATATCTACAATAAACTGCCAACTGAAATAAAAAACATTGAGTCCTTCACAAAGTTTAAAACCACATCAAAGAAGTATTTGTTACAAAAGTGTTACTACTCAGTAGAAGAGTATTTAAATGAAAAAAAGGTAGGAATAAAAGGAATGTAAATTTTAATTATTAATTTAATTATTATGCTTAACAACTTATTGTTACTATTTTTTGTGTAGTTAGTAATTTGACAATTCCACATCACCTTCACAAAGTTTAAAAACACATCAAAGAAGTATTTGTTACAAAAGTGTTACTACTCAGTAGAAGATTATTTAAATGACCAAGGGTAGGAATAAAAGGAATGTAAATTTTAATTATTTATTTGGTTATTATGCTTAACAACTTATTGTAATTCTTGTTTTTTGTTACTATTTTTTGTGTAGTTAGTAATTTGACAATTCCACATCATGAATGTATGATTTACGGATGCAATAAATTATTGCACCTGTCATACTGAGTAATCGTCTGATGTGGTTTAACATTGCAGGACTTTTTTTTTTAATTACTTAAGTATGATGGACATTTGGCTCAGGCTCTAAGTTCGTCATACCCACCCAACATTATTACTTCTATACATATTGTGACTTTGTGGGTTCGTAGAATTAAAAGTCCAATTTGCCGAAATTCGAAATGTTCTTTATTTGCGTAGAGATACACTCTGTTCAATTCTTACGTAACAGAATTACATCACATACACACAGTCTACCAAGGTCGATGATCACAACAAACATTCTGATTATCTCTGTTTATAACACTTGTGTTACACAACATCTGTTCACGACTGACTCTTGATGAGTCGTCGCCTTCTTAAATATCTCATTGATAAATTTGAGACTGTTCCAAAACAATAAAGAAACCAAATATTCTATCATCTTCCAGAAGTATAACTTAATCCATGCCAGTAAGTTCTTTATCTCAGCTATCTTTATTTGTCGGCTCTTTGTGTACACAAGCCGCGCTATCGTAGATAACGGCTTCGTGACACTGCTCCCTCCCCAAGGCTGGTTGTCCCAAACAGTACTATCTTAGCGGGCCAGACGATCCAGGTGTACCACCAACATCTTCCCTCAGGGCACCTTCTGGATGCTGTAGACCATGTCGTTAATCCCCTTCAGCACCCGGTACGGTCCTTGCCACAGCTGCTGAAGCTTCGGGTAGCGTCCCTTGGTTCGAGTAGGGCGATACAACCACACCAGGTCACCCTGATGGAACCCTTGGCTATTGGCTTGCCTGTCGTATCGGGTCTTCATGCAGTCGCTCGCCTTCTGGATGTTCTGACGAGCCATCTCATGCATGTCGTGGAGATGGTCCACCAGGTTCTCCACATACTCGGTTGCTGGCTGTTTTGCATCTGGGGGCTTCCAAAAGCCAGATCACTGGGAAGGCGTAACTCTCGGGCGAACATTAAGCTAGCTGGTGTCATCCCAGTGGTGTCGTGTGTTGACGAGCGGTAGGCCAGCAAGAACAGTGGCACCTTGATGTCCTAGTCTCGCTGATGGTTGGCCACGACTTTCCTCAGGTGTTCTTCTAAGGTCTTGATGTATCTTTCGACCATGCCATCCGACTGGGGATGTAGAGGTGATGCGTGGGTCTTGTTAACCCCGTCTTTCTAGTGCCTCCTTCATTAGGTTGGATTCAAAATTGGTACCCTGGTCGCTGTGGAGCTCCAACGGCACCCCAAATCGGCAGAACACTTGCTCCACGAGGCAGTCTGTATTTGTCTTTGCCTCCTGGTTCGGGATGGCATATACCTCCAGCCACTTGGTGAAGTAGTCCACGACCACCATCAGTACTTGTTGCCTCGGTCGGACACTGGGAATGGTCCAGCTATGTCGATGGCGATCCTTTCGAAGGACACTCCTAGTCTGGGGTCCGCGACTCGCCATGCATGCGTCATTTTCTGAGAGCCAACCAATTGACATTTTCACAATTGTTTTTTTACTGCTGACTTCGAGTCTCTCATTGTTACGGAAACAACTGTATATGCAAGTAGGGAGAAGGAAGACTGAATTATAGGTTACTTGGGTTAAGTATGCTCATGGGCATTATTCATGAATGTAAATTAGACCTGTACTGGTCTAAAGATTACATGCTAGCTACTCCAATTTTTGGGAAATGCATGTCAAATAACAGGTTCTTTCCATTTTATGGTTCCTTCATTTCACCTGCACAGAAAATGTATATGACAAACTATGCAAAATCAGGCCATTTCTCGATTAGGCTATTTCAATATATAATAAAATGTGCCTGGTGAAACGGTCACTCTTGATGGAAGCTTGATTCTTCAGAATGGCTGCTTAGGTTAGAAGTAATAGAGGGCCAGATTTGACAAAGAGTTCTGATCTATGTGAAAGTAAAATATGATATCTCTACAACAGCTGCATATATACTGGTCAAGGGACTGTTATATCGAAGACAAAGATTTGGGGTTATCTGGCTCAATATAATGTACCTGATGGAACTTGTACTTGACCAGGGTAGGACTGTACTCCATTGTGTAAGGACTATGATAATACAATGAAGCACAAAATTATATAGGACTGTATATTTAGATAATTAATGCAGATACCCTAAATTATTCATGGCCTTATAAAAAAAGCAACACATATGCAGTAGGAACAGTATGTTTCAAATTGTATCGGTTTGGCAAAAGATGTGAACACAAAGGCTCTAAGGAGAAGAAAAATGCAATATGTCAGCTCCTACCCTTGACCTATGTTGCTTGGTAAGACAGCAGGTTCGTTACAGCATTATCCAATTACTGCTCTAAGATTTTGATGATTGAAACTGGAAAAATAAATGCTCATAACTGTGTTGAGAAATATAGGCACAAAAAACCTGAATAAATGCATGGAAATGTGCACTAAAAATTGCCCAAATAAGCACCCAATATCCAAAATATGCACCCAAATATGTACTAACAAATGCAAAACTTTCTTGATAATAAAGGGCAATAATTAAAAACTATTCAAATTACTGTATATCCATGCACACTGATTGCAACTGCAACAGTATTAGCTAATGTCTGAAAGTATTTTGATCTATTTACAGTGCTTATCTTCTTCCATTAAGAGGCAATGTGATACGATTATTTTTTCAATGTTTTCTGGCAGTAATCTATTTCTCCTTTCAGTAAAAATATATTTGTAGAGAGAAAAAGCTCTCTCCACATCACAAGAAGGGGGGAAATCTTATAGTTCGCCAATAACGATGGATCAATTTCTACATTAGCAACCTCTTCCCCGTGCAGCACTTTACTATGAGTCAAACTGAAAACTTCAATGCCACAGCCAAGATCTGAACCACAGTCTGTCTGGTTGTCCTTGACCACTAAGCTGCCATGACAACATGCCAATTTGACATTAAATTATCCAACTGACTCATTCTCCCCAGTAAACCACTAGGAGTTCTCATACACAATGAGATACACACCGTTTATGGTGAGTTACTATGCTGTTAGTACTCAAACCCCAGGCTTCATATTAGGTTGTCATGGAAATTGTTCTTTCACACTAGTGTGTATGGGGCAAGGTTTGGATAGGTAGAATCAGACTAAAAATTCAATACCATATCTGGGATTTTAAACAGGATCTTCCAGTTTCTGTCTATTCTGTTAACCAATCTACCCTGGCTACATGCCAGCATGACATTAAGTTCTCCAACTGACTCGCATTTGTCCCAGTAAACCAGCATTTTCTAAATGTTGTTACACTAACCACAAAAGAGTAAGGCACAAACTGGTCATTGCACTGCACAATATACCACTGAACAAAACAGAAGAACAGCTAACAGCTTGACAGTTGTGCAATCATTAAATAGAATATATACTTGGAGATGTTGCCAATTTAAAACATTACCCACCTCAATATCACAGGTGGTATCATGTCTGCCTCACATTCAAGAGGTTTCTAGTTCTAATCTCGATCAGGGTGAGTTATGAGAACAAGACATTTTCCCATGATGTTCCCTTATTTGCATGATGAATGTCGGGTAACTCTATGAACCCTGGGTTCATCTAAGCATAATTTCACCCATTTCATTCATCATCCGATATGACTTAACATTAGAGAACATAAATTAAAAAAAAAAAAAAAAGGAGAAAAAAAGAAAAGGAAAAAAAAAAGCACCCTTTCCGGTGCCTTAACCTTAGTCAGTTCAAAGAAAAGAAAGAAGCCTTTATGCTGTAGTTATCTCTTCCTTTACGATGACATGCATAGATTTAAGTAGAAAAAACTGGGCCCTAAGCCTAATAATTCCAAGATCAATATAGCAATGAGATGGAATAGAAATTGCCTTTTCCAAGAATGTTAAGAAGCAAAAAGATACAGACAAAAGCATTTACCCTTTAGTTGTCTCTTTGCAATGACGGGAATAAGTTTAAAGCTCTTTGTACCGAGTCTTTGCATTTAGCGACTTGGAACAGCAAGAATGTAAAGAAGCAAACACAAAATTTACCCTCTAATTATCTTTCTGTTTATCAATTATGGGAACAGAGTGGGAACAGGTTTAAAGCTCTCTGCACTAGCAAACCAAACCAAGTACAATACATTATAGAGGGTTGATGAAAGATGATTTACATGTAAGGGCGCTCAGCTGCTCGGTCATCGGCACCCTTTCAAAAACTATATCATGACAATAGCCAGAGATAAACGTATCTAAAAATTAAAAAATCAAAACAATATGGCAATAAAATAAATAAGCACAATTAGGGAAAAAACCAATGAAAAGCTATAGATAACATTTAATAAAACACCAAAAGGCATAAAAAAGACTTTTCAATATTAACATTGCAGGACAAAATAAACTACCTACCCAGTGGTGGTCGAATCAATTTGTTCCTTTTTTTCGGGATTGGACTAGCATTTTCAGCAAGTTTATTCTGCCTTTTTTCACTGTCATTCTGGCAGTGAGTACAGGATCTTCCTGCTCCACATCCTCAATGGAGGAAGACCGCTTTCCTACTGATGATTTTGATTAGAGGCTCTCAAACCGATAAACTGCAATTGGCAAAGATGAGTCGCCAATTTGAGTCCTCTCCAGATGATTCCTCAGAAAATGTTCTCGGAGGAGATGGTTGTGCACTTTTATGCTGGTTTTTCTTGGTACTAGCCTTCTTATTCTCTCCGAGGAAGTCAGTTCTTTCATATGAAGCCTTGAACTTTCTGGGCAATGCATTATATACTACTGGTTCACATGTTCTTGAAGTAGATGCTTTCTGCGGTGACTTGGCTGGAACGTTCTTCATAGGACTGGACTTGGTAGGCGTGCTCACTGTTGTTCGTGCTGGCGTCAGTTGCTTTGGCTGTGATCTTGTAGTTCTTTCAGATATTCCTGCTCCGTTTTATGTCACTAGTTTGTGTTGCGATTTCATGTCTAGATACTGGCTTAGCTGCAACTGCACTATAAGTAACAGTCCTAGGGACAGAAGGCTGATGAATAAGCAACAGCTTCCGGGCTTCCAAGAAGGACACCTCTCTTACCCAGATCTCTTGGATCGGCTTTTCCTCCATAAAACAGGGGCATTCTCTGGAGTTCAATGAATGATTACCACTGCAGTTAACACATGTTGCAGATGAGGTACAAGCATCATCATGCTTGACTTCTCCTCCCCACAATCAATGCCGGTAGAAACTCCATTACAAGAATCACTCGTATGACCAAAATGCTGGCATTTATAACATCTCAATGGATTGAGTATATACTGCCTCACTTCAATAGCTTCATACCCTGCCTTAATCCTTTGCAGGAGATCTACCCGATCAAAGGTAACAAACAGCGTGCAAGTGGGCACCAGTTCACCTAGTTCTTTGTGGTGGACTCAATAATCATTGATCACACCTTGTTCTGCCAATTTTTCTGAATCTCCTCATTGGCCATTCCGTACAATGCGCTGGTGTTTACAACACTACGTGAGGAGTTTAGAGTCCTATGAAATTCAATGCGCACTGGATAACTCGCAAATTGTACTTCACAATTTTTGCAGCCTACGTTGGTGCAACTGCTTCGAGCAGGAGTGTGCCATTGCGAGATCAAATGCGTAATTTTCCAGGACCAGCAATATTATCTAGACCCTTCTGAATAATAAATGGGTTTTCATGGTAGTAAATTTTTGGCCTTCCTCATTTCTAATAACAAATAGCAAGGAACACAAGACTCGGCTACTTCCTTTCCACTTTCTTTACATTTTTTTATATTTTATCAGTTCCCATAGCGATTATGTCCTCCACCATTGCAAATGTCTCCAATGGTGTACTCAAATCCTGGGCACCACCCCAGATTACGTGAGAGTCCTGGACTGGACCATGCTCACCTCAGGGTCTCACCTCCTAATGTACAGAGGTAACCAATACCCTTCAGGAGTGTAACAGCTCATGCAATGGCCCCTCACCGGGACTGACCTTTATCAGTGGATACGAACACAGTCCTACATGATAACCAGGGACTGGGAGTTAGGTGTTACCCAGTCACCCCTCCACTTGCTGTGCTAGGTATCCATCAGACTTGTGTTCAGGGAAGTTAAGAGTCAAACATGGATGTGGACCAAAGTTTTGGGAATTTGGAAATAGCTCTCTCACCACTCAGAGGCACCCAATCGAGAGATTTGGCTCAGGACCCTGACATCGCCAATCCCGTACCTACCGCAGTAGCCCTTTGGCGGAGGGGTAATTGATGAAAGAGACGTGTTTTTCAAGAATGCTATTATCCAGGTAACCTGACACAAAACTAGATATATTTTAGACAAAAACTAATAAATATGCACAAATATGCAGAAACAGCCATGTTCATATCTTCTTAATCCAAGTTTCATTGAGATATGGCCTTTCAATAAAAATATGCATTTGCATATATTTTTCAACATTACTCATTGCAAAATATCAATTTTCAAGCTTGATACTATCCAGGAATACAATATGCATATGGGTGGTGTGGATCCAGCATAGCGCTCTTTATGGTATAAAAATAATTTATATACCAGCTGTACATAGCAAGATACAAATGTTTAGTAATGTGGAAAGCTCTAAATCCATGTAGGAAGTTACCTGCTTGAACTTCTACATATCAATATGCTTGCATACTAATTGAGCATTAATATTTTGAATTTTCTTCATACTGGGAGTTAGAAATCCACCATCCCATCAAACCTCAGACTTGAAAGATAACACTTCCCTAAAAGGATATCACCCACAGCAAAAAGTCATGTCTATTTCAAATATGTCTGATGTCAACATGAAAAATTTAATGCCATGACCGAGATCTGAACCACGGATCTCCTGGTTTCCGTCCAGTCACTCTAACCCATTGAGCTACCATGGCCAACGTGGCATCCTGACACTAAATTCTCCATTTGACTCCTACATTTCCCCGGTAAGCCACTAGGGGCTTTCGCATCCGAGATACACAGAAACCAGGAGATCCGTGGTTCAGATCCTGGCCATGGCATTGAATTTTTCATGTTGACTATCAAAAACTTTAGCCTATATAAGGCTAGTATGAAGAAATGATTAATTTCCATCAATTAACTAAAATAATAAGAGTTAAATGATGAAGCCTGGGACTCAAGTACTTATGATAGTAAGTCGCCCCAAACGGTGTATCTCGGATGCGAGAGCCCCTATAGGTTTACTGGGGAAATATACAAGTCAAATGGAGAATTTAGTGTCAGGACAGCACGCTGGCCATGGTAGCTCAATGGGTTAGAGCGACTGGACGGAAACGAGGAAATCCGTGGTTCAGATCCCAGCCATGGAATTGAATTTTTCAAGTTGACTATCTATCAAAATCCTTAGCCTATATACGGCTAGTGTAACGAAATGATTAATTTCCATCAATTAACTAAAATAATAAGAGTTAAATGATGTAGCCTGGGACTCGAGTACTCATGATAGTAAGTCACCACAAACGGTGTATCTCGGATGCAAGAGCCCCTAGTGGTTTACCAGGGAAATATACGAGTCAAATGGAGAATTTAGTGTCAGGACGGCACGTTGGCCATGGTAGCTCAATGGGTTAGAGCGACTGGACGGAAATCAGGAGATCCATGGTTCAGATCCCAGCCATGGCATTGAATTTTTCGTGTTGACTATCAAAAACCTTAGCCTATATACAGCTAGTGTGAAGAAATGATTAATTTTTGTCAATTAACTAAAATGTCTGATGTGTTGCAAAATGGGAGTTTGCAAGTAAACCAGTATGCTTTGCCGTGAATGTGGAGATGTGCACTTGTGTATTTATCTATGTTTTGAGGTGTACCATTGAAGAAGAAACCTTTAAAGGTAAGCTTTTATCTCTTATAGAATTTATTTAAATTTATTGTAAAATAAAAAGCTTTAAATAATTAGCATTAAATAAGCATTAATGCGTGTATGCACAGGACATCTATGGATGACCAGATTGCTTCTCCTGCAATTTATAATGTACATCATATGACATTCATGTCGGTGAAAGCACTGAAAGAGTGAAGCAGATGTGTAATAAATACAACTCATCTAAAAATTAATAACACTAAAAGAGTATTCTTAAATGTGAACTTCATTGATCCTTGATATTTCAAGTGTTTTTTATTTGGGGGTGAGGCCTTCGCTGTAACTTTCAAATGTACATTGATTACAGCCAAAGCCATTTCCAAATACTGTACTCATAATAAGGAGTTTATTATTTTTTGCTAGAGTGTTGAGATTATAATTTTAAAATTGCATTTTTCAAAATATGCGGATTACTGTCTACCCACCACAAGAAGGCAAGCAGGTCCTGAATAGGGAGAGGGGCTTAAACTGTTTATCTGATCTGGTAGTGGATCTGTTTACTACGAAATGAGTATGAGAGTGCATATGAGCCACCCATGCTGCCAGATCTAATGCTCGTTTCAGTAACTGCAGTGATGGGTACTATGCATGTGTATTTTAAATGAACCTAGCATTCTTATATCCAGACAGCAAGCATAAACATCATGAGAACAGCAAAAACGTTACACATTCCTCCACCTTGTGTTCTTGTGGGGGAAAGTATATGCTTGATGAATGGTAAAATGTAATGTTCATCAGCATTGGAAGTATACAATTATATGCACTTCAAAACTTTATATGTAAGCACAGAACATGAAACATACTGCTAATTTATTCCACAACACAAGCAGAATCATTTTAGTATCCGTTTGCACACAAATCCAATGTCTAGTTAGTAATAACTCTAATCCATTCACTCTAGATCAACTAAACTGAAATACTGATGCGTAAGTAATATAAAATATAATTCTAAGTAACAAAATTTAAATACAGTTAATGAATACTAAAACCATGTAAAATGCTCCACTACGAAAGTTCAAAGAGAAAAGAAATTAAACTTTAATGCAGAATGTTTTGTTTAGTACTTACAGCTGCTCCAAATAAAGTTGACGTCAGCATAATGCCAAATCTTGTAGATTTCTTAGCAACAGAATGAAGTGTTAGGCGGGACATTTTACTGGATATTGTCATGTTACCATCTTCCAAATATTTTGTAACTAAAAACAATACCAAACATTTGTTATTTCTTGCTACTGAATTCTTAAGACTGCAGCTATTAGATAATTTGCTGGCTAAAATGGTGCAAACGTTACTGTTCACAAACATTCTTTCAAAGAAATGGCTGGTCATAAAAAGTTGATAAGCAGTTACATAAAAATCAGGAGTTGATTTTGGGACATGTTTGCTCTACTTACCCTCTAATTTAACAGTACATGTTTCAGAAGCCTATGCTTCTATCATCAGTTTATGCTGAGTCCACATTCCGCAAAGGCTTCCAAAACATGTTCTGTTATTACAGTGTAAGTGAAGCAAACATGACCCAAATTGACTCTTAATATTTATGTATCAGTGTTACAAAGTTCCAAAAAGTTAACTATGATGCAAATATTTTGGCAAGCAATTTATGGTGGTTAAGCAAAGAGTTCCACGTTGGGGCGACAGTTTGAAGCAATTATTGGCGAGCAGAGTTCCACTTGGGGCGACGGTTTGAAGCAAATGGAAATAATGGGTGTTTAGCTCAGGGTAAAGCAATGAGTTTCTCTCAAGGTATGCGTGGATATGTATGAGAAGAATGGTTTTAATGACACTGGAATGCCCGTTTCAAACTGGTTTAATGATTGCTTCTTTTATTATTACATTTAACTTGAAGTTGCCGACCAAGGATTACCAATATCACTGTTTAAAGTTACTGAAGGCAGAATGCTTATTACTCAATAATACTTAATTAGTTACGTATAAATCGACAAATATTTTCTCTCTTCACTTCTGGTCTGCCCTCGACCAAGACAGAAGAAGTTGACCGCCCTAATCGGCTTCACGCCTCGGACTGACTGAATGATCACAGCTGCACGTGGGTGTATGAGTGACTTTCACTTTCTCAAAGTCCCTTATTCAACCAAAGATTCCCTTTGAGACTATTTTATCATGCCATTAAGAAGGGTCCGAAGAATAGCCCATTCAACAAAGTCAAGTGCTATACTTTAGAATTCTGTTTTTCCCGTGTCTTGTTACACGACTCAACCAACTGCACCTGTTTGTGTCGTAACAAACATACAAGACTCCTTTGAAATCCATTACGATTCTTTATACATTGTACCCCTTGAATTTCGGTATCAACTGATAAGCAGTTTACCATTTGGTAAGCATTTATCCTTTCCAATGTTCTGTGTATTTATTCCTTTAATGACTGTTTATGCTAACATATATTAGACAATGAACTCCGTTGCCTGAAACATGAAATCTGGGGCAAATATCTCAAAAGATCTCTGTATCTAATTAAGATGCCTTCATATTTGCCAACAACTTAAAAACACATAAAAAGGGCAGGTTTATGAAAAGTGTTACAAATAAAGGAAGCATATGCAATTGTCATGATGGAACTTTAAAATTGCTTATACTTCTGTAGTAACCCATATCTAAATAGGTTTCTCCTTTGTATTATGTGATTTAAAAGGGTGTTGTACACTGACTTTATTCGGTGTGGCCAAAGTAATGGGTTCTTTGAAGATTTTTTGGAAAAGGTATGTAGCTCTGGGATGGTATGTAAATTTTGTGTAGTTTTATTACTGACTGGGGAAAGAGTATTTATTTGTCTGCATCTCTGTTGTCTTTTGAATTTATCAATTTCCTTTATGACCAACCCAGAGACAAAAAATCAGGTGTGTGCCGGATAAACTGCATAGGCTGTGACAACTTTTACATTGGAAAAACTAAAAAGAATTTGAACATTAGGCTTAACTAGCATTTTAGGAACATCAGGAACAAAGAAATAGATCGGTGGTAGCCTAACATTTTTGGAATGATAATCACAACATAGAACAAGAAATCCACTTATTAAAAAGTGTTCAGGGTCCAACTGCATTAACCACGTGGGAAAAGCTATTCATAAAGAAATATGAAGGAAAACTGTTCAATTTCGACACCACCTTTAAAGAGAACCCAAACTTCAAGTTCATAAAGATACCAACAGAGATGCCCCTATCACCTCCAAGGAGCTCACCAAATCAAAATTCACTAGTCAACATTAGCTGAGGATGTTAGGAAGGTGCTAACGAAATGCGTTCTAGGTAAACACTAGCAATATATGGAGAATTGAGTACTAATTTGACTTAAAATTATGTGTCTCTTCTAGTTCTCATATATGCACAGTTTCATTTGGATGTTGGCCTGATGTAAAAATGAGAGAATTTGATATGGAAGTTCCCATTTGTGAAACTGTCATCTATATGCTCTCAGCTACTAAGTATTGATAACTTGGTATATTATGCATCTGATCATTGTGTCAGAAATAGCTATTGAAGACAAATTTAAAACTAACATTTAAAAGTATATTTGTTAAAAAAGGAACTTGGCATATAAGATTAATTAACTCCAATTAATTTAATTTACATTTTGTTTAAATGTAGCTTTACGTAACTACATTTTTAGGTTTCCCTATGTTTGTTAGGGAAACCATTAAATTTAATAATAGTGTGACTTTGTGGGTTCGTGAAATTAAAAGGACAGGTTACAAACACTAAAACTTGCTCTTTATTTCCATAGAAACACACCTTGGTCAACCCTTACAGTAGCAGAGATACGTCACATACACATAACCTGCAAGGTCACAGACCACAAACAAAGTTAAGAACTGTTCCACAGTGGCGAGTGGTGTCTTCCTTATGTAGCTTACTCACTATCCCGGAAATATGTGGAATGCTCTCAAACAATCAAGATGGCACTAGAAGAACAACGAACTCTCCAGTAATCCATCTCCTTCCCCCCAACATTTTGGCAAGTTTTTATCTCCGCACTGCACTGACCATCTCTTTGAAAGCGTCGGCCGCGCCGCCTCACAACAATGCTAGCGACCCTCTTCGTTCCTCAAGGCTGGTTGTCCCGAACAGCACCATCGTAGCGGGCCAGACGATCTAGATGTACCACCAACACTTTACCTTGGGGCACCTTCTGGATGCGGTAGACCACATCATTAATCCTCTTTACCACTCGGTACGGTCCTTGCCATGGTTGCTGAAGCTTTGGGACGTCCCTTGCTCTGGGTAGGGTGGTACAACCAGACCAGGTCACCTTGCTGGAACCCTTGGCTGTTGGCCTGCCTGTCGTATCAGGTCTTCATTCAGTCATTCGCCATCTGGATGTTCTGACGAGCCATCTCATGCATGTCGTGGAGACGGTACACCAGGTTCTCCACATACTCGGTTGCTCGCTGTTTCGCTTCCCGGGGACTCCCAAAAGCCAGGTCACAAGGGAAGCATAGCTCTCGGCTGAACATTAAGCTGGCTGGCATCATCCCAGTGGTGCCGTGTGTCGAGCGGTAGCCCAGCAAGAACAGTGGAACCTTGACGTCCCAATCTCACTGATGGTTGGCCACGACCTTCCTCAGATGTTCTTCTAGGGACTTAATGTACCTGTCGACCATGCCGTCCGACTGCGGGTGTAGAGCTGTTGTGCGGGTCTTGTTCACCCCAAGCCTTTCCAGTGCCTCCTTCATCAGGATAGACTCAAAATTGGTGCCCAGGTCGCTGTGGAGCTCTAACGGCACCCCAAAACGGCAGAACAGTTGCTCCATGAGGCATGTCTGTGATCATCTTAGCCTTCTGGTTCGGTATGGCATACACCTCTGGCCACTTGGTGAAATAGTCCACGGCCACCATTAGGTACTGGCTGCCTCGGTCGGACACTGGGAATGGTCCAGCTATGTCCACAGCAATGCGTTCGAAAGGCGCTCCGACGTTGTACTGCTGCATGCAAACCCGGCTCCTAGTCCGGGGGCCGCAACTCGCCACGCACACATGACATTGAAGGCACCATCTCTCAGCATCTGCTCGGAGCCTGAGCCAGTAGTAGCATTGCCGAAGTTTGTCGATCGTTTGGTTTGCTCCCAGGTGTCCTCTTGAAGTACCGGCATGCACTTCCTCTAAGACTTCCGGGACCTTACTCCGGGGAAGTACCAACTGCTCCCTCTGCTTCTTCCCATTGGGTTAATCCCATACCCGGAACAGCACACCCTCTTTGGTCTTCAACAATTCCCATTGGGCCCAGTACGACTTGTACGCAGCGCTTCTGGGTGCGATGTGCTCCCAGGTCGATCTCGTCCCTACCTCCACTTCCCTCAAGAGTGGCCCCAAGTCGGCGTCTGCCAACTGCTCCCTCCTCAGGTATGCTCTAGCCCAGCCGTCCGCAGGCACTGCCGTGACCACTCTGACAGCTGCGGCACGCTGCTTCTCTTCCACCCTTGTGCGTTGGCTGCACTCTTCTGGGCAGGGTCTTCGGGACATGGCGTCTGCGTTACTGTGGCTCTTCCCTTTACGATGTTCAGAGGTGAAGTCGTACTCCTGCAGCCTCTGGACCCAACGGGCTGTGGCCTTCCAGGTTCATAAAACTAAGTAACCAGGTGAGGACGGAATGGTCAGTCCTCAGGTGGAATGGCTGACCATACAGGTACTTGCGGAAGTGCTCCAAGGTCTTTACTACCGCCAGTAGCTCTCGCCGGGTGACGCAGTAGTTCTTCTCTGCCTTGGACAGCGTCTTGCTGTACTAAGCCATCACCCGCTCGTGGCTGTCCTGGACTTGGGATAGGACATCCCCAATGCAGTGGTCGCTGGCGTCTGTGTCCACAATGAAGGCGCCACCTGGTTGTGGGAACCCCAAAAATAGGAGCACTGCAAAGTGTCTTCTCAGCTGCTGGAAAGCGCCTTCGGCGTCCTCCGTCCACGCATAAGGCCGGTGTTCTTCTGTCAGGCAGGTAAGGGACTAGGCAATGTTGGAGAACCCCTTTATGAAACGGCAGTAGTAACTACTCAGCCCCAGAAAACTGCACAATTGTCTCTTATCCTTTGGCCGAGGCCAATCTCTAAGGGCCTGTGTCTTTTCCGGGTCTGTGGCCACTCCGGTTGGTGAGACTATGTGAGCCAAGTAGTTGACTTTCTTGCGAAAGAGCTGGAACTTCTACGCCTACAGCTTCAGGTTGGTCACCTGCAGTCTCTGTAGATCCTTGCTCAGGTTTTCAAGTTGGCCTTTGAAGGTCTTACCGACGATGATGTCTATGTATAACAGGCATGCGTCATAAGTCAGTCCTCTCATCACTGACTCCATGAGGCATTGGAACATAGCTGGTGCGTTGCAAAGACCAAAGGGCATAACTGAACTGGCAAAGCCCTTGGCCTGTCGAGAACGCGGTCTTCTCCTTGTCTCTTGGGTCTAGAGCTACCAGTCAGTAACCAGACTTCAGGTCCACGGTCGAGAACCACTGCGCACCAGCAAGCGTGTCCAGGGTGTCGTGAATCCGGAGTAAGGGGAAACAGTTCTTCCTGGTGACAGCATTCAGCTTCCTGTAGTTAACGCAGAAGCGTAGCTCGCTGTTCTTCTTTGTCATCAGAACTGCAGGGGAACACCAAGGGCTGCCAAACTCTTCAATCACTCTCCTGGATCTCATGTCCTCCAACATGTCCCATACTGCCGTTTGTTTCGCTAGCGGAACGCGTCTAGGTGGTTGCAGAATAGGCCGGGCGTCTCCAGTGTCAATGCGGTGGAGCACTCTGTCCGTGCGGCCGTAATCGCTGTTACCTTGGCTGAAGACATGCTGGTATCGTCTCAGCAGTTGTCGAACCTTCTACAGCTGTTCTGCGGTCAGGTGGTAGGCCACCCTCTCCAGTAAGCCTTCCAGCCGGGGCCCCAGATGTTGCGTCGGCACTGGCTCCTGGGTCTTTCGATTGGTGTTACGCTGGCAACGGGCTCGCACGTCCCCAACTCCGTCCCGGCCTGGACGTCGTGATCGGTGTCTGTTGGGTTGAGCAGCCTCACCGCACCTCCTCTCGGCACGGCAACAATGTCCTGGCTACACAACGTCCATAAACAGGCGTCTTCTGGTCCAGCATCAAGTTCCTTGTTCACTGGCCTTCCAGTCATGCCGTCACCACCACCTCGCTTCTCACGGGGACAACCACGTCTTCCCTCAGGACGACCCTGCAGATTCCCAGGCGTTCTTCGGGTTGTCGGAGTATTGAGCCACAGGACCTTCCTGCCGACGTCCATCGTCGCCTCGTGGCTCCTGAGGGCATCCAGTCCCAGAATCACCTCCTCAGCCACCTCCACGACGAACACTCCGTCTGAAGGTCAACTGCAGCAGGGCCACCCTCTCCACGGGCAAGGTGTCGTCCGATGCCGTCACTAGCTGGTATAGTCGACTCGGTTTCCTCGACGGCAAACCCTTGGCCACGTCAGATCTGATGATGGCCACGTCAGATCTGATGATGGCCACGTCTGCCCCGGTGTCTACGATCACGCGGCACGGCTTCCCTCTCACCCAACCGTCCGCGATGAGGCTGTCATCCATACGCCGGCTGACGGCGCGCAGTGTCACTCGAGGGGATGGTGGTGATGGCGCCGATGTGCCCCTCGCCACGACGGCCTTAACTCGTTTTCCGGCTGCTCTCCCTGGTGTGGGCAGTCTCTCTCCAGGTGTCCCGGCTGGCCACACCAACACACGCCACTAGGTTTTCACCGGCGTCCCTCGGCTGGCCTTCTGTCTCCAGTGTATCGAATACTCCTTGTTCTCGACGTCGGGGTAGCCGTCACCTTGGCCGCCTCCATCCTCAATGCTGCCGTTAGCGCCTCGTGGATGGTTTTGTAGCCGCCGAGCATTAGGTGCTGACGTATCTCAACGTCTCGTACCCCGTCAACGAACGTGTAGGCGGCTTCCCGGGATACGAATTCAGGTGGGAGGTCGACCAAGGCTTTGTTGGCCTGCTGTTCAATTGCCAGGGCGAACTCCTGCAGCGTCTTTCCTGGCTGCTGCGTCCTTGACTTCAGTTGGCTGCGGTAGGCTGCGGCCAAGCGGTGGTTCCCGAAGCGGTTTTCCAGGACCTCCCAGATGTCCTTGGGCGCCGCCGCTGTCTGGACCAGGTTCAGAACTTGTGCGGCCCGTCCCTGGAGGCTGGCTATTAGCTGTGCGGCCTCTTCCTCTGGTGACCACTTGTGCTTGGTCACCGTGTCGAATTGGCGGCGGTAAGACTTCGAACGTGGACGTGCCGTTGTACTTAGGCGGTTTGACGCGCGCAGATGTGTCGCGTCCCGGCACGTCGGCCTTTAAATCTTTCATCCTTCTGCCGACGATGTCCTCCACCATGGCGTTCAGGGACTTGTTGCTGTCGGCATTTCCCTCTAGGTTGTTAACGCGGCTCACCAGGTTTTCGACGCACTCGCCCAACTCCGTGACGTCCTCTTTCACGCCGGCCACCTGATCCTCAAATTTGGCGGCGAGACCTTCGTTCGCAGCCTTCATTTCCGTGGCCAGGCTGTCGTTCCTTGCCCTCATTTCCGTGGTCAGTTCGGCCATGTACGCGGTCAGGTTGTGATTTGTCGTCTCCAACTTTGCGGCCAGATGGCTATTTGCCGCCTCCGTCTTCGTAGTTAATTCGGTCATATTCGCGGTCATCGTCGCGGGCAAGTTATTTGCCGTCTTCAAATTCTCTAAAATGTGTGCCTATGCAGCTTCCACTGTCGTATGTTCCAGTCCTGACACCAAATGTGACTTTGTGGGTTCGTGAAATTAAAAGTCCAGGTTACAAACACTAAAACTTGCTCTTTACTGCCATAGAAACACACTTTGGTCAACCCTTACAGTAGCTGAGTTACGTCACATACACTATACAACTTGCAAGGTCATCGACCACAAAGTTCACAGCTGTTCGCGCACAGGAGTCCAATTAACAACTGTTGCACAGTGGCGGGCGGTGGCTTCCTTATATAGCTTACTCACTATCCCGGAAATTTGTGGAATGCTCTCAAACAATCAAGACGGCGCTAGAAGAAAGACAAACTCTCCAGAAATCAGTCTCCTTCCCTCCACCGTTCCGGCAAGCTTTTATCTCTGCACTGCACCATCCGTCTCTTTGAACGCGTCGGCCGCGCCGCCTCACAGCAGCGCTCGCGACAATAGTGCACAGTAAAAAGCTGCAGAGAAAAAATTATACGAGGGCTGTTCAATGTGCAGCCGCATATTGCCAATGTTGTTGCTGAACATCTTGCAAAAATCAACGTGAAGTGCATCCCTCACCCTCCCCATAGTCCGGATTTAGCCCCATGTGACATTTTCTATTCTCTAACTTGAAGAAACGCCTTCGTGGGAGGCATTATCCATCATCAGAAGCAGTGGTGAAGGCTGCAGAGGCAATTTTGAATGATCTTTGAAAAAATGGTTTCCAGCATGTCTTTGAAGACTGGCAGAAACGCTGGGACAAGTGCATTACATTCAGGGGAGACTATTTTGTGAAGGACCATCAACATTATGAGTAAAGGTATGTTGTCAAAAATAAAAAAAAAATATTGATCATTCTTTATTGAACAGCCCTCGTAGTTGAAAGAAAATTTGCATTTCAAAAACTTAATTAATACTGATGAACAATTATATGAATTACATTTTAAATTAATGCATGTTTTAGGTAACTTAATTTGGAATCTAAACTATTAGAAAATGTTAACTTCAGTACAAAAAATACAACAAAGAAATTAAAAAAGAAATAATTTAAATTATGCTACGAAAACAAATTACTGAAAGTAAATAAACACAATAATCCAACAGATAATGTAATTAACCTCTCAAATTGTAATTTTAATGAGAAAGAACTCAATTTTCTAAACAGAAATAAAAGCTTGTGCTAATTTTAAAAAAAATGATTATATTGCACATATTAAAAATGCTAGTCATGATCTAAATGAAACTAATAAATCTTTTATTAAATGAAATGCAATGCAATAAAATTTTGTAGAATCTGAGTAAAAATCGCACTGAACTTTATCATAATAAACAGATTAATAGATCACTGAATGAAAAAGATATAATTTATGCTAAACTTGATGACAGCAAGATAGTAATTTTGGATTCACATAGCTTTAGGATTCATACCATTCTCATAGCTTACTAGGATTACAGTTCCACATCAAGCAATAAATTGAATTGCATGCTTTGAAAACTGGCATCTGCTAAATATATAAATGTAAACATGACATGCTTACATTAGTTCATAGTTTGAAAATATGTATTCTAGCATTAGTTTCAATTTTAATATTGTGCACACAACTTGTAGTACAGTATTTGAGTACACACAGTACAGCTGAATATTGTAACATTGGTAGAGTGGGAAATGCTATAACATTGTCATGCTGAAGCACATATTTTCAGCGCCCTTAAAACACAATCATCATCATGCTTTCAAGTGACTACATTTATGGATGCAGCTGACAGAGATGATCATATACAAATATAACAATTTTCAACTTAAAACTTCACTTATCTTATAAGAAATGACACTTCTTATAAATTGTTTGGGATCACGATTTCATGGAAATTCTTCCACATCGTCAGCCGGAACCAACAAACCTGTCATCGTTACAAATGCTAGATGTTAATATGTTCTTGTTAGTACTACCAAAATCTGAAAATAAAACAAATTTAAAAACAGAATCAACTGCCGATATTTCAAAATTTATTATGCAATGTTTGTTTTTAAAATAAAATTTAAATAAAATTTTTAAAATAAAATAATTGTTTGGGAAAAGATATTTATTTTACAAAACATTGCGTAATGAATTTTGAAATACAAGCAGTCGATTCTGTTTTTAAATTTGTTTTATTTTCAGATTTTGGTAGTACTAACAAGAACATATTAACATCTAATGTTTGTAACAATGACGACAGCTTTGTCGGTTCCGGCTGATGATGTGGAGGAATTTTCATGAAATCGCGATCCCGAACCATTTATAAGAAAGATGTCATCATTTCTTATAAGATAAGTGAAGTTTTAAGTTACAAATTGTTATATTTGTATATATTAGTTTGCTTCACTGTTAATAGCTTCATATTTTACGTATTTATTAGGGACAATCATATTACTTGTTAGTATACAAAATTACATGATTGATACATCACTAACACTTGCTAGTGCACAATAGATGAATGATGCACTACATGATATGGATCAAAGTAATTACTGTTCCTTTTGAATTCTATAATACCTCCATTTCTATAAAAAATAACATCACTGTGATAATTCCCATAACAAAATGACACCCTGCTCAAAAGAACATTAATATTTACTGATCTTCAGGAAGCTTAATGAAAAAAGAACGGAAAAAAAAAAGTGCAAGTAAAAGAATACAAAAAAAAAAAAACAAACACACACACACACACACACACACACACACACACACACACACACACACACACACACACACACACACACACACACACACACACACACACACACACACACACACACACACACACACACACACACACACACACACACACACACACACACACACACACACACACACACACACACACACACACACACACACACACACACACACACACACACACACACACACACACACACACACACACACACACACACACACACACACACACACACACACACACACACACACACACACACACACACACACACACACACACACACACACACACACACACACACACACACACACACACACACACACACACACACACACACACACACACACACACACACACACACACACACACACACACACACACACACACACACACACACACACACACACACACACACACACACACACACACACACACACACACACACACACACACACACACACACACACACACACACACACACACACACACACACACACACACACACACACACACACACACACACACACACACACACACACACACACACACACACACACACACACACACACACACACACACACACACACACACACACACACACACACACACACACACACACACACACACACACACACACACACACACACACACACACACACACACACACACACACACACACACACACACACACACACACACACACACACACACACACACACACACACACACACACACACACACACACACACACACACACACACACACACACACACACACACACACACACACACACACACACACACACACACACACACACACACACACACACACACACACACACACACACACACACACACACACACACACACACACACACACACACACACACACACACACACACACACACACACACACACACACACACACACACACACACACACACACACACACACACACACACACACACACACACACACACACACACACACACACACACACACACACACACACACACACACACACACACACACACACACACACACACACACACACACACACACACACACACACACACACACACACACACACACACACACACACACACACACACACACACACACACACACACACACACACACACACACACACACACACACACACACACACACACACACACACACACACACACACACACACACACACACACACACACACACACACACACACACACACACACACACACACACACACACACACACACACACACACACACACACACACACACACACACACACACACACACACACACACACACACACACACACACACACACACACACACACACACACACACACACACACACACACACACACACACACACACACACACACACACACACACACACACACACACACACACACACACACACACACACACACACACACACACACACACACACACACACACACACACACACACACACACACACACACACAATCTTCTCTTTCACACAAATACACAGCTTCAAGAGAGCTCTTCAAATGTTTCTTTATGTCTTTGTTGCATGCACCAACTTATCTCTCTGACGTACACACAAGTTCACCTCTTACTTGGAGCTGCACAGTGACTCTGAACCAACTCCAATATCCACTTGTTTCGCTGCCTGTTCTGCTGCCCTCTGATTCCTCACCATAGAACTGCACTTACTGACTCATGAACGGCTTCTTGAACTATTTCACAGCCCACCGACTCCTCACCAGAGAGCTTGAAATGTCTCACATCTCTGCACAACTTAACTGATCGACCGATTTGCAAACTGCTTCACTGCATGGACTACTCACCACAGAGCCACCGTCGTCAACTCAACTTGAAGCTCAAAACACACAAACTCTGAACACCAAACATTCTACTGTACTTCAGGCCTCATCGACTTTATATAGCTGTTGAGTGCAGCCAGAAGCTTCTGGTTATAGATTCTTCCCAAATTACCCTTTAGAATGTATTGGGACGATTTTGTGCGTGTGTGTGTGTGCGTGTGCGTGTACGTGTGCGTGTGCGTGCGTGTGTGTGTGTGCGTGGGTGTGTGCGTGTGTGTGCGTGTGTGTAATGGCCGCTTTTAAGACATGCGGCATTGCAGGTGGTGACACTGACGATACATGAAATGAAGTTAGAGTATTAGTAGAATGAGATGGCGGCAGAAACCGGAGATCCCAGAGAAACTGCCCCCCCAACCCCCAGTGCCGTGTCACCTAGCACAAGTATCACTTTGAGGTTGCCTGGGATTGAACTTGGGACGCCTTGGTAACAGCCAAGTGGTCTAACTGCTGGGCGACAGTGTGGCCTTTATTAGGACGATCTCGAATGTTAAGTACACAATAACAACAGGGCGCGCCCCTGCCTTGTGATGTCTTCGTAATGCCCGGAAGGCTGTTCATATTTTCTCCTCCAGTCAATAAACAAGGCGGAACGATTCCCCTACTCCTGCTTCTCCTACCAGTCCAGGTATCACTTCATTTAGTCTGTGGCCCGCATTCGGGTGGCCCGGTTTCAATTTCCGTGGCCGACCTACCTGACCCATTGGTTTTTCCGGAGGTTTTCTCAGGTCACTAGGCGAATGCTGGGTAGGTTAATTACATCCCCCAAATTTCTTGTCCCTCCATTTCACCTCCATTATCATTTCATATCTCTCATCTGGTGGTTTCTTTCAGGGTAGATGCATTGACAGGAGTCTCGGCAGTGCATGGAGGGATGAAATGCTCCGAGTAAAACGCTTTCCCCTCCGGCAGGACAAACTTCGGTCTCTGAGCCAGCCTAGTGGGCCAATTCAGAAGCACAGCAGGCAGGAAGCGGGTTGTGCAACACTGCCTGGAGTACTCTGCTCTGAGCAGGCGGCCTCCGCTATCCGAACCGTCCTCGTGACTGTTTCGCGGCCACAGCAGATGGGATTCCGATTGTCCTTACCCACTACCGGAGAGCTTCTATCTGGTAAAGTGTAGGGATCTCGCCCTCTGTACTGTAGTGACTCCTGGGGGTCGGCCGCCCTCTGTCTCCTCTCACCTCATCCTCCCTCCCGGGCGTGCCCCACTTGTGACCATAGGTACAAAAGACCAGTCTGGTCGGGGTGCCGAATCCCCTCCGAACAATCGAATCCAATCACTTCCTCAACTACCTTCGCGTCGAACACCAAGAGATTCACAACGCTCTGCCCCAAAATCAATTCTGAAAAGGCCTTCCTTTTCCACAGGCCACACTCCAGCACATCCTCCTGGAAGATTCTCTTCGACGTCCTTGTGTCGAGCCTCTGCCTCTGTAGTAACGGATGCTACTGGTCTTCAAAGTTAAGAGAGGTGTTTTCTTGGCAGCCCCCGTTCTCAACGTGGCCGTCAGAGCCTCATGGATGGTCTTATATTTGCCAAGCATCTGGCGTTCCCTTATCTCAGCATTGCGCACCCAGTCCACGAAGGAGTATGCAGTTTCCTGGAACGTGATTGGTCGGTATTCCCACTAGAATTTTACTCACCAGCTGTAATTGCCAGAACAAACCCCTGCAGTGTCTCCCCTGACCGTTGCAGTCTTGACTTGAGCTGGCTACGATAGGCTGCAGCCAGACGGTCTTCTATCGATCATCGGTTGTGGGTGGCGATGGAGGCGAATTATCGGTGGAAGACTTCAAAGGTTGACGTCGCGTCATACTTGGGTGGCTTGACGCAGGTGGTTGTTTCACGTTCCGACGTCTCGACCTTCAGGTTTTTAATTCTTTTGGTAATCATCTCTTTTACAATGGCGTTCACTTCCTTGATACTACCGTCGGCTCTTTCTTCAAGGATGCTAACCCTTTCCCATCATCTTCCATGGTGCTTAGGCACTCTCCGACTTCCTCTAGGCCGTTAACACGTTGGCCAAGGTCTTCCGTCTTACCATCTTAAGTCTTTCCTTAACGCGGTCAGTTGCTAGTCGATTTTAGTTCCAGTTTCATCTCACATTTCTGCTTTCATTTCTTCCTTTACACAATTCATCCTTCCCTTTCATCGCAGAATTTACTTTCTTAATTTCACTTCCCATTTTGTCCATACTGGTTTTGATTTCATTCATCATTTCTTCCAGCGAAGAATTAATTTTGTCCATTCGAGCCAATGATTTTTCAAACATTTCCCCTATTGCGGTTTCTTGTTCCACTCCGAATGCCAGAGTGACAAAGACGTCAACAATCGAATGTTAGGCTGAAATTCCTTTGTCACCAGCATCGTTAACCCAATGTAAACTTACAATCATCTCGTTTACACAATAACACAGCTTCAAGGCACATCTTCATTGTTTCTTTATGTCGTTGCATGCACCACCTTGTGCTGCTGGTAATCCCTATGACGTACACACAGGTACATTTCTTACATGGAGCGGCATGCCGATTCTGAACATAACTCCAATATCCATTCGTGAACTATTTCATTGCCTGTTCCACTGCCCGCCGATTCAACACGAGTTGCACTTACTGACTCGTGAACTTCTTCCTGCACCGTTTCCTAGGCCTGCCGACTCCTCACTATGGAGCTTGGAACGTACTCTTCTCTGCATAACTCAACTGGCCGAATGATTAGTGAACTGCTTCACTGCACAGAGCCCTTATCACGGAAATGAAATGTGTAGTGTTTAACGCCCATTTTTATTGCATACGGCTGATGACACTTGAGATGAAGATGGAGCACCAGTGGAATGAGATGGCGGGGAAAAACGGGAGATCCCGGAGAAAACCTGCCCCAGCGGGTCCACCACAAATCTCACTTTGCAGTCGCCTGGAATAGAACCTGGGCCACCTTGATGAGAGCCAAGCGGTCTAACCAGTCAGCCACGGTGCGGCCCCTGACCATGGAGCTGGCCCCTGACCATGGAGCTCACTCAACTCGAAGCTCAAAACACACGAACTCAGGCCCGCACACTCTACTGTACTTCAGACTTTGCATCGGCTTTAGAAACCTGTTGGGCACCAGCCAGAAGCTTCTGGCATAAATCCTTCTGAATTACCTCCTAGAATGTATTGAAACGGTCTCAAACAGTATCTGCATGGTAACAGCCTAGTCTGCTCCTGCCTCGTGATGTCTTCATGATGCCTGGAAGGCTGTTCCTTTCCTCCCCTCAAGCCAATAAACAAGGGCGTTTCTCCTGTTCCTCCAGTAGGAAGACTCACAATGGAGGCAATGTAATGCTATGTTTTTTCTGTAGTGTTTAACGCCCATTTTTATTACATGTGGCACTGCAGGCAGTGACACTGATGATACAGGAAATGAAAATAGAGCACCAGTGTAATGAGATGGCAGGGGAAACCAGATCACCCGAAGGAAACCGGTCTCTGCGCTTTGTCCACCAGAAATCTCACATGCGATCGCCTGAGATCGAATCCAGGCTGAGAGCATCACAGTGCGGCCTGACACTATGTTGTACACTCCTCTGAGGTATGATCCATCAGAAAGAATTCGACTATTTCTAAGGCACAGTATCATTAACATCCATGGGAACATATGTGGGTTCCTCAGGTCAGTATCATCATTTTTTAATTCTCTCAGCTAAATTGTGCTAATGTATATTTCTAACTATCTTAGAATAGACATGGCTTTAGTAGTTACAATTTTCAACATCAATATAATCTTGCACTACTGTTTCTCACTGACAGAATTATCAATATTATCATTATTATAACTTTCCCTATCTCAAATTTCAGCTTTGTAGCAATAAATTGCAGATTAGTACTTCTGATGCTGACTGCTTGGAGCTACGATGTTATGTGTTGCCAATAAGTTTCTTACATTATTTGAAAAGGATATATTATTGCACATTACAAGAGGCTATTAAAGGTTACTATAATATTGCACAAATTAGATGCAAATTTTACTTATATATTTAAATGCACTTTTCTACCATTATTCTAGCATTTCTCTGATTGCAAATCAAAAGTTACAAACTTGCAATTGCACTTGTGTACCTATTCTAGCCATAAATATTGTCACTATTTTGTGAATATATCAGTGGTATCATTGAGGGGAAACTGGGCAGTTACATTTTCCCCCTCCTAGTTAACATTCGTAGGTGACATAATAGATACTGGGGTAAGGAAGACCATGGGGGAAGATTCTGTGGTGGGCTGTTAAAATACTTATTCATACTTTTATGTGCACAATATGTACTGAATTCCATTGTGAATTATACTTTTATAGCTACAGTTAATAATTAGTTCATAATTTAAGTGGAGTTCCTATTCTTCTTATCAGCTTGTCAATGTCGGGCTCTATACTAGATATGCTTACGTAATGTAGAGGCCAGATTCACATCACTTATCCTAAATAGTTTTTTTTTTCCCTTGGTATTATTCATAACAGAGAAAACTTGTTCACATCTGTATATACCTCCAAACATTGCAGCCATGCACCGACTCAGCCATTTTAAATTGGGATACATGTACTGGTTGTTTTATATAGTTCAAATCCAGATTTTCCACAGAATTTCAAACGTATATCTTGCTGCAGATCTATAATCTCCAATTGGAAATGTGATGGGACTACTACTGCATTTACGAAAAATGGATTACTTAGAATTAATAATTCCATTTCCATTCCAATTATATCACAAAATCTGTCTGCAAATTCAGAATACAGCTATATCATAACTTGGTATTTGTCTAAGGTTTTAAATGCATCATTTGAAACTGATTTAAGTAGAGGAAAGTGCTATAAATCTGCCTTCTGAAGCTGGTTTTCCCATAGGTTGTTTATTCATAAATGCTTTAACGGTGCTCACCATGTCAATTATGCAGCAATCCTTCCCTTGTAAAATGCTGTTTAGCTGATTTAAATGATTGCATAGATCTGTTAGGAAAGCAAGATCCATGATCCCTGTTTCGTTTGACAACTGCGGGATAACAATACCTTGCTTAAAATAAAAGTGAATCGAGAAGATATTGACGCATTGCTTCACTTAAACTGTTTTTCACAGAACATGTTTCAAGAGCTGTTGCTCCCAATATTTAATACCTTGCTTCCTTAAAAACTTGTCTGCTTCCAGGCAGATATTAAAAAACTGGTGAAGCATATCTCCTCTGCTTATCATTTAACCTGGCAAAAGTAAAATCTGAATAATCTAATCCCTTAATTCTTGAAATTGTTGGTACCGTAGAGAGTGAGCTTTAATCAAGTTTACAGTTTTTACTACCACTGACAAAACATTATCCAATGTTGTACTCTTTGCACATAAAGCTTCTGTATGTATTATACAGCACATCATTTTTACATTAGACAGTCCAATTTCAGTTACATGGGACTTTAATCTTCCCATGGAACAATTAATATGGCCAATCATAAAGGGCGCACCATCTGCTATTCATTTTTCCCATGGCAAGTCATATTTACAAGCTGCTATATGTAGCGCTTCAAAAATTTTTTCTCCAGATGTGTTATCCTTTAGAGTAAAGAGGTCCAGAAATTCCTCTAAAATGCTGAAGTCGGTATCAACCCCTTGAATGAATACAGCCAACTGAGCAGTATCTGTTAGATCTACACAATCGTCTATGACTACCATATGAAATTCTTTATTTTAACTTTTAATTGCTTTTCAAAATAGCAGCCATTTCTGATATCCTGGAGGTTATTGTTCCCCTTCAAAGGCTTAGTTGTTTAAATGCTTGTAGCGTACTGGGGCAAATATCTTCAGCTACTGTTGTCATACATTCTTTTACAAATTCCCCTTTGGAAAATGACTAATTCGCTTTAGCTATTAACTTTGTAATTTTATAGCTTGCACGCAATATGTTGTGAGGTTTAAGATTAATAACAGAAGAGGATTTGCTCCTAAGAAATGTTACCTTCAATTCCTCAAATCTTCCTTGATGGGCTGAACCGGTGAGAACATAGGTGTTGTATACCTTAGAATGCCATATGTGAAATCTTTAACAGGACATGTTGACTGTCTGCCAATTACTTGCCTTTGTTTTAAAACACAGAGGGGTGTAGACGTACTGCAATAGCCAATGCCAGTCAGCTGTTCCCTTGTACCCCCATGTCTCTAAGTGAAAAGATGAAGGGGAAAAGGAGGGGAGTCATCTTCAGTTACACTCAATGGCACTGCTAGAATATATGAAGTACGTTTACAAAGGGTAGATTCAGACTGAAAAATTCAACGCCATAGCTGGGATTTGAACAAAGGATCTCTCTGTCTTTGTCCAGTTAATTTTGAGCTACCATGGAAACGTCCAATAAGACACTAAATTCTCCAAATGACATGTATTTTCCCCATAAACCACTAGGAGATCCCATATACAATGAGATACATACCTTTTGTGACAGCTTACTACATTGTAAGTATGCTAGTGACCAAAAGTTAAGCATAATTCAATATTTTATTACCAAATTATCACAATTGTACAAAAGTTAATCATAATGCTGTATTAAATTAATTGGGAGTCGATTAATAACACAAAACAACCTCACTTTTAAACTTTCCCGGAACATGTTTCTGAGGCCTTCCCTCTATCTTCAGCCGGACATCGACAGCCGGCAGTCGATGTCCGGCTGAAGATAGACGGAAGGCCTCAGAAACATGTTCCGGGAAAGTTTAAAAGTGAGTGTTGTTTTGTGTTATTAATCAACTCCCAATTAATTTAATTTATACAACAACACTGTTTTCAACACTTCCATGAAAGGATTTATAATGCTGTATGTTGTTACCAATGCATTACAAATGATCTGGAATGCAATAGTGAGAAATAGCAAACAATTTTGACCTCGGGACAACTTTTTACCCATGCACAAAATCTGATCACTTCCACAATGACAATGATGCTGCTGAGCAGTTAATATATGGTGTGGTGACTCCTCATGGCTACAAATGCCTTGCAGCGCCATGGCATGCTCGCTATAAGATGGTTCAAGAGCAATTCAGGCAGCAATTCCTATTCCTCATGGAAAGAATGTTGGAGGTCTGGAAGTGTCCTTGATGGGGCTGGTGGGCTGAAACTCATCTTTCTAATACATCCCAACCATATTCTATAGGTTATGCGTAATTGGAGAAATTTAGTAACAGTGACGTCAAAATTAATCAAAAAAACTATTTGTAGTTGGTTTATTGACACTTCATCACTTACATTTTTATGTTATCGAGGTACTAGTTTCGGAAGCCATTGGCTCCATTTTTACCTCTCTCCAACTTGCGTCTGTTGTCATCTGCT
Source organism: Mantis religiosa (assembly GCA_030765055.1). Taxonomy (NCBI): domain Eukaryota; kingdom Metazoa; phylum Arthropoda; class Insecta; order Mantodea; family Mantidae; genus Mantis; species Mantis religiosa. The sequence continues at coordinate 152,119,540 of CM060950.1, read as the reverse complement.
CTCCTCTCTCTGGTGGTGAAACTATGAACTTCTTTGTCAAATTATCTACTGGTGGGATTTCAAAGTTCATTATTTGGTCCTTATGTTTCCATATGAATATGTTGTCAGTTTGTTTTGGTTTATCACTCCTTTTAATAATTTTGGATTTGGATCAATGTCATGATCATGTCATGTCATCATCAATGTCAGCAGTAGCATTTCATTTTTGGAACAAAAATGACACTGATCCAAATCCAAAATTATTAAAAGGAGTGATAAACCAAAATAAACTGACATGGGAGAACATATTCATATGGAAAAATAAGGACCGAGTAATGAACTTTGAAATCCCACCATTAGATAATTTGACAAGAAGTTCACAGTTCCATAGCCAGAGAGAGGAGAGCAGTCAACAACAGACGCTAGTTGGAGAGAGGTTGAAAATGGAGTCAATGGCTTCTGAAACTAGTCCCTCGATAATATAAAAATGTAAGTGATGAAATGTCCTTAAACTGACTACAAATAGTTTTTCCATGTTCTATAGGGTTCATATCTGGGGACATAACTGGCTATCCCGTGCACTTGATATCTTCCCTCTCAAGATGGTCGTCCACCAGGTGGGCTCTGTACCTCTGGGCATTCACACTATGTGCAGATCTGTACATCCATTGACCATTATGCCTGCCCACACAAGTGTGCCAGCACTACCAAATGGGCATGTTTCCACGATGTTGTTGGGATGAAACCAGGTTCCAAGTTCTCTCCAGGTTGTGTGATGAGAATCACTGCTCAAACTGAATCTGGACTCATCTGTAAACAGCTTGTTCCTCCAATCATTCAAGGTTCAATGTTGACGTGGCTGCCTACGTTTTAAATGGGATCATGTATGTATGAGTGATTGGGGCACACACTGCTGGACTTCTGGCATAGAGGCCAAATGCTCTGAGCTGCCGGTATACAGTTTGCCTTGAAACTTGAATGCCTGATGCGGCTGCAAGCTCGAAAGACAGTTATCTTGCAGGCATTCTCCAATGTCGTGCTGTTATGGTCAAATATCAGTTTTGTTGCAGGTTGTGACCTGTGGGTGACCACATACAGGGAACAGGAAAACACCTGTTTCTTGGAACCATCGCCAAAGCCTGGAAATGACACTTTTTAGCACATTCAGGGACCAAGAGACTGGTCTGTGTGAGACCTGACTTTAGATGTCTGATGATTCTATCCTCAAAAACAGGATCCAGTTGACGTCTTTGTGGCATGTTGGTGTTCTCTTGTAAGCAATTTGTGAAGTAACTACTCTGTTTACAAGGGAGAACAATAACAAATGAGCCACACACTGGGTCTGATACTCTGGTATTGGTTTGCTGCTCTGGTTTTGTTGATCTTTGAAGTGTGAATCCACTTACCTATCAGAGAGCAACAGTAAAGGAAGGCACACACTGTGATAATGTTTAATGGTGCTCGCTCACCGTTTTCCCTTTCAGTTCTGTTTTCTGAATTATGCTGAACTTTTGGACACTAATGTACTTAAGTCCCAGGCTTCATACTTTAGTTCATTATTGTTAACTGATGGAACTTAATTGGCTATGGCACTGAATTTTTCAGTTTGACTCTACCCTTTGAAAATCTTATCCTACACACAGTTTTTGTCAAAAAAACAATTTCTTATGAAGTAGATTTGAGATTTTTCTATTTTCTTTTAATGTTATGACCATATACATTATTCTCAATTTGCACCTATCAGACTTGAAAATGTCTACCAATGGCATACACACAGGCTTTGAGTCTTTTGGGCCAGTCATCTATTGCAAAAAGGATAGTATCAATCAGAAAACCTGACACTGCTGTGGCCAAAGAATGCTTCAAACTTTCAAGTGAAGGGTGTCTTTTCTTCCAGACCATTCCTTCTAACACTCACCACAGTTTGTAGTCCAGGGGATTTAAATAGGGGCTACCAGAAGGCCACTCAGCAATGGAGATGAAGTCTGGTAAACTGGTCCTCAACCACTGTTGTGTCATCCTTGTCTCATGAGCTGATGCAGAATCCTGCTGGAAGGTCCAGTGATCATTGAGCATAGTCTCACTCAAATCCTTCACAATAGGCTCCAGAAGTTTCCACATATACTCTGGTACTTGCTTTTATTCCTTTTTCTAAAAAATGAACATGAGACTTTTATCGCTTAAACCCCAACCAAATCATGACTGAGGAGGAGTATTGACTTCTCTGAACCTTATAAACTCTCATGAGCTTCCCGAAAACTTATTGCATACATCTCAGTTTCTTTTGGCAGTTAAAGCTCTCTTCAGTGGTAAAGATTTTTTTTTTTTTCAATAAAGAGAATTCTCCGATGCCCACTGTTAGCATACTGCTGCAATAGTTCGCTTGATTTGTTTCCTTTGCTGCTTCAGCTTTAGATTAAGAAATGTCTGGTGCTCTGTCATTAAGCTGACCCCAATGTCTTCAGAAAGTATCCTGATAATGATCATGAGAAAATGTCAAGTTCCTGTGCCATAATCTTCTCCTTCTGTGCTGATTTTTTCCAGATATGATCCTTCACTATTTTAAAGCTGCCACTGTTCTCATACAATGAGGATGACCATCCCATGGGTGAAGCACCACTCTCTCTTTCACTATTGAACACACAATGGTCGGGACTGACCTTCAGCACAAGCTATACTTGCCACTTGCAAAACAGGTCCTACAGTCCAAGGCAAAATTTTGTGACAATATTTATGTCTAGACTAGGTATTTACAATTATCAACAATAGACAAAATGAAAAACAGAAAGAGCCCTACCAAGAATAGCAGCAGAAAAATCTATAGATCCAAAAAAAAAGAACAAAATTGGAGAAAATTGAGAGTGCTCAATTCAGAAAAGAAATTAACACCAAAAGAGAACATTTTAATAATTTTCTACAGAACTTGGACTAGAGAAAAGACATACATAAAGCACACAAATTCATACATAACATACAAAACAAGGACAATAAAAACCTTATATTTATAATAAAACAATTATAAATGACAATGAAATAGCTAATAAATTTAATAAATACTATGCTAATACCTATAAATTATCTGCTAATTTTAAAAAAAGAACAAAATATATTGAGAAAAACATTAATACATAAAATCAATAAATAAACTTAAAGATAATATATTTAAATCAGGAATTCAATGTTAAAGAATCATAGTAATTAATCACTTAAAATCAGAAAGATCTCCAGGACTGACAATATACATGCAGAATTCATCAAACACCTGGCAGAGAAAACAAAATTAAAACTCCTAGATGTCTATAACTTGTTATGGAATACGAAAGTTCCAGATGAATGGAAGAAAGCAATAATATCTATTTGGAAATAAAAAAAAAACAGCAAATATTTTTCCAGTTATTGTCCAACAGCATTTACAAGCATATTAGCAAAAATCATGGGGAAAATGGCTTCTAACCGATTAAATTGGTTTCTAGAGTGTAACGCGACCGTTTGGAACACCCTGTAAAGCAGCTGCGAGCGGAAGACGGGGGAGGTCAATGTTAGCTACGCCCTCCCCTCGTTTGTCTTATAGTGGTGACAGGAACGACTGGGGAAAGAAACATAATTGGCGGTCTGTTTTTCTGCCCACCTGGTTCCAGAAATTACGGAGTCTGGAACATTCTCCTGGTCACTAGAAAGCGGCGATATTCCGATATAAAGAGGGTTACAGACAGTTAGTCAGTTCAGTTGTTGGTTTGAGTTGGTCAATCAGTTGGTTAGTGTGAGCGAGAAGACAGTCGCAGTTCTTGGTGTAAGAGTTAGTCAGTGACGTGTTCTTGAACGGAAGGATTGTGCAACAGAAGACTGTGCGTAACTGTGAATGTGTACCGGAGCTTACGTAACCGCGAGTACAAGGAAATTGTAACGGACGGACTGGTGAATCGTAATTGGTGTATTACGTAAATTTTATGTAATTGGCAAGTGTTAAACTGTAAGTCGGTGGAAATAAAGAACATTGTTGAGTGGTGTAATTGGACTTTTTATTCCACGAACCCACAAAGTCACAATATTAGCAAAAATCATGGGGAAAATGGCTTCTAACCGATTAAATTGGTTTCTAGAAAAAATAACTTAATTTCATCTAAACAAGCAGGATTTACAAAATACCATTCAACAAATGAACAGATTTTAAATCTTAATCAAAACATTAAAAATGCATTGAATAAAAAAGATGACACCCTAGCAATATTTATAGACTTTCAAGGAGCATATGATTGAATTTGGAGGTACAAACTACTCATTAAACTTAAAATTTTAGGAATCCAAGGCAAAAATATTAAATTGGATTAATGAATTCATTATTCAACACTTTGCCACCAAAAATGATAAATTATCAAAATATTCTCAGACACACCCTGGTGTATCTAAAGATAGTATCCTTAGTACCAATATTTATATCAATAATCTTCCATGTCAATTACAAAAAATACAATCAAAAGTCTTAATGTTTGCAGACGATGTAGTGCTATGGAATTCTATACCAAAAAATCAAAGTCAACAGCTAATACATATAGCACAGCAGTCCTTGATGACATTACAGAATTGGACATCTAATAATTTAATAATGAAAATTTATACACAGAAAACAAATTATCAACTATTCACACTAAGGAAGAATCCATTAAATATTTCCCTTCAACAGGAAGGAAAAACTCCCACAGAAACATATGAAGCCAATTATTTAGGTTTTTTTAAATACAAAATTAACATGGAAAAAAGCACATTTATAATATATGCAGCAACAACAACAAAAACGGAGAAAAATTATCACTATTAAAGAGATTAGCAAGCAAGAAATGGGGAAGCACTACACAAACTTTAAACACTTTTTACAAAATGTATATTAAACCAACAATTAAATACTGTGAAGAGATATTAATAATGGCAAATATAGAAAATCTTAATATTCTGGAAAATCAAATTCATCATCTAATAACTGGAGTTGTCCTTACTACCCCAATACTTGATCTACAAATTTTAACAAATAATCCAAGACTTGATCTTGACATTGAAAAAGCAGCCATCATACAATTTGAAAAATTAATCAGACTACCCTATAAAGACTGGGAAAAAAGAAAATCACAAGTAAACTTAAAAACTGAACAAAATTTTCTTAGTAAAATCAAAGAAATCAAACAAAAATTAAACCTTCCTTACTTAAAAGAAAACTTAAAAACAAGTATCAACCCTTTAGAAATGTTTGATATTGAACACTATCTAAACTTAGCTGTAGAAGTTACAAAATCCGAAACCTCTTCATGTGTCCTGAAACAAATGACACTAGAAATAATAAATTTAGGATACTGTGCCAATGAATGGCTACCTATGATACAATAAAGCACAAAATTAATATAATTTTGAGTCAAACTAATACTCAATGCTCCACTTATTGTTAGTATTTACCTAGAACGCATTTCGTTAGGAAAATCCTAATGAAATACGTTCTAGGTAAATACTACCAATCAGTGGAGCATTGAGTATTAGTTTGACTCAAAATTGTATTAGTGAATGGCCACATGTTTACACTGGCAGTTCCAGCTTACCAAATAATGGTGGTACTGGTGCTGGTGCAATATGCCCACTTTTCTCTTTCTCAGGGGCGGCTTCTCAATAGGGTAGCATGTTTGCGCAACAACCAAAATGCTGGGTCTCTCTTTAATGCAATGGCACATTCCATTTGGAGTTCATTTCGACCTTGTCTAGTGCAGTGGACCTCAGTGCACTATATTGTTTGCAGGTGCTTAGTAGTTCACTCCCAGATGCAAACCACTGGCATACAATGGATAGGTCTAGGGCAGGATGGACCTAGGGACCACCGAGGTAAGTAGGGGGTAAGTGCGGGGCTTAAGGCTGCATAAGGTTGGTTAACCTACCAGCCAGAGAATAGTGGATGCCAAGTCTTCTCCTTCTGCTTTAAGTGCCATCTATTATTCTTATATTAAATGTTCGCATCAGTCAACTATTACCCACCAGTTTGTAGTCAGCTGCTAGCTGTCGAACGAGAAGGTCGAATAGTGAGAGCGCGGAAACAGGGAGCTGAAGATTAGAACATGAGTGTTGATTTGCAGCTGTACAGGATAAGAATTGGAGTATTTGGAGGAAAGAAAAGGAAGAATCAGTACAAAGAGGAACTCAAGATACCAGTTCAACTATGGATAGCACTAGTATTAGCAGTCTTGCTAATAATAGGCGGAGTGGAACCGAACCCAGAACCAACGGACTTGAGCCAAATTGCAGATATGTTAAAAAAGATGATGAAAGATTTAGTAGATGTAAAGAACATGGGGACAGAAATGGGAGCTAAATTGGACACAAATACTGAACAACTCAGAAGAATAATTAAAGAATTAAAAGAAGACACCGAACAAAAATTTGCTGAATTCACAAGAACGATAGAAAACGTAAAGAAGAACTGTGAAAATGGACAGCGCAAACTGAACCTCATTATATTTGGAGTACAAGAAGACCTAAATAAGAGGTTGTATGAGATCGTGGCATAAATTTTAGAAAGAAGACTAGAAATACCATTGCAAGGATGGGAGATTGTGGAGACATACAGGTTAGGCAAAAAAGGAAGAGACAACCAACCAATACATCTAAAAGCAGCTATACAGGAGATGAAATGGACGATCATAAGCAGTACAAAGAAGCTAAAAGGATCAGAAATTTACATAGAAAGGGATTACAGTGAGGAAGAACAGAGATATAAGAAATCCTTATTAATAAAAATGAAGGAGGCCAGGAATGAAGGGAAAAAGGCTTACTTGAGGGGGCTTAATCTAATTCTAAATGATGTATGTCGGAGTATCCATGTTAGAGTAGATGAGCAGAGAAAAACTGATTCGCAACAGGACGAGAACCAGACAGCAGACAGATCTAAGGTTGGAGCCCAAGGAATGCAGAGTCAAATATCAGAAGGTGCAAAGAAAGACGATGCTACACCTGATATTACACGCAGCGATGATGCATCCACACTGGCAAGTGATGACATCCGGGGAAGTGACGTAGTGATACAGAGTGACATAAGAGGTGATGACATAACAGGTCAGGTGTATCAAGGTTCCAGTGAGAGACATCAAAGCGCACATACAAGTGAAGTGTTAAATTTCAAACATATGGCTGAGGTGCAAAGGGTTATAAAAGAAAAAGTTACAAATTATAGCAGCAGGTGAAGGAAGTATTTTGCAAATTGGTGGAAACACAGAACAGTCAACAAATGATGGTGGGGGTGGGAGGTTAACAAGGGGAAGAAAGGTAGACATGTTGAAGAAGACAGTGAAAACTTAAGATAGGGAAAGGGGATACCTATGATGTTTTGGAATGTGGAAGGTCTAGAAACTAAGTTAATAAGTGGCGAATTATATAATGTGGCAAAAGAAGTGGACGTTATTGGTTTAGTGGAAACATGGGCAGAAGACAGAGAGTTAATTGAATTAAACAATGTTTAATGTGTTACTAAAGGTGCAAGTAAAATATCTGTTAAGGGTAGGGCATCAGGAGGTATAATGTTTGTTATTAGATATCACAAAGGTTTCGAAGTAGAAATTGAGAAAATTGAGAGTAAAAGTAAGCAAGTGGTGTGGATACAAATATATAAAAAAAGAAATGGGGTCAAAGCAAGTTATGTCTTAGGATTAGCTTATAATCCTCTAGAAAGTTCACACTTTTTTGATGAAAAAATTTATAACAACTTAGAAGAAGTTATTGAGAAAGTTAGGGAGTGCTATCCAGAATCAGAAATAATAATTATGGGGGATTGGAATGCCAGAGTAAGAGAGGAAAAAATAAGAATAATTTGTAAGGAAACAGTAAATGAAAGAAATATAGACGAAATGTGGACGAGGAGAAGTAATGATAAGATATATAATGAGGGAGCAAAACTTCTAGAGTTCTGTGAAAACAATAATTTACTTATATGTAATGGCACTTTAGGAATAGATGAAGAAGCTTACTATATGTTTGCGAATGCAAATGGCCAGAGTGTTATAGATCTAATAATTTGTAGTAATGAACTAGAGGGATAGATTAAAAATTTTAGAGTAGGAAATGAACCTGTAAGTAGCTGCCATTTTCCAATTTATGTAGATTTAATGGAGAAAACATCAGAAATCTTAAATCAGTCAAGAAAAGGAGTAGTAAATCAATTCACGTCTTATAAATGGAAAGAGTCAGAAGACGTAGAATTTCGAAGAGAAATAAACTAAAAAACAAGCGAAATAATAGAATCTGGGATAGAGTTATCATTAAAAGAAGGGAGAATAGAAAATGCCTTGGAACTGCTAGAGATGATCGTATAAAGAGCAGGAGTTAAAATGGAGATGAAACAAAGGACTAACCCAAATATTAATAGCTGGTACGACGACGAACGTAGGAATGCGAAAAGAGAAGTAGGGAAATTAATAGACAAATGGCAAATTACAGAAAAAGATGAAGATAAACAACATTTTATATTATGTAAGTGGGGGTATAAAAAACTAAGAGAGAGGAAAAGAAAAGAGTGGTTAGAAGCTAAGAGTAAGAAAGTGAAAGAGGCAGTGTTAGAAAAAGATTCAAACAGAGTATGGGAAACAATTAAGGAGATCAATAGGAAAATAAATATTGATGGAAAGATAGCACCCGCATACTGGGTTGAATACTTTACAAAGTTGATCGGCGAGCAACCTAAAGTTAGCTTTAAAACATGGATTTGGGATGGGGAGGTGGCGCAAGATAATAGATTAGATGGGGAAATCACAGTAGACTAAGTGAATTTACAAGTAAAAAGGTTAAAAAAGAACAAGGCTGGGGGCTTTGATGAACTACCAGGGGAGTTCTGGAAGAAATATGGTAAAACAAATGAAGGTATAGGAGTCATGACGAAATTTCTAGAAAAAATAAGGCAAGTGAATAGATTTCCAGAAAATTGGAAAGTGAGTATTATCGCACCAATTTACAAAGGCAAAGGAGAAGTTAGTAAACTGCAAAATTATAGGGGGATCTGTTTACTAGCAATATTAGGGAAAATTTACACAGGAATAATGTCTGAAAGATTAAAAGAGGGAGAGTATATATGCTTTTTGTAGATTTTGAAAAAGCTTTTGATACAATAGTAAGAGAAGTACTATGGTGGAAATTACAAAAGAAAGGAGTCAGCAAAAAATTTATTGTAGGGCTAGAAAACATTCATGAGGGAATAAAGTTTGGAAAAAGAGTAAATAAAAATGGGATAACAGAATTAGTGGAGCAGAAAATGGGATTAAGACAAGGCTGTAAACTTAGCCCTATTTTGCTAACTTGTTCATTGATGATATAATTGAGAGGGTTGAAAAAATAACAACCATTGCCCAATTATTAGGAATAAGGTAATACCAGGGCTACTATTTGCAGATGATTTGGTAATAGAATCTATAACAGTGATAGGATTACAGAGAGCAAGAAATGAAATTAGCAGCTACTGTAAGGAATGGGGGATAAGAATCAATATAAGCAAGTCAAAAATAGTAGTGTTTAAGAAGGGTGATAAGTTAAGAAAAGATGAAAAGTGGTATCTAAATGACCAAAAAGTGGTGGTGGTAAAGGAGTTTGACTATTTAGGGATGAGACTGTGCCACAATGGACACTGGGGAGCACATGGGAGAAAGATAAGAGTGAAAGGGAAGATGGCAATATCTGAGGTAAGGAGCTGTAAATATAAATTACCAGATATGTCACTAAAGTGGCATGAAAGAATCTATTAAGCAATAGTAGAATAAAAAATGACATATGGTGTGGAGTTGTGGGGGGCCAATGAGATAAGAAATCATGTTGAACATACATATGAACAGTTCTGTAAAGAGATACTGGATTTGCAACAACCTGAAAGACCCAGTACCGAAAACAAAAAATCAGGTATATACAAAATCAACTGCTCAGATTGTAATAAGTTCTACATAGGAAAAACCAAAAGAAGTTTACATATTAGGTTACAGGGACATATGAGATGCATGATATACAAACAAATAGAAAAATCAGCAATAGCTCACCATTTTTGGTCTACCAATCATGAAATTGTACCAAATATAAAACTATTAAAATCAGCCAGTAATGCAGCCGAACTCGATGTTTCGGAAAAGTTGCTAATTATAAAAAACAAACAGTATACTTTAAATTTCGAATTGCCGCCTGAAAACTCTTTGGAAGTTCATCTCACAGACAACAGATGCCGCCACAGACAACCAGCTCACTTCAAGAAACTACGGATCCAACCAGTCGGATAACTGCTGATGATGGGGACAAAATGTTCTCCGAAACATGTCCAAGTAGGGATAATTTAAGTGATGTTTGTTTTTTAATTACTGACTCATTACTTTCAAATGTTAAATATATCACTGTTTCTAACCTTTTGCTTCAAATGTCCTGTTTTGCTTCAAATGTCCTGTTTTGCTTTCCTTGTGTTCTGTTTGGCGGTGAAGATCCGTGGACAAAACATGGCATGAATGTTATATGTGTTTGGAGGAATTTAGTAACAGTGACGTCAAAATTAATCTCAGAAACTATTTGTAGTTGGCTTATTAATACTCGTCACTTGTTTATATTTATGAGAACTAGTTTCAAAGGCCTTGGAAAGAGATTGAAAATGGAGACGAAGGCCTTTGAAACTAGTCTCTCATAAATATAAACAAGTGACGAGTATTAATAAACCAACTACAAATAGTTTCTGAGATGGCATGAATGATTTGCAGCACCTTCATGATTGCGCTATAAAACACCTAACTTCAAAACTGCACATGAAAAACAGTCAGTTTTGCTATGCTAGGCAATGTAAATATAGCAAAGCAGATGGACACTGCATATCAGAGAAGAATTGAAGAACACAACCGGAAAGTGGCTCAAAATAGGTACATTTTAAACATTGTTAACTGCATTAGGTTTTGTGGAGCTTTTGAGTTAGCTCTACGAGCACAAGATGAGTCAGCTACATCAAGCAATGCTGGTATTTTTCGAGGATGATAAACTTAAGTGCAGAGCTAGACTATGTTCTGAAAAACCCATCTGGAGAATGCTACTAAGGGGACTTCCAAGACAATCCAGAACGAAATCTTGCAATGTATTCTTGAAGTCCGTCATGAAGAGATATAAAAAGAAATCAAAGACTTCTCAGTTTTAGCTGTATAAATAGAAGAGTGTTATGCTCTAGTGTGTTTTTGAAATACGCATGTTGTGTTATACACTGTGAATTACTGTTAACTTGTGTATACAGCAGCCTATACTGACAGGCTTAAAGAACCGTTTGTTACTTTAAAAAAATTAAATTGCATGGATAACTTTGTTAACCACCAATTTTCAGAGCCACCAGCCGCCCCTGCTTGAGTTTGATTTATGAGTCACTATGTTTACACTCAAACTTCACTTACTTGTTGTATAATTGAAACGTTTTCAAGATCATTCGATCTCATCCTCAGCTGTTTGGTGACCAAATGAACATTCCTCTTCTTCCACTACTACGGAGCTCCGATCACTCTGCCATCTGGTGTTAGGGGCACTAAGTTTTAATACTTCATTTAATGCCGGGATTTCAAAATTTATAACTTTATCACGGTTTTTGGTTATGAATATTTTTTCCCAAATGTTAGAGATTTTAACAATTTAATGTTGTGGCCAATGTTGTGGTTTTCTGTCCAAAAATGGTGTGAAACTGCAGATTTTTCTGTTTGTTTCAACTTAATGTTCCACTGATGTTCTTTTTGCCTGGTTAACAAGTTTCTCTTAGTTTTTCCTATGTAGCTTTTTTCACAGGTTTCACAATTTATCTGATAAATTTCTGATTTCAAATTGTTGGGGATTGAATTTTTTAGTGGTTTATTTAGCAGGTTCCTCAGACTGAATTTGTTTTGGGGTGCTAGTTTTAAGTTTATTCTTTTGAAGATTCGTTCAAATTTTCTAAAATAAACAGAAAAATCTGCAGTTTCACACCATTTTTGGACAGAAAACCACAACATTGGCCACAACATTAAACTGTTAAAATCTTTAAGTACACCCATAGAATTGGATATTTTGGAAAAAATATTCATAACCAAAAACCGTGATAAAGTTATAAATTTTGAAATCCTGGCATTAAATGAAGTATTAAAACTTAGTGCCCCTAACACCAGATGGCAGAGTGATCGGAGCTCCGTAGTAGTGGAAGAAGAGGAATGTTCATTTAGTTCACCAAACAGCTGAGGATGAGATCAAATGATCTTGAAAACGTTTCAATTATACAACAAGTAAGTGAAGTTTGAGTGTAAACATAGTGACTCATAAATCAAACTCAAAAATGAAGAATACTTCACTGTTAATAATGCTTCTGCTTTTAATATTTATAAATATGAAAAAGTTGTATTCTTATCTGACTCGAAAGCAGTTATAATATCCATAACATCTGATATAACACTTAAAAACCTAAATATTGCAGAATGCTGTAAAATTATAAAACAGTTAATTCAAATAAAAGATTAATATTGCAATGGATATCAGCATATTGCAGAATACATGGTAATGAAACAAATTACTTTCTAGCTAAAAACGCAATAAAATAAAAAAGGCAATAAAATTCATTTGAGCTAAGTTATCACTATCAATAGAATAATTATAACATATCAAAAAATTAAAGATAATATATTACAAACAAAAGAAAAACTATGGGAACATTTATTTTACAGCATGACAAAAATCAATATACTAACAAGAAAATCCTCTGTAGCAACTTCTAGACTTCTAACAAGCCATGACTGTCTCAATAAACATTTATTCAGGATTGATATGGTGAGATTTCCTGTGTCGTTTCTGTACACTTAAATAAGATATGGATGGAAACCACCTACTCTGCTGTCCAACCTTTAGTCAACATACCAACATAACATCAAAATACTGGAATGCAAGAAATCAAATGGCTTCGTTGCCAAATGTTTAACACTAGATACCAACCAACAATTACCAACAATGGAAATAATTGATACAATAAATCTTAGCAGTAAATTTTCAATCTTTATTTCATCTTTCTTCCCAACATCCACACAGTGGATGGCATGCTGCATGAGCATCTTGCAGTAATACAACTTGAAATTCCATTTATGATATGTCTATCAGTTGAAGCTCAATGGTACAGTATGGAGGAAAAGCACCACATTTATATTTCTTAATCTGGAAGAATCATCAGTAAGATGTGCTCATATTTGTCAAAAAACAACTTTCCGATCTCTTGTACACATTTTTTTTTATCAACATTGCATAATCAGCTTGCAAAAACCTTAGCCATTACTAATGCCTTACTGTTACACTGTCCTGCAAAATGCAACCTTTGTTCTACCAGTTTGTGATCTGAAAGGTGATTTTAACTCATTTCAGTGTTCTAAATTGAATAATGCTGTCCATTTTCTTTTTTCTATCAGGTAAAGTTTTCTCACAAATTATAAAATAATAATTTGAAAATACTGTTTTTATGTAAAAATCATGCACTACAAAATGAATACAAACAGCAACATTTCTGAGTAATAAACACCTGTATATATGTAAAATAAGGTATGATATTACATTCTCCTGGGCTAGAAATTGGTTGTACTGATTTACGTTTAAGTTGTGATTTTGAAGCACAAGCAGTAATCCATCGTATCTGATATATTTGACCCTGATATCTTCTGCCCATCTCTTTCATTTCTTGATGAAATCATGCACTTTGTTCATTTCTGAGGGATCCAAAATAATCAGGAAAATAGTTTAGATGAGAGTACAGGAAATGGAGGTTTAAACTCATATTTTACCCTGAAACTCATAGTTTTTGTAGCATATTTCTCAATTTTTGTGTATTGCAGATCTTTTATATTTCCAAGAAACTTACTGGCTACCTCTTTGAAAGTATGTCATTGTTGCGGTTTTTCATCATTCATGATGTCCAAAAGTGACTGTCTTCGTTGTAACTATCTTTTGAGGTCCATTAAACATACCCCTTTTATCTTAGCTTCAGACATCACAGTAAATTTACTACTCAGGTATTTGAAACATGAACCATTCATGTTGATTTCAACAGTGTGTGTTGAGAAATCCTCATTTGTATTGGAATTTTCTTTTGACCCACAGACTAAACTCTAAGTATCCTCTAGTTGAACTGGTGGAATAGGAACAGAGACGTCTACTCTGTGCGACACAGGTATCATAACTGAAGCAAGGCTATCTGGATACTTCATTTTTGTTTGTCTTATTGTATCCTGATATGTTACTCATCAGAAGTAGCAATCATCATAGTGGATTTTTTTTTCATGGCATAACATAGGAATCCTGAACTTAATTTGTTTCAGTTTTCCATTGTGCCACTACCTTAGACCTTCATTACATTTTTTTTTCTTTACAATAACAACTAAGTTTTATTCCTTTCTTGGAAGTGTTGAAAACAGTGTTGTTATGATAAATTAACTTTAAAGAGAGTCGATTAATGACACTAAACAACACTTACTTTTAAATTTTTCCGGAACATGTTTCTGAGGCTTTGCCTCTATCATCAGCCGGCCCTCGACTGGTTCTCATTGGTGTAGATGACGATATTTTGTCACAGGTCTCCTCTGGTGGCGGTTCAAGGAACTTGCTGAACAAATCTTTCTGGGGGATGTCGAAATTGAATACTTTGTTCCTATTTTTTGAAATGAAGATTTGTTCTCATGTGGATAGTTCTTGTTTTCCTGATGTATGTTTTAGTAGTTTTGGTTCTGGACTACTAAAACATACATCAGGAAAACAAGAACTATCCACATGAGAACAAATCTTCATTTCAAAAAATAGGAACAAAGTATTCAATTTCGACATCCCCCAGAAAGATTTGTTCAGCAAGTTCCTTGAACCGCCACCAGAGGAGACCTGTGACAAAATATCGTCATCTACACCAATGAGAACCAGTCGAGGGCCGGCTGATGATACAGGCAAAGCCTCAGAAACATGTTCCAGAAAAATTTAAAAGTAAGTGTTGTTTACTGTCATTAATCGACTCTCTTTAAAGTTAATTAACTAAGTTTTATACTTATCTAATAGTTAAATCTTCACTGTACATTATCACGTTTGTTAGATATTATTCCTATGAGTAATTATATTACAACAGTTTCGCACACTGGTTTTAAAACACTAAGTCCAAGGGCTTGGTTCTTTTCAGTCTTTGTATTGTGTTGCTATTTTCTAGCATACGCAGTACCTCTGTTTTCATGTGCACATAATCGTCTTTCGTGTTCAACCACAGCAGCTTTAATTTCTTCACTGACAAATTTTATATTCAAGACCCTGTGGATATTGTCATTGCGTACATACCAAGGTGCTTTTACTATAGCCCTTAGTACCTCATTATGAAATCCCTGAATGGTTTTGATATTTGTTTCCTTGGTGCAACCCCATAGAGGTATGCTGTAAATCCATACAGGTTTCAGCACTTAATAAATCAACAATTTGTGGTGTTGACTTAGTTCTGAAAAATGTCCCAGTAGCCAATAAAGTTTTCTAAATCCTAGATCTAGTTCATTTCTTTTCCTTTTTCATGCGATTTTCAGTTAAGCTTTTCATCTAGTACCAGACCTAAATATTTTACCTCTTTCGTAGGGAACAGTTTGTCCATTTAGTTCAATGGATACTTTTCCTGTTTTCCTGTTTGTGAAGTTTATAAGGACTCTTCGTTTCATTTAATACGATTCACCAATTTTTTGTCCAAATACTGACTTTGCTGATTGTTTTTTGAAGTTTTTCTGTAGCCTTTTCAACAGCCTTCATTACATGCTTTGCAAAGAGTGCGCGGAGCCCATGTTTGACTTTTTTCTCCTAGCCTTAACCTTAAAATTTACAAAATATATATTCTTCAAAAACTGTCTATCCAACAAGAAAGAACCACATATGTAACAGAAGTTATTTGAATTGTTCATACATTTTCCCCTAAAGAGGTGGAAGCCATTGTGAAATAGGAAGCAACTCTGGGATTGTTAAGACATGTAAGTCCCTAAACGGTGAGTATACATATCTGTTTATTGTGCAACAATTGACAGTTTTACTGTGTTGTATCAGTCATTAGCTCATCGCTTAGGAAGATAAGGAAAGATGGTATGAGACATGGAAGAGGGTAGGGATGCACAGAAGGGGAGGTTTGTAAGTATATATACAGCCTGAAGATGCAAGTTTATTTTTTATATTAATATTCATCTTTTGCTGCAAAAATATACACATAGAATCAAAATTATATAAAGGCCAATATATCAAAATACTGAATTTCATAAAAACAGTACGTGTTATGGGAAAACTATCATTTTCGAAATCAGTGTGTTTGCTTCCATATAAGTAACCTGTTTTCATCATAACCGGGAAAGTGTCACAGGACAGTGTTATTTGTGTAGTTAGTGGAAGTGTGGCAACATGTTAAAAATTTTTGTTTTGCAAATATTCTAAATATCAAAAGGAGCAGTTTTCCAGTGTTGTTACTGTTAATATACAACTGTCACATGCTGTTTGTTATTATGGAATTTCTTGCTTTATCATGAGCATTAGGCAGCAAGTTAAAGTCTATCCTGTCTCATCTGCATTAAAAATGTCTTTAGAAGCATACTTTGATACAAGTTTCCTTCAACTGTTTTCCTTCCAATCCTTTGCAACTTCACTGTCAACAAGTTTGCACTTGCATGCACTAAGGCTACCTATTTCATGCCCAATCTTAAATGTAAGCAGCCACCCAGAAACGTAAGGAATGTGTGGCATCAATGATACAGCTCCATGTAAGGGTATGTTTCAAGGCTGAATATTTTAACACTTCCTTGGGAGTATATTTTTATACTTATGTGTTTCTATATAAAAAATGAAGAGTACTTTACACAAAATGTGAATATACATAGCATAAGTACTAGACAAAGAATGGATTTACATAAACCCAGTGCTAGATTGACTTGTTTCCAGAAAGGAGTACATTATGAAATCACTTTCAAAATACTAAAAATTACTATCTTCAGGGAAAACAGATAAGTATAAGTCTGCTCTTAAAAACTATGTGCAGCAAGGGAATTTATGGATGACTGTTAGTGTTCTGTGCTATAAAGGGAATGTAATGTATCACTGTATTTGGTTTAAGTATTGTTATCTCTATAAAAAAATGGTTGACCTATTTTCTTGGATGAGTAATTGTATAATATTATGTGCAGTAGTAATAGTTCTTAAAATGATACATATGTTATATGTTTGGTGTTGGTGATAAAATAAAAAATAAAATAAAAAAAAATATTAGAAAAAGCATGTTTTGATGTATGGTGGTGGTACTTAAAATGATTTATGTTGATTTGATGAGGGTTGTTTTTTGTATGACGTGTTTAATGTCCTAGAGCACTGCTCAATGATAGGACCAAATGTATAAAACAAACAAGGAAGTCATCAATAGTGAGCCCTAGCACTAGTTCTTTGGCTTTTTCACACAACATGGTCCTGCCAATATGAATATCTTCAGCTTTGTGCTGCTGGAACCACTGTAACAGATATTCCTCTATGTACTCATGCTTTTCACCCTGAATTTGTGTACACTATTTTTGTCACTTCAAACATATGTACACTTAAATTAATTGGGAGTCGATTAATAACACAAAACAACACTCACTTTTAAACTTTCCCGGAACATGTTTCTGAGGCCTTCCCTCTATCTTCAGCCGGACATCGACTGAAGATAGAGGGAAGGCCTCAGAAACATGTTCCGGGAAAGTTAAAAAGTGAGTGTTGTTTTGTGTTATTAATCGACTCCCAATTAATTTAATTTATACAACAACACTGTTTTCAACACTTCCATGAAAGGATTTATATGTACACTTTTTTCAATTTATGCTGCTTTTGCAACAACAAAATTCAAGGTAGATGTAGGAATTCCAAATTCTTTGGCCATGTACACTCGCTTTATTAAAATTGTCTTTCACTACTTTTAGAATACAAACGTTTTGAAATTGCAATGTATTCTGCCTTCTTTTCACTCATCTACAGCGCACACATTAATTACCCCAGAAAAATATTGTAATGATTAGTGAATGCTCAAATATTGCTGCCAGATGAGTGGGAGAATAACACAAAGTGAACAAATAAATCACAGGCTGTGCAGTTATTGTGCTACTCAAAGACAACAACAATACAAAATTTACTAAACAGGAAGTAATAAGCAATCTGCCATTCACAATTTCTTCACTCTAATTGACTGAAATGATTATTTAATGCATATGGTGTAATATTTGTGATTGGAGGAATTTAGTAACAGTGAGATCAAAATTAATTGAAAAACTATTTGTAGTCTGTTTTTTTGACATTTTGTCACTTATATTTCTATAATTTTTAGGGACTAGTTTCGGAAGCCATCACCTCCATTATCAACCTCTATCCCACCAATTAACAGATCTGGAATATACCAAATAAGTTGTAAGAATTGAGAAAAATGCTACATAGGTCAAACTAAAAGAAACCTAAAAACAAGAGTCAAAGAGCACTTTAGAAACATCAAAATGAAACAAGGTAAGTCAGCAGTAGCATTTCATTTTCGGGAGAAAACCATGACATTGATCCAAATCCAAAATTACTAAAAGGAGTGATACACCAAATTAAACATAAGGACCAAGAAATGAACTTTGAGATCCCAGAAGCATATAATTTGACATAGAAGTTCATAGTTACACTGCCAGAGAGAAGAGAGCAGACAACAGACAGTTGGAAAGAGGTTCATAATGGAGGCGATGGCTTCCGAAACTAGTACCTCAAAAATATAAACATGTAAGAGACAAAGTATCAAAAAACCGACTACAAATAGTTTTTCACTTCATATGGTGTATGTTGACTGATAAAAATTCAAGGCAAACCATCCTGCACTGCCAAGTAGTTTCCTGGTTCCAAATTTTTTGTTGCATATTTTTCACAAAAATTCAGCAATAGTATTGTAAGATATAAATGACACTGTCTCCTTCTAGAATCTTCACATTTGACCATATTAGTGCAAAAAATACATACCAAAGAATTAAAATTGTATTGCAACTACAAAAACTCTCCCAGGAGTGCAATAAAAAGTGTATATTTCAAAAGTATATATCACATTTACTATACCCAGTTTATAATTTAAAATTGCAAAACATGTTATGCCATTTGTGCTTCATTGTATCACAGTCCTTACTCATAGGAAAATGTTATGCCAACCTTAATATAAAATTGATTTTGGTATAATTTTGTATACATTGTTTGGTAATCTTTCATGTAAACTCAAATCCTATCGAATTGCATTTTTCCTGGGTATAAGTGAAGGTAATCAATTGTAGTCGCTGTAAATCAGTTTTCCCAGTGAAATAATTTTTATGCAGTTTTAAATAGTTCTTGTCGATTATAGTGAACAATGGCTGTTAATTAAGATGTTGGAATTTAACTTGTACTAATGTCACCATCTAGTGATTCTTTTAATAACTTTCTGCTAAGGTGGTTGTTTGGCAACAATTCCAAGTTAAACGTGTGCTGCTTGTCCTTGTAGAGTTGAGTAGGTTTTTTTTTTTTTTTCACTCAAGAAAAAGAATGGGGATAATTTTGTAGTATATGGTACTCCAAGCAATGCATATTTAATAATTTTCAGCTCGTTTGATTTTTAATGTGGTCAAATATTTTAAATATTTGTTTGCTAATGATGCTTTCAATTGCCAAGATATGAGGCATGTTTTTTAAGTCAGTACCATTTTGCGATTCCGCCGCCGCAGCGCTGGTTACCTACATCACTTGTCTACGCACTGACACCATTACAGTCTGATTCTTCATTGTATACGTTGGTTACTGAGTGTTTAAGATGCCTCCGACAATCGTGAGTCCCGCCGATTGTGAAGTATGGGCTGTTATACGATTTCTTAGTGCTAAAGGCATAAAACCGAACGATATTCATCGTGAGATCTGTGAAGTTTACGGACAAAACATTATGACTGATGGAATGGTAAGGAAATGGGTGAGAGCATTTAAAGATGACCGCACAAATGTGCATGATGAAGAACGGAGTGGGCATCCTTCAGTCATTACTGAAGATTTGGTTCAGAAAGTGGAAGAAAAGGTGAGAGAAAACAGATGATTTACAATTTCATCATTGTGCGACTATTTTCCTCAATATTCTCGTAGTGTTTTGTATTGCATTGTGACCGAGAACTTGAAGTACCGGAAATTGTATTCACGTTGGCTTCCAAAAATGTTGACGGATTTGCACAAAACCCAACGTTTAGGCAGTGCATTGACTTTCCTTGAGCGGTACCACAATGAAGGTGAAGATTTTTTAGACCAAATTGTTACTGGTGACGAAACATGGGTTGCCTATGTCACACCAGAATCGAAACAATCCATGGAATGGCGACATTCATCATCACCCACAAAAGTAAAGTTTAAGCAAACAATTTCTGCCCGGAAAATCATGTGCACAGTTTTTTGGGACAGAAAAGGAGTATTGCTAGTGGAGTTTCTGCCTCGTAATGAGACAATCAATGCAGCGTCTTATTGTGAGACATTGAACAATCTGCGCCGTGCAATCCAGAACAAAAGACGTGGCAAGTTGAGTAAGGGTATTGTTTTGCTGCATGACAATGCCCATCCACATGTGGCTAATCGGACCAAAGATCTCATCAAATCTGTTCAATGGGAAACTGTAGATCATCCTCCATACAGCCCTGATCTGGCGCCCAGCGACTACCATTTGTTCCTGCACTTGAAGAAACATCTGGGCGGTCAGCGTCTTCAAGACGATAACGAAGTCAAAACAGTTGTGATACAGTGGTTACGTCAGGCGGCAGAATTTTATGAGGAGGGTATTCAAAAACTGGTGCCATGTTATGACAAGTGCCTCAATATTCACGGAAATTATGTAGAAAAGTAGATTAAGGTACAGGCTTTCATGTAAAAATAAAATTATTGTGATATCTATGCACATCTTTTTTTAATTCCAAAACGGTACTGACTTAAAAAACATGCCTTGTAGTATAATGCCACCAGTGTACCAGAATTTTGTCCCACAGTTTTTACATGCTTGTAAATCTACTGACTTGGATTTTTGTCACTTTCAAGAGCACAAAAACCATTACTCTGGGCCGGGTTTGAACTCGTAATGTTGGGATCAGTAGGCCAGCACCTATCAACTAAGCCACCCAGACTGACACATGAGGTAATATTACATCATATTAAATTCATAAAAACTCTAATTTTATCAAACTGGAAATTTTAAATGACTTCATACTATGTAGTTCTTGATTTAAAATACTTACAGTTTTTGATTCTGAACATAAAGTGGTTTGAATTTATGTCCTTTATGCAGTAAACTGCAGCAAGTAAATCATTTGTTTGTTTCTTTCTTTTAAGAATATGAAAATGACTGCTTTTTAAAATTTTTGTAAGCACTCTAAGTAAATTTGCACTTCAGAAACCACAATTCTTGTAATGTATTATAAATAGGTATAGGAATGAGCAGTTGTCAAGAACTCAAAAAAGAACAGTAATGACATAGGAAGCCTTTAATGCAGAAAGAAACTTCATGAATCCTTGAAGAAATTAGAAAGACATTAGCAAGGTGCTTTTGTGGGGTGTAGCATTGTATAGTGTGGAAATTCAGACAATACAGCTATGAAAAACTAAGCAAAGAAGAACAATACTGAAATTAATGAGGAAAAAAATAAACTGTTATATTTGCTATGAGATACACTGGAAGGAATGTAAATGGGTTAAAGATTTGGGCAGAAGATGATAAAAGATGACAGATCTTATTAATGCTTTCCCATAGAGACTACATTCATTACACTTTTGCTCATGTACTCCTGAATTCCTTATGTTGTAAAGTTTCTCCCAATGCAGCTAAATGCCTTTTGTTACTTCTCAGATATTATGTTTTGTTTTCTATTGGTAACGTTTATTATCTTCTTACTTAGTAAATTTTGCAAATTTTAAAGTGAGTCACATTAGACAGGAAATCTGGATTAATTAACCAATAATAATGATCTTTACATTTTGTCAAGCTCTTCTGGATCTCAATACAATAATGATGGCAATTCAAGTAACATTTTTTGTTAAGTTTTAAACTCTATTTGGGTAAAATCAGTAATAATATAATGTTCAAATTTTAGAAAAATGCAATTAGATTCATTCATGTCAGGTGTATAAAGAATAAAAGGTTGAAGAGAATATCACCATGTGCTAAATATCTTGATCCTACCATGCTTGTACAGGGATGCTATTTGGGTAGTGGACTTTATGAATGTGCCTGCACAAATCCCCAGACTCCACTGTCAAGCTTATGCATATCAGAAATGAATATTACTTGTTGTGAGTTATTGGGAGAAAGAGGGTAACAGAATTAGGTGAGAGGGAGAGATATATTTTTAGATTAGTTTGATACTGTTATTTAAGAAGATCACAAATTATGGCCAGTTCAAAGGGAAAAGATGCATAACAGCAACTTAGCATGGATTGATTTGTGCAGAAGAGGAGGGAAGAAAAAACAATTGGAAATTAATTGTTCTTTCACACTGGCCGTGTGTAGGCTAAATTGTGGAAACGTAGAGTCAGAATGAAAAATTCAATGCCATAGCTGGGATTTGAACCACGGATCTTCTGGTTTCCATCCAGCCGCACTACCATTGTGCTACTATGGCCAACGTGCCGACATGACATTAAATTCTCCAACTGACTCTTATTTTCCCGGTAAACCACTCAGCAGTTCTCATAAACACATGAGACAACTACCTTAATGGCGACTTACTACATGTAAGTACTTTAAGGCCCGGGCTTCATAGTTAACCACTATTAGGTCAATTATTGGAAATTAATTGTTCTTTCACACTGGCCGTGTGTAGGCTAAATTGTGGAAACTTAGAGTCAGAATGAAAAATTCAATGCCATAGCCGGGATTTGAACCACGGATCTTCTGGTTTCCATCCAGCCGCACTACCATTGTGCTACTATGGCCAACGTGCCGACATGACATTAAATTCTCCAACTGACTCGTATTTTCCCCGAGTCAGTTGGAGAATTTAATGTCATGTCGGCACGTTGGCCATAGTAGCACAATGGTAGTGCGGCTGGACGGAAACCAGAAGATCCGTGGTTCAAATCCCGGCTATGGCATTGAATTTTTCATTCTGACTCTACGTTTCCACAAGAAAAAACAAGGATGGAGGAAGCAAGAGTTTGCAGTAAAGGTGATATTAATGGCAGATAACTCATCCACTCCCAAACACTTACCTATATCCTGTCTTCGTTTATACTCATTGATGTAAGTGGCAACATCCATCATTGCTTTTACAGCTTTCAGCAAACCTTCCTTGTCTTTATGATTGTCATCTGTGCACTGAAAAAGCCAAATTATGTAGCTTGTGCCTACTAAGTTCAGAGTGACACAGAATACTCAGCTTCCTAAAGAGAGAGGCTTTTGTTAACATTTGGGTAGCACATTGTTGACATTAAAATAATTTTTCTGAGATTAATTATTTCTCTCTTACCTTTATTAGTTCATTCAGAATCAATGGATATTTCAGTATCCTCTGGACAGGTTTTATTAAAATTGATCCCATATCAAAACAAGCAATTTGATAACGAAGAGTTTCAAGTCCTTTGTTGAACAGTCTTTGAATATCTTCATTTGATCCATACTGTAATGAGAGAAGCATATATTGTCAGTGATAGAGACTAAAATATTGTTTATGCTGCTTTCATAGTTGGTGACTGATATTTCTAAGAATAAATACAGAGGTGGGGTGGAAACCACAGAAATTGCAGAACTAAATGACTACAAACGTTGTTTGATTGATAAAAGAATAAAGCAAGACTAAAAAGAACAAACACCTAAAGGAAACTACTAAAAGACAGGCAATATCCTATAATAAAGTCACACTTGAGCACTGGGGTAGCTCAGCAGTTTTGTTCATGGCTCTCATGATCAACATCCATAGTTCAATTCCCACTCTGGGGTAGTGATTTTAAGCCAGCCGTATCCAAGCCTTCTCCTTTGACTAGTTCATGTGAAGTATCTCCAACACCCAACACATTGAAGTCCATGATAAAATCTGTAGGTCCTCTCATTCCACTGTCATCCTCAACATCACCCTAAACATTACAGTTAATGGAGTACACCTTCAGAAATGTATTGAGCCATCATTTGGTGGAATGAGGTTGCTACTGAACATCAGTCACATGGAGAGTTTTACAGACAATGACAAACTCTCGCTCTGTCGTAGTATCTCTGACCACTTCTATCTTCAAAAACTGCAATGTTCAAGTAGCACCATTCATGAATTTTCCTTGAAAAACATCTTGAATTCAAGAACAAAAGACACCATTCCCACAAACAAAAGCTCTGGTAAATATAAAATTGAATACATAAAAAAACAGAAGCTAGCAACAGTGAAGCAACAAATACTACACAAAACATAATTATTTGTAATTTAGAAACCAGAACGAAAGAACATCTTCGAAATACTAGGTATACACAGACTGACAAATTGGCCGTGGCAGATCATTTTTATCATTTAACCATGAAATAAATCCAGAAGTTAAATTATTAAAACAATTAAATGGTCTGATAGATTTAATGGTTTGAGAAAAAAAAAGTATTTTGAAAAACAGAAATTGCATAATGAATTTTAAAATATTGACAACAGATTTTGTTTAAGTTTAATTTTCAAAGCTTGGTAATACGGACAAAAATACTACGACCTCTAGCGATCGTAATGTTCACAACGGAATAGGAAGTAACAGAGGATGTAAACAAACGTTTGCAAAACTGGTTTTAACACAATTCTTTGAAATTTTCATCAATTTCCTTAAAAGTAAGTGAAGTTTTGTTACAAACAATTATATTTTGTGTAATAAAATTGAATGTAGCAACTGAGAATAGTGCTAAATAGAGAACACAACAAAGAATTTGGAAATTAGAACTAAAAAACTGGGAAAGAACTAAAGAAAACTTCAGGCAATTAAAATATACATAATTTGAAAACTCAGCACTGGCTGCTCATTTCTGGAATAAAAATCAAGATTTAAATCCTACTCCTACATTTTTTAAAATATTAAAAAAGCAACAGGAATTGACAACTTTGAAGCAAATCTACATTTCAGAAACTCTGAGTTCCTGGAACCAGCAAAAGGAGTTCACAAAACATCTGCATCAACAATGAACTTGCAGTTGAACTTAGATTTGAATTAGAGACTGATCTATCAAAAATGTTCCTAGTTTCCATTTATAAGGTTAATAAACAATAATTGATTGTTCCAACACATACAAACCATGTGTAGGCAAACTTTGAAAGATTCACCTAAAATTCATGATTCAAATCCCAACTATGGCACTGAATTTTTTAGTTGATTTTCAAATGTTCCTAGTAATTAGAATAAGTGGTTTTAAAAGGTCACTAATCAACTCAAATTCTTCCCAAAATATTAGATTTTATGTTCACGAAAGGGAAGAGTAACTTAAATTATGCCCTGAGCAAAGTTCAGCTGCACCAGTTAAGCAACCCAGGTAAAACAGGAACTTCACCATGGTTCATAAGATCTGAGAATTGATTCTCTAGCCACAATGTCATTCTTTATACCCTAGTCCTCTTAAGAATGTGTGCAAATTTATCCTATAATTTTTTCTATATACTCTAATCTACTCATCATTACAGTATATGTCCTGAAATAAAAGTGTGTCAATGGTAAGAAAGTTGAAGCCCTGTAGAGTTCACTTTAACAGTATGTCTCCACTTCAGCCTTTATTCTTCACATGTTGAACAGAAAGACTAAGTAATGTAACTGAACAGTGGTTTTTTGAGTAGCAAATGCAATGCAGTTTTTCTTCTTTGTAAATACATATACATTAACTTATTGTCAGACAGATTTTATACAACATAATTATGCTGCTTATACTAAAGGGAAAATATATTATAACCATATAACTTGGATTGCCTTGCATCTTTAATTACCAAAGAAAAGACGTTGTTCATGCCCATTGAATATCAATCACCAACTATGGTAGCACCAACAATAAAACTGGTGTGAGTGATAAAATAACACAGTAATAAAAATAGTCTGGTTTAACGTACAAATCAAAGGAAAGTTTATGCTTGGAGGGGCAGACTTTTCAGCATATGTTGCGAACAAATTATGTTTTAAAAAAGTATGTTAAGGACATTGGAATAATTTTAGGACATTCTTTACTTAACATTCTGTAGAAATTCTTTCGAAGTCCAACCTTGAACAACCTGAAACAGTAATCTTGAAAGTTGCAGAGCCACTCATTGCCAACCTCTGTGCCAATACTCGAGACATATAAGTTGCAGACGGTCTCAAAATTCTAGATACATCCACCACATTCACTAATGCTAGAAGTAAAGTTCTTTTAATGTTTATTGCGAAAATGGATATACTGTTTGTCTCTACCATTCAATATCTAAACTTCGTGTTTCACTGCTATAGTTAGATCTGTAAATATTATTGATCTTCCACCACCGAGTCACGATGACAAACAATATATGCAGTTCCTATATGACAAAAGTTTATTAAGAATGCACATGTTATATCAGGAGTTTGATGCTGCCTTTTTGCCGTTAGGAAATGAGATCGCAGATACAAGCTATTTTCACATAGGCAAGGGCATAGGCAGTACTTTCAGTTCATGGCAAAGGGTACTTGGTTTGAGACCTCCAAGATACCATCTGTCCAAATACTCCTAATATGTCCACACACTTTCATATGAGCAAACTATTCGTTATCCATATTGGAGACACAAACATTCACAAAACAATAGCTGATTAGTTCAGTTATTGTTGTGAGGTATAAATATTAATGAACAACAAATACAACAGGAGGAAACTAGGTGGTGCCAGCCACATTCAGATTGACGTCAAAATTGGAAGGAAGAAATACCACTGCGCTGCATTGTGGAAGGACACTGGATCCTCAGTATGATTGATTGGGTCACCAATGAAGTATGGATAACACTATGACCCAATTAGTCAAGAGATAGTGCCACCCTCTTTCCACATGGAGTTCACCAGCACAATCCACACACACTGTCGTGGTGGATACTATAGTTTAATGGCTGAGGGGTTTGGAACTCACATAACTGTAAACCAGAACCTGTAGACAAAATAATAAATTGTACCACATGAACAAAATTAGTTGCGTTGGCATCACCTATCAAGGGATGGCAACAGACAGAATCAAATGGCTATACATTTGGCAGTGTAAATGCAGCAACTGACTGCCAAAACAGGAAAACCAATCCATATCAAGAGTCGAGAGGACATCTGGGAGATTTACCCTGTGATTTAGTTGAATAGCTTAGATATGAAAATAAAACATTGGCTTTAACTTAAACAATAGTTATACTTTATATCAATGAAAATTCAGTGGTTGATTTACTGACTACCATATAAAACTTTCTTAGTGATGGAATAAACAGCACGATGATTATTGGAGCAATGTTAGCAGCAAGGCACAATGAGTACACCCATTTTAGTTCCAATGTATTTATTTCTGATAGTTCAGAGAATATTTGAAGCTATTTTCTTATTTCATAAAGATGAGTTGGATATTTTCTTAAGTTTGGATCACTTCTGACTTCAATATTGCAAGTGATGAAATTAAGAAAAAGTTTTTGTGGGAAATTGAAACTGAGTTTTATTTATGGATGCTCTTGAGTGCTTTGGTTCTCAACACCCCATTCTATATTGGGCATGGAAGATTACTTTTTGAAGCTATTTTCTTATTTCATAAAGATGTGTTGGATATTTTCTTATGTTTGGAACATTTCTGACTTCAATATTGCAAGTGATGAAATTAAGAAAAAGTTTTTGTGGAAATTGAAACTGAGTTTTATTTATGGATGCTCTTAACTGCTTTGGTTCTCAACACCCCATTCTATATTGGGCATGGAAGATTACTTAATTTTGCTCAGACGCTTCTCTATCAGGCTTGAGGTTTCTTTAACATGCCATAAATCTACTTTATTTTCCTTCCAAAGAAAGCCAAGATAAGGATTTTTACACCTGAAAAAGATCCACTGCCCTCCACTTACAAATTTTAAAATTTTGTCCATTAGATATACAATTAGCATATATAAAATTTAATTATCAAAAATATTCCAGTTCAGAACCCACACCTCTCAGAGAGATAACAGCTAACCTTATAAAATGATGCCTGTTTTGTATTCTTCTATTGAATAAAAGGCATTTTTATAAGATAGGACTTAATTTCTATTTTCATTTTTGCTTCATCCTTTATTCCTTTAATTGCATGAGGTAGGTAATTATACAACTCCTTTGCATTACTCTCTATGCATTTCTTACAAAGAGAACCTCTCAGTCTGCTTCTGAAGTAATTTTGCCTAGTTCTAATGTTATAGTTATGTACATTCATGCTTTTATCATCTTTGTGTATCCATATTATGTACTTCAGACATTCATATATGTACAAGGAGGGTACTGTTAGTAAATTTAATCTTTTAAAAGCATTTCTACATGAAGTTTTACTCTGTATTTTTGTTATGATCCTTATCGCTCTTTTCTTGTAGTTTAAATATTTTTATTATATATTTCATTGTTGCAGGCCCCCAAAGAATGATACCGTAGTTTAAATGAGATTGTATAAAAGCATAATATACTTGTATTACACTATCCTCTGCCATGATCTGTGCCACTTGTTTTAATATGTATATACCACTATTTACAATTACTTTCTTGGAAGTGTTGAAAACAGTGTTGTTATGATAAATTAACTTTAAAGAGAGTCGATTAAAGACACTAGACAACATATCCAAGAAAAAAGCATCAAATTCACTGTAGAAATAGAAAAAGACGAGCATTTACCATTTTTGGATCTAAAAATAATGAGGAATAAAAACAGACTAAACTTTGGCATTTACAGAAAACCAACACAGACAGACAACTACATAAAAGCTAATGGCTACAACCCAAGATCCCACAAACAGGCAATCTTCAATAGTTTAGCACACAGACTGGTAAACATCCCTCTCACAGCAGAAGAATACAAAACAGAATACAACAAAATAATTGAAATAGCACAAAAAAATAACTTTCCCAAATCATTAGTGGACAAAAAAGTGAGCTTAGCAAAAAAGAAGAAGCTACTAAAGGAAACCACAACTCTCTCAGCTACAGAAACTAATATGATTTTCAAAAAATTCACTTACCATCCATGGGCCTATGATAAATTCAAAAAAGTCTTCAAAAAACAAAATATTCAACTAGCACCAGTCAACCATTTCTCCTTAAAAAACATAATTTGCTCAAACATCAAAGATGCCATTCCATCAAACAAAAAATCTGGTATATATCAAATTGAATGCAATGACTGTAGTCAAATTTATATTGGAAAAACAAAAAGAAATTTAGAAACAAGAGCAAAGGAACACTTTAGAAACATAAAATATAAACAATTAGAAAAATCAGCAGTTGCCACACATTTTTGGGAAAAAAACCACAACATAAATCCAGAACCAAAACTACTGAAACATACATCAGGAAAACAAGAACTATCCACATGGGAACAAATCTTCATTTCAAAAAATAGGAACAAAGTATTCAATTTCGACATCCCCCAGAAGGATTTGTTCAGCAAGTTCCTTGAGCCGCCACCAGAGGAGACCTGTGACAAGGTGTCGTCGGCTACACCAGCGAGAACCAGTCGAGAGCCGGCCGATGATAGAGGCAAAGCCTCTGAAACTAGTTCCGGAAAAATTTAAAAGTAAGTGTTGTCTAGTGTCTTTAATCGACTCTCTTTAAAGTTAATTTATCATAACAACACTGTTTTCAACACTTCCAAGAAAGTAATAGCTATATTGGTCTGTAGTTTTCCATTAATTGTTTGGACCCCTTCTGTTTATAGACTGGCCTAACTATTACTTGTTTTAATTTGTCAGGAAATATTCCAGAATAGAAGCTATCATTTATTATGTGCAGTAGGACCTCTGCTATGTCATGTTTACAGTATTTTATCATCTCATTTGAGTATTTATCTAAACCATAAGATTTTTTACACTTCAACGAATTGATCTGTTTAATAACTTGTTCTTTTGTAGTTTCTCTTATTACCACAGAATTACAGATTGCTCTTTCACTGACTATTTGCAATTTCATTTTCTTTATTCCCAGATTATTACAATATTTACATAATATTCGTTAAGTGTATGAGAAAAATGGCAGAGATAATTAGGATTTATGTGAGAGATGAGAGTTTAAAGAGAGTAAATTTGCTTAAAAAATGTAAATAAGATGTAAAGCATATTAATATACAGTCACTAATAAACCATCATCTATGGGATATTGATCCATTGGTATCTGAAAAAGTTTTAAGCTGATTAAACTATATTGACTTTTGTAATGCATTTTTGTCAGATACAGATAAATGCTAAATACACCTACTACTCATTTATATTATGAACTGCTCCTTAAAGGGGAATTTTT
Source organism: Mantis religiosa (assembly GCA_030765055.1). NCBI lineage: Eukaryota > Metazoa > Arthropoda > Insecta > Mantodea > Mantidae > Mantis > Mantis religiosa. The sequence continues at coordinate 152,089,091 of CM060950.1, read as the reverse complement.
ATACAAAATGGAATGAACTTGAAAGATTGGGAGTAAAGGAAAATAAAAACATTTCTCCCACAGAAAACCAAGCAGGTGTTCTGATACACAGCTTGGTATCAAATATGTTTTAAAAAGTCAAATATAAGTAGTAACAGACTTTCGCATATGTACAACAAAATGCTAAATAAGGGCAAAGAATATAATTACGTAATTCCAAGAGGGAGGAATAAATTGTATAAATTTTATGTAAAGGTTTAAAGAAGATAATAAACCATTCATTCATTCATACATAAATCTGAACTAAAGTACTTATGCAAGAAAGCACCTTGTTACAAACATATTGCACCAGTGGTGGTAGAACTAAAATTGATCTTAATGCCTTCCTATACAGCAGAAATTATTGCCAAATTTATGTACAGTGCATTTTAATGTGAAATGGGTGGCAAAGTTGTGCATAATGTAGAAGCACACAAGAAGGAAACAGGTTTCTCCTATGTCTGATGAATAAAGATGAACAATAATGCCAAAAAATTGAGAAAACTATTTGTAGTCTGTTTTTAACACTCATCACTTACATTTTTACATTGAGGAAATAGTTTCAGAAGCTTTTGCTTCCATTTTCAACCTCAAAGGTCCTACTATCATCTGTTATCTACTGTCTTCTCTCTGATGGTGGAACTATCAAACTGTTGATAAAGTGGGATTTCAAAGTTCATTACTCAGTTCTACTTCTTCTTTCTCTAACTTCTTTGTGCTGTTAAGCGTGGAGTACAAGCCTCTTCTACCCATTTCCTCCATTTTTCTTGGTCCATTATCATTCTCTTCATTTTTGTCATGGTTTTCCCTCTATCCTTCCCCAACTTCTCAATGTATTCCTGATACAACATACATGGTCTTCCCCTAATTCTTTTACCTTCTGGTCTTGCTTCTAAATATTGTTTGGGTTTTCTTTCTTCTGACATGCGGAGTACATGTCTATACCATTTAAGTTGTCTTTTTTCCAATATTTCTTTAACGGAGTGTGTACCCAACTCTTTCCTTGTTACATTTCTAATCATATCTCTTCTTGTCTTCCCCACAGCTCGTCTTAAATATCTCATTTCCATAGCTGTTATTTTGCTTTCTTGTTTCTGTAGGAGAGTCCAGCTCTCTGCTCCATATATTAGAATTGGTAGTATTACTTTACTCAGTTCTTATTTTTCCATATTAATATGTTCTCCCATGTCAGTTTGTTTTGGCATTCCCACTAATTTGCAAACATTGGTAATAGATATGTGAATGACATCTGGGCAATAGTAAATAAGAAACAGGTGGATGATGCATTAAGACTACTTAATCTGCAGAATCCTGCAATTAAACTTTCCAAAGAAAAAAGAGAGAAACAACAAAATCCCTTTCTTAGATTTGAAACTAATCAGAAAACATAAAACTAGAATTTGGCCTATATAGGAAAAAACACACACAGAAAATTTCATAAAATCAGATGGATACGACCCAAGACAGAACAAACATGCTGTTATCAACGGTTTAACTTGCAGGTTGGTCAATGTTTCCTTAAACAAGATGGAATATATCAAAGAGCACAATCATATAGTTCACATTGCAGAATAGAATGGATTCAGTGCTGAATTGGTCAAAAAGAAAATTGATAAATTCAATAGACAACAGAGATGCAGACAAATAACTACTTTCACCGATCAATAATAAAACTTCATACAGAAAAATTCTGTACCATCCTAGAGCTACAAACCTTTTCTAAAAAGTCTAGAACATATTATTTTGGCCCCACAGAACAAATTCAGTGTACAACACCTTTTAAAATCACATAATACAAAAGAGAAACCCACAAACAAAAACTCAGGTGTGTACCGGATAAAGTGCAAAGGCTATGACAACTTTTACATTAGCAAAACATAAAGGAATTTGAACATTTTAGGAACATCAAGAACAAAGAAATAGACAAATCGGCAGTAGCCTAACATTTTTGGAATGATAATCATGATATAAAACAAAAAATCCATTTATTAAAAAGTGTTCAGGGTCTAACTGCATTAACTATGTGGGGAAAGATATTCATAAAGAAATACGAAGGAAAACTTCCAATTTCAACATCACCTTTGAAAAGAACCTGAACTTCAAGTTCATCAAGATACTGATAGAGACATCTCTATTGCCTCCAAGGAGTTCACCAAATCAAAATTCAACAGTCGTCATTAGCCAAGGATATTAGGAAGTTCCTAATGAAATGCATTCTAGGTAAACACTAACAGTATAAGGAGCATTGAGTACTAGTTCGACTTAAAATTATATTAACCAATATTAATTTACATGGTATAAAGCAAAATGTAAACCTTAACATGGACAGTGTTTTCATTATTCTTTACTTTTTCTAATAATTCTAATAATTTTATCCCATTTTTCACCTTCCTATTGGAATAAAAAATTGTGCAATCTGTTAAGTTTAAGTCAAACTTTTAGAAACTTTGTGTGCAAAAGTGGTATAAGTCAACAATATAATTAATTACATCACTATTACTTCATTATTTGTTATGAGAGAGATGGTCAGATGCATAATTAAAGTCAGCAGAGCTGAACATCATTAACCAAGTTTAAGAATTTTTTTAGACTTGTGACCATGCACAAAACAACTTGCATATAACGTCCAGGTATATCTTAATATTATGATTAAACAATTTCTTTGTTGTGCATTATGTTCTGATATGTGTCTGTGTCACTGCAGATGTGTTTGTGCCAAGTATTCTTCCTTCCAAATAGCCATGGACAGAAAATTAATGGCAAAGTGCTGCAATCCTAAATGAGAAATGTTAGCAATTTTTATACAGACAAGGTGTATTCAAAAGTATCGAAACCTATTTTTTCCCATAAGAACCGATAAAGCGCAGGAGACTTCCTTCAGTGGAACAGGTGAATTTTTTCCTGTCTGCAGGAAGTGTCAGTCAAAATGTGTTATGAGCGATCATTGGATTTCAGTTTTTGTAAAATGACAGAACTTGAGCAGCAATATTGCATCTAATTTTACCAAAAGCTTTACAATACCCAAGTGGAAACTATTCACAAGATTCAGCAGGCTTTCATGAGCACCATGAGCACCTCACAGATAAAAGTGTGATACAACCACTCCAAGGCCAAACTATCACAGGGTACTACCAGGAGGTCCTTCATTGCCTTTGTGATGATTTCCAGAGCAAGCAACTAGATCTGTGGGCAGTGAAAAATTAGGTCTATAATATCGAGATTCAACTGTCTATTTTAATAGGTCTACTGTTTAATAGGTCTATAATGATAATACACCTGCCAGTTTTGTGCATTTGATTCAGACTTTTGTTGCCTACCACAATATTCCTGTTATTCATCAGGCTCCTTACTCACCTAACATGCCTCTGTGAAACTTATGGGTATTTTCCCAAGCTAAAAATGCCACTGAAATGGACTCGATTTGAGGTAAGAGAAGACGACATGCAGAATGCAATGGCCTGGCTTCTCACCATTCCAAAAAGGCAGGAGTGCGGGGAGAAGTGTGTGCATTACTAAACAGACTAATTTGAAGGGGATTTAGTGTTTCAGATCTCCAAATCAATAACTGTATTTTTGCCAACCAAAGGTTCAATACTCTTTGAATACACCTCATACATGAAAAAGCCTGCTGAAAGAGCTATGTAAAGCATTAGTATTGGGTGAATAATTCGTGACAGTACTGGTTTTGTGACGTGTGGCCAGCCAATGAGACTGATATCTGTGTTGATGGTACCAGCAACAGAAGTTCATTTTTAACATATTAAGACTTAAAACAAAAGCTTTTTACCTAGCCGTATCAAACAAGTATATTGTCACCCAATTTTCGGAAGACGCGACCAACTGGCGGCTGGGCGAGGGCCAGGAGGCATTCGGCCATGCCCACCCATTTGTCTTATAGCGCTAACGAAGGGATGGTTGGAAAAGCATCACTGGCCGTCTCTTTCCCCTTCCCCTGCCGTCTAGAACCTTCGGGGTGATTCACTGAAACACGAGACTTCCAGAAACAGCGATATTCCTATAAAAAGGGGCTGCAGTTGGCAAGCAGTCAGTTCTTGGCGAGCAGTCGTGAGGAGCGCCAAGTGAGTGGACGGACTGGAAGACGGTGTACGTGTGTTAGAGGAGTTGTACATAACTGTGAGCGTGCAATGGACCTGTAACAGATGAACTGGTGAAGTGTAATTGTGTGCGCTAAGTAATTCTATGTAATCGGAAAGTGTTTCAACTGTAATTCGGTGGAAATAAAGAACATTTTGAGTTTGTGCAATTGGACTTTTAATTTCGTGAACCCACAAAGTCACAATATATTAGAACTGCTTCCCTTTGTTGTTCAACCATTCTGATGCTGCTCAGAACATTGATCATTACACTCTGCAGATACCTTTAAGAAATGATCGGAAAGCCTTGATGAATGTTATTTTTAGGTCATCTAAAATGTATTTGTAAACTTTCTCTTTTAATGCCCCTATGTTCCCTTGATTTAAACCTGCAATTTTTGCACCTGGGACTGAGGAAAATTGACTGGAGGAAAACATCCCTACAGAGCAATTCAATTCTATCCATTTCTCCTTCCTTCCCTAACTGAAATTTGCAACTTAATAATTCTACTAAAATCAAATCTTTCATTTAGAAGATACATACCATTTATGAGGTACACCAGGCGATGTCAAACATGTACTCACAGAGGCCACGCAACTGTGGCGTATCAGGGGCAGCGCTTACTGTCTCCCCCTCCCCTTGCAGCCTTTGCTTGCAGTGCATATGTACCAATCATGGGCGGACTGTCCTATCATATTTACATGTACGTCTAAACATGTCTCTGTCAAAGTCAAAGGTTGTGCGGAAACATGCGTTTCAAGAATCATGGGAGGAGAAGTATTTTTGTTATGCACAAGAAGGCAACGTAAGATGTTTGTTGTGCTCTAAAGTTAAAAAAGGCACTCATCAATGGAATATCAAGCAACAATATGATAGACATAAAGTACACCACACAATTACAGGTCAGCATGTATTAATATTAATTTTTAGATGAGTCGTATTTATTACACATCTGCTTCACTTTCGTACCTATTTTGAGGACATGTTTCGCAAATCATCGTTTGCATCTACGGCTCTTATGCGATACATATCTCGATATGTATTAATATATTTACATCACGATTTAAAGTAGCATAACACTGACGTAATGCCACTTATTCCTTTTATTTTCTTCAGGTCTAGATTGGAGTAACCAATAGCAACAGCTCAAAGAGCAATACTCAGATACTACAACCTAATATTAATTCAAATATAACTGATAGACAACTTCACACCAGTTATGCTGTTGCTTTGGAGATTGCTCAGTCACTGACGTGTTTTATTGATGGAGATTTCATAAAAAAAAAAAATGTGAGATAAGTTGCCAACATAATTCGCCCTGAACAATATGATATATTTAGTAATATTGCATTGTCACCACGAAGCACACACAATCGATACATAAAACAGCAGAAATAACAGAAAAAAACTACTAAACAAGGTCCATGAATCTATACCCTTTTCTCTCACGTTGGATGAAAGCACTGACAATGTTGGCACAGCACAATTAGTAATTTTCATTCGTGGAGTTATAACAGTCTATTGATACAAGAATATATGCTTGAAGTCATTTCACTTAGGGAATAGGGGCAGAATTATTTCAAGCATTTAAATTATGTGTAGAAGAAAGTAAACTGAATCTATAAAAGTATGTATCCATAGCAACAGATGGGGCTCGAAATATGACTGGTGAAAACAAAGGTCTAATTGGTAGAGTGAAATGTTTAAATGAAACGGGAATAAACAATAACAAACTGTTTTCATTGTATAATACATTAGGAAGCATTATGCGCCAAATACTAAGTATGAAACATGTAATGGACGTAGTTATACAGACTATAAATAAAATCAAACTTGTTGAAACATAGCGTAAAATACAGGAAGATTTAGGGTTTTCTTATGAATACATTTTATACTACACTGAAGTCAGATGGTTAAGCAGAGGAGACATGCTCAACCGATTTTTCGAAATCTGTGAATTCATATCTGAATTTCTGAAGGAGCAGGTACGTTGATATTAGTGCTTAATTGCAATGTATGTTTATGTTGTACAGAATATGTCTTACAATTTTCTTTTTCTTTCTTTGTTTACGATATAGATAACCATGAATTGGGAGATGAAGATTGGATAAGTGATTTAGCCGTCCTCACTGAAATTTCTGAACATTTCAATAATCTTAATCATTGTCTTTGGGGAAAGTTCCAAAATATAGTTCATATGCATGATATGGTTAGATCATTCGTAAAGATGACAGATGTATGGAAATTAAATCTCATGAGACAAAGTTTCATCATTTGCCATGTCTCAAATCTCTTCAAAATACTTCTGTAACAAGTTTGAATAAATATACTGGTCTGTTAGATAAAGTAAAGAGGGAATATAAAGTAAAGCGACTCAGTGATTTTAAATCCATGAAAAATGATTTTGCTCCGTTTGCTAATCCTCCTGCAATAGATTTGCATAAGGTTAAACCAGAATTACAGCAGGAAGTCGTTGATTTACAATGAGATACGTATATTCAATACAGTGTAAGGATTTGATTGATTTGGATACATTTAAACATCTGAAAGCAGATACATATCCATCTCTTAGATCGTTAGCTGTCAGTATAGCAGCTATGTTTGGATCCACATATGCATGCAAATAATTTTTTTCCAAAATGAAAGTTGTAAAATGAAGCAACAATCGTGATTAACAGGTAATAATTTACGAGCTATACTAAGAATGGCTACTTGTGATATATCACTAGATTTTCATGATACATTGCAAATAGGAGTGTATTGAAATATATTGCTCAAATATCAAGGTCCACCTAAGATACCATAGAACAAACTAGCTGGATTCAAGTATGTGTACTAATCCTTATTTTACTTGTAGCAAGTCCAGCACTGACTCTGAACGAAGGTCAGTGCCTACCGCTGTTCGACATGTCATGTGAATTGCAGGTTGCATGTAGTTTAAAATGGCACAAACATATAGAAAAGATCAACAAGAGAATAAACAGGGGCATATATGCATTAAAACAGACAACACAAATTATGGATGAAGTCAGTGCACTAAAGGTTTATTATGCATTTATACATGCACACTAAGTTATGGGGTCATTTTATGGGGGGCAGCAGGTAAAAAAAATATGTTAAAAACATTTAAGCAACAAAAGAGAGCAGTAAGAATAATAGAAAAAATCTCTAGGAGACAATCATGTAAAAATAGTTTTAAAAAACTTAAAATACATTACCCTGTTTATATATATTTGAATGTCTCAAACATGTAATAAGAAACCACTTAGAAGGAAAAAATAGAAACATTCATGAATATAATACAAGAACAACTTCAGAAATAGGTTCAGGGGAACATTAGCTGCCAAATGTATTGAAAGTACTGCAAAAAATTTATACAATCATTTATCTCACTCTATCAAGGCAATAAATGAAGAAGAGAAGAAAATTTCCGCAATAAAGACTTACCTAGTGAAAAACGCTTTCTACTCAATTGAGGAATACAAAAATGGAAGAGTGACTTAGTTTATTAAATTTTTTTATCAATCTATTGTGTATATCTAGAACTGCTAATAATCTGTAAATAGATTTATTTGTTTTATTATTGAACTGTAAAAATGTAATTGTAGTGTTATTTTTTGACAATGCTTTGTAAAACATGTTGCATATGGCAGAATAAATCTGAATCTGAATGTTGAGACGTCATACTACTCCCTCATTGAGTACATGTTTGCCGATGCCCGAGGTACACAATCACCCTGTCTACCACATTACAATTCTGAGCTGATTCCTATTGAACCGATTTGCACAACAGTAAACAACTGGTTGCAGAAAGAAATGTTATATTCAAAATGGATGGTGTAACTAGCTTACATTTCTGCAGAGGACTGGCAGAAAAGATGGAGATATGCTATTTGAGATGAAGAATTTATCCATAGCAATATTACTCTGTGTAATGAATAGAATAAGGAACAATTTCTATAAACTTGGGAGTTTATCATGGATTTTGGGCTGTAAGGGATTTTCTATCTGCCAAGTTGCTGTTTTCTGAGAAAGATCAGTAGTTCATAGTAATTCATACACATTTTTTATCTGCATTTTTAAACTTTCAAATATATCATTACAATTGATGGAAGAATTAGAAACAGTGATATATTGAGTTATAAAGATGAGTTGGATTAGAAACACTAAGCATTGCTAATTAAACTACCTGAACATGTTTTGAGGACTAAAGATTTGTCCCTATTATCAGCATATGTTCAACTGATTCTTGGTGCTTTTGACGATCTTGGCTGGGAAATCTGAAGTGTTGGGCTTTGTTGGTAAAACAATAAACTTCCAAAGGTTGTTCATAGGTGGAAAATTAAAATTCATGAGGTGATCTTTGTGTTTTAGTATATGTATGTTTTCCATGCATTTAGTTCAGCTGGGTATATTAACTTTCAATAACTTAATGTTTGGCATAATTTCATGACTGGTAGAGCAAAAATCATAAGCTACGGTGGATTTTTCAACTTACTTGTATTTTATGGTTATTGTGTGTTTTTTTAATCTGGTGTTTAGGTCTCTTTTTGTTTGTCATATTGAGTTGCAATTAGAGCAATTAATCTTATAAATGCCTTATGTCACATTATGTGGTGGATTATTCTTATTTGTGCAAAGCAAGTTGTAATTGTTTCTGGAAACAAAGTTATCTTGCATTTCTTGAAAATCTTGCTGAATTTATGGCGTACACCTGGGTAATATGTGAATGTCCTGTATTCCTGCTGTTCTATTTATTGGCTCAGTTTTGTGGTGTCTTGTCTTATTTTTCTCTCTCTTTTGCACTTGACTATCTTTTTATCTATTGAGTCTTTGATGTAGCTATTACTAGAGCAGCTACGAGGTTGTGTTTATATTCTTCTCTGTATTCCTTAGGTTTCATGTGGATGTTCACTAGTCTGTAAGCAAAACCATTGAAAGCTGCATTTCTGTGACATAAGGAATTAAAACTAGTGCTTTCTATGAAGTTCTCTGTATTGCTTGGTTTTCTGTAGATGCTGAAAGTCAGGTGTTGGTCTTCTTAAATAATTTTTAAGTCAAGGAAAGGTAAATAACCTTCCTCTTCAGTTTACACTGTGAACTGTAGGGATTGCTGTTGTAGATTCAATAACTTCAAAAGGTCTGTAAAATATTTTTTGGAACATTGGCATATACCTCATCCCCATAATGGTACCATGTCTTGAAGATGTGAAGCAAACCTCTGGTGTTTGTACAAGTGACGAGTATTAATAAACCAACTACAAATAGTTTCTGAGATTAATTTTGACGTCACTGTTACTAAATTCCTCCAAACACATATAAAACCTCTGGTGACTTGCAATTCTAGTTGGCTCATGAAAATGTCAGCCAAGAGGGTGGAGAGTGGGTTACCCATACTTAATCTAGAATCTGTAATTGAATGTAAAGAAATTCTGTTCTGTGCATGATTTGGTAGTTTAATTAGTCTTCTATTTCTATGGTTGGGATGTTGGTTTGCTTGAAACATTGTTTTAAGCATTTTAGAACTATGTCTGTAGGTACACTAGGAAAACATTTCTATTTCAAAAGATAGTTTGGTTCCATAAAGCAATTACAGTATACAAAACTTGCTTTGTACAAGCAGTAATCCACCATATAACATGAAATTACACATTTATAAGGTTAAATGCTCAGATTGCAACAAAAAATGTACATTGGACAAACAAAAAGTGGCAAACACCAGGTTAAAAGAAATTGAAAAATCTGCTATAGCTTATCATTCTTGGCCTACCAATTATGAAACTATACCAAACATCAAGTTATTGAAAGCTGTCAGTTTCCCAACTAAACTAAATGCATGGGAAAACATACTAAAACACAATATCACCTCACAAATTTTGATTTGCCACCTCTGAGTAACTTTGGAACTTCATTGTTCCACCAACAGAAGCCAACACTTCAGATTTTCTAACAAAGACTGTCAATATCACCAAGAATAAGTTGGACATATGTTGACGATGAGAATAAGTCCTTAGTTCTCGAAATATGTTCAGGTACCTTAATTAGTGATGTTTAGTTTTTATAATCCAACCTATCTTTTTAAATTTTCAAATATATATATAAATGTCTCACCTACACTTGTGGTTAACAGTAATTGGAATGACATACACACATATTTGGTTTAGAAGTTTGTTTTAAAACAGCCACAACTTTTATAATTTGTCTTCCAATTTTTCTATAAAATTGAACAGACAAGCAATTCTAGAACAAAATTCTCCTTTAAGTTCACTAGTTTTATTTCCTGTTATATAAAAGATAAACTAATACTGGCTTTAAATACTCTAGTTGAATCAATAAAGCAAGTAAATTTCTTAAATTTTCCTCATAAGTTTATATGTTTTCATGTAGATATTATTATATACCATTAAATTACACAAAGAAACAGCAATTATACTAAAATTAATTACCTTTTCAAGCAACAACAGAGCATTATTGTGGTTCATACAATACTGTCCATATACAGTCTTCATTTGGTCCGCCATTTCTAGGAAACATTGCCCCACACACTGATCTGGCTCATCTTTTCCTTTCATGGCTAACTGGAGTTTGTCAAGTAAATCCTCTGCAGTCTTCATCACCTGGAGTTACAATGTCAAATTTTGAAGATTGGAAGAGTAAATTTAGCAATAATATCTTCACATTAACAATGGTGTATTCCTAGATCTAAACAAGGAACTTGTATTACTCTGACATGGTAAGGAATGTTCCATAGGTTTAAAAGTCATGCTTAACTGGAACTATGTGAATATAAACCATATAAGCTTATGAAACTATTATTTTAATTGCCAAAGAGTTAAAATGGATCATTTCCCTGTGTTCATTTATTGGGACATTATTTCTCATTCTGTGTGAAATGTCAAACATCTGTAAGATTACGTATACATTTACGTACATCAGACATCTGTAATGAATTACATGCATAGCAAAGGTCAGTAGTATCTTGAAAACCCAAACATTCAAACCGGTAGTTAAGTTCTACATGCACAATATAGAAAGTCAAACTGCACATATTTTATCAAAGCAGTAAAGAAAAAACTACATAGTCATGCAAAATTAACAGAATAAAATGTTATAATAAAAAAGCAACTGTAAAAGGCAAAGAGGTGTGCAGTAACAATTTCCTTGATTTTATAGCTCTTTGTCGTTTACGCATACATATTAATCAAATCTCCAATAAAATTTATTCAGGTTTATTTTGTAAAGGAGATTGACAATCTGTAGGAATAATATACCAAAGCAGTGACAGCTCCGTGATGTGAGAGAACATTTCTCCTGACACTGAAAGAGGATATTACTGAAAAGTGTATGATAGGTGTGGCAAGGTGAACAGCACAGTTACTGATAGGGACAAGCTAGCATGGCAAAGGGAGAACACATTTTACTTTGTGCATTAATTATTGCAAAACACAATGAAGACATCTAGTCACTCTCTTCCTTAACCTCCCCCCTATCCTTCTTATTATAATTCTTTACAGTTTATTTTTGCATTTATTTCACTCAGCTTAAATTTTGCTTACCTCAAGTATATTGCCAAATACCACTTTCCAGTCAATTCCTCTTTCTTCAAGGTGATGGGGATTGTGTAAGTTGTAAGTTTCATACGTAATCTTTAAATCTCTAATATATTCTTTCTCAGTATACACAAGTTCAGATATTACATTTTGCCGCTGCTCTGCATTTTTTCTCCTACATGATAAAAGCAAAACTTTATTAGATTAGGAACTTTATTTAGGAAAATAAAAAATAAAAGATAAGAAACATAACATTAACTTTATTTAGTCCAAATTGTCCTCTGTGCAACAAATAAGAGGAAATGACTGAAGAACATCTTCTAACATGTGAAGCCTTACCTGCTGGATCCACTACACAGAAATATTGGAGAGCAAGAGAGCCAATGGCTTCATTGTCAAAGCCTAGCATTTAAAACAGCACATTAACTTGATTCTTAAAGAGTATGGACTATGATACAATAAGCACAAAATTATATTAACTTGATTATTTAGTATTTGTAACTTATTGTAACTTTCTTTTTTCTTTCATCTAAACACATATATTGCTTGGAATATGTAACATAATAAGGTACACTGAAACAAAATGCACTCAGCCTATCCACAAAATTTGACTTAGAGATGATTTTGCTCAATTTGATAAGCTGAATCAATGTGTGTAATCTGTGTGTATTAAAATGTCTTTAAAGTAAATCTGCTTAAGCATTGTAATATGTATAAGTTCTGATAGCTGTGTTTAAGTTTGGAGGAGCCAGTTAACAACAGCCACATATACACATGCAACAAGTGTGAGTGAGTGAGTGTGTGCTGTTTAAGGGCCCGTCGACAACAAGGTCATTTGGGCCCTAAGTCAACACTAAAATCTAAAAGATACACAAATTAAGCTAAAAAGTAAAATAAAATAAAATCACTCAACTACTAAAAGCACATAAAAGAAGCCCATACCAAAACTAACAATTTAAAATCTTTAAAATTAACAAATTAAAATAACACTGAACTATTAAAAGTACATAAAAAACCCTGTTGCAAGTCTAATAATTTAAAATCACTAAAATTAACACATAAAATCCCAGTCAGACTTGTCTACTAAAACCAATTTCCGTAACGAACCGCAGTGCCTTAATCACGGCCACTGGGTCATCCCCTAAAATACTGGGCAAGTTAGCTTCCAAGCCTATTGATTGGCGAACGCGGGCGTACTGCGGGCAATCAAGCAGTACGTGCTGCACCGTGAGGCGTACTGCACACGGGGCACACACAGGGGCCGGTTCCCCTCTTAGTAGATGGCCATGTGTCGCTCGTGTGTGCCCAATTCTGAGCCGGGTGAGTATCACCTCGGCTCGCCGGTTATCCCTGCAGGAAGTTAGCCAGGGTCGTACGCTCTCCTTTATTGCCCGGAGTTGTGTGCCTTGTAAAGCTGTCCAGGATTTCTGCCAAGCAGATAGTAGGTGGCGACGGAAAAAACGTTGCACATCCTGGTATGGCACAGTAGTTGTTAAACTCCGGGGCAAACGGCAAGCGAGCTTTGCAGCCGCGTCCGCCTCCTCGTTTCCGGAAATCCCCACATGGCCTGGGATCCAAGTAAAAACAAAATTGTACCCGCGCATGAGCATTTGCGAGATCTGGGCCTGTATTTTTAAAACGAGGGTCTGAGCGGCAGTGTGCTGTTGCAAGGCCTGAAGCGCACTCAGAGAGTCAGTGCAGACAATAAAAGAGCCAGGAGCTAACTTGCAAATAAAAAGGAGCAGGTAGAGGATGGCATACAACTCTGCTGAGAAGACCGAAGTAGAGTCCAGAAGGCGAAATTTATGAGCCTCACCGTTAATAAAGAAAGCGCAACCCGTAGTGCTACCTAGCTGAGAACCGTCTGTAAAGACCGGAACATAGTTAGGGTAACGGCCCAGTAGTTCGGCAAAAAGTTGTTGGAACACCGAATGTGGAGTAGCGAGTTTAGAGTTGCTGGAAAGTGCGAGATCGAACCGCGCACGATCCAGTTGCCAAGCAGGATAAGGGCTGATGGACGACCTCTCCACGCGAGGCATTCGGAGGCCATGGGAATGTAGGAGATCCCGAAATCTTATTCCTATGGGGCGTGTCCGAGAACCAGGGCGCATATAACGGTGGACTAAATCTGGACTCAAAACTGGTTTAAAACAAGGATGATTGGGATAACTGGCCAACTTCGAGACGTATGAGCAGAGTAACAGCGAGCGACGAATATGGAGTGGAGGTTCGCCTGAGTCTGCATACAGGCAGTCGACTCGACTGGTGCGGAAAGCTCCTGTGGCAAGGCGGATGCCAGTATGATGCACGGTGTCTAAAAGGCGAAGTTTAGAGGCGGTCGCTGCGCCATAAATAAAACTACCATAGTCCAGCTTGGACCGAACCAGAGAGCGGTACAGCCTTAACATTACCGTGCGATCGCCCCCCCAAGATGCTCCAGATAATACCTTCAGCACCCGAAGAGAACGATCGCAAGAGGCTCGAAGGTGACGAATGTGGTGCTCCCAGTTGAGCTGTCGGTCTAAGTACAGGCCCAAGAACTTCAGGTGCGGGACAAATGGCAGGCGTGTGCCGTTCAAATGAAGATCAGGAGGCGGGTGAATACCTCTTAGGCGGTGAAAGTGGATACACTGCGTCTTCTCAGCTGAAAAACGGAAGCCGGTTTGAAGCGCCCAAGCTGCTAGCTGGGTAATGGTGAGCTGCAGTTGGCGCTCAATGTGATCTATGTTGGCAGACCTATAATAGATAGCGAAGTCGTCAACATAGAGGGATGATGGAATTCCACTTCGAACGGCACTAGTGATGCCGTTAATCGCTACGGCAAAAAGGGTGACGCTCAAAATTGACCCTTGAGGTACGCCGTTCTCCTGTATCCGCTCCCGTGATATCGTGTTTCCTATGCGAACCCGAAAACGGCGAAGTTTTAAAAAGTTGCATAGGAATTCCGGTAGATGACCACGCATACCGTAACCATGTAGGTTACGGAGTATGCCGTACCGCCAGGTGGTGTCATAAGCCTTCTCCAGGTCGAGGAACACGCCCACGGCGTGCTGTTTCAGTAGGAAAGCATCGGAAATATACCCCTCTAGGCGTGTTAGATTATCGACACTTGAGCGATGGCGACGAAAACCGCATTGCAAGTTGGACAGATGGTTATGTTTTTCTAGCCACCAATTTAACCGAGCGTTTATCATCCGCTCGAAGGTCTTACAGATGACACTCGTCAAGCAAATGGGGCGGTAGCTAGATGGTAGCGTGCGGTCCTTTCCGGGTCGAGGGATGGGGATGACAATACCCTCTCGCCAGGAGGAAGGGAAAACCCGCTCATGCCAAATGCGGTTATAGATGTTTAAAAGGAAAGATAGCGCCTCAGATGGAAGATGTAGCAGCATCTGTCGGTGTACATCATCGGGACCTGGAGAAGAATCCTTTGCTAACGCCAGAGAATGGGCGAGCTCGGCTGCGGTAAAAGGTTGGTTGTACGGCTCGGTGCAGTCACTATTAAAATTAAGTGGTACCCGCTCCGCCCTTTCCTTAATAGGCAGGAAGAGAGCGTCATAGCGGGCAGTTTGGCTCGTGGCAGCAAATGTGGTAGCTAGGGTTTCAGCTATTTCCTGTTCGGTGGTGCACATGGAACCGTTGATGGCAAGGCCGGGAATTACCGTCCGGCGATACTTGCCATACATCCGCCGAACAGCTGACCATACTTGTTGGGTAGAGCTGCGCCGGGAAAGCGAAGACACATAGGCTTCCCAGGATTTACGCTTTGCGTTGCGCAGTATAAAGCGTGCCCTAGCGCGAGAACGTTTGAAGGCGACGAAGTTTCCTTCCGTCGGGTGCCGCTGAAAAATGCGCAAAGCACGTTTGCGTGCTTTGACAGCCAAACTGCATTCCTCGGACCACCACGGAACAGGGATATGACGTGGTGTAGGGGAACCTCGAGGAATGCTGGATTCTGCTGCGAGCAGGATCGAGCAAGTAAAATATTCGACCATTTCGTCGATGGTGTCGAAACCGTCATCGATAAGGTTTATCAGGGAATGGAATCTTCCCCAATTAGCTTTGGAAATAATCCAGCGAGGATGTCGAGAAGGTACACATTGTCGGCCAGAAAAATGAATGTTAATGGGGTAATGATCACTGCCAAAGAGGTCGGAAAGTACTGACCACTCAAGTAGTGGTACTAATGACGGACTGCAGAAAGAAAGGTCTAGTACGGAATGTGTACCATAAGCGGATGATAGGAATGTCGGGTCACCAGTATTTAGCAGAAGCAGGTCAGACTTATCGAAGACGTCTACGAGGAGGCATCCACGGGCGTCATCGGTGTCTGATCCCCAGAGCGTGTGCTTGGCATTCAAATCTCCCACAAGGAGTAGTGGTGAGGGGAGCTGAGCCAATAGAGCTTGAAGATCACGCTCTGGAACTATACTGAGCGGCGGCAGGTACATGTTGCATATGGTAAAACTGATGCTCTCCAGCTGTATCCGAACGGCCACAGCTTGCAATGGTGTGGTGAGAGGAACGTGGGCGGCTGAGATGTTAGGCGCCACTAAGGTAGCAACGCCACCGCTTGCACGCATACCTGCAAGAGAGTCGCTTCTAAATGCAGAGAAAGACTGAAGGTGTAACGAGTGATTGGGATGTAAGTGGGTTTCCTGGAGACAAATAATTGATGGTGACCGTTGAGAAACTAAATGTTGTAGGTCTTGAGCACGAGCTCGAAAACCATTGACATTCCACTGGATTATTTCCATGAAGAGTTTTTAATGGGTCGTTTTCACCTTTTTCTTGACCTTGGCTGACCTGGGCCCTACGATTCGAAAATCGTTAGCCTCCTGTGACTCCGCTGATGATCGGGAGTCAGAACTCCTACGGCTCGTAGAACGAGACCGGTATCTAACAGAAGGCGAGCGACTTCGCGATCTATGTTGTGGTCGAGATCGGTTTTTCGCATTTCCTACGGGATGGTTGTTACCCGCTGATGGTTTGGTGGCTGGAGTTTGTACGGTTGAAGCGGAGGTAGTGCTGGTGGATACACAAACAGTCTGAGACGAAGGTTTAACGGCTAGAAAATCAGTCTGCGTGGATGCGTGGGCGACAGGGACGTGTTGAACAGCAACAGTGGTATTAGGAGTACGACGAGCTGCTAGTGCATATCCAGTAGTAGTGGTAGCAGGCTTCAGTTCGAAGCGCCGTCGTGCCTCTGGAAAAGTCAGGCGTTCCTTTACACGTAGCTCCTGAATGCTCTTTTCGTCCATGAATTTTGGGCACTGTCGCGAACTGGAGGGGTGACTGCCGCCACAGTTCACGCAACAGGGTGTTCGACTGCAGTTTGGATCCTCGTGCTTCGGTAGGCCACATTGCTCACAAAGAGCAGGATTGGTACATGTGACCTTAGTATGTCCGAACCGCTGACATTGGAAGCAGCGCATGGGGTTCGGGACATACTGGCGGACGCTAGCACGTTCATAGCCGCAATATATGTATTCGGGTAACTTCGTCCCAGCAAACGTTAGAAATACCGTACGTAGTGGGTACTCCTTGCCATCTTGTTTCCGTGTTAAGCGGTACGCCTGACAAACAAGCTGGTCTGAGAGGCAACTTACTATCTCCTCATTCGCAAGACCATCTAAACTGGAGGTGGTGACTACTCCTCTACAGGTGTTCAGCGTTTTGTGTGGGACTACCCGGATAGGGTAGGAGCCCAACAAAGACGCTTTTTGCAGTTTTTTAGATTGGTCTGCAGTTGAGGTCTCTAACAGTAAGCTACCGTCTCGGAGACGCGTAGCGTTTTTTACAGGGCCACTGATTTTATCTAATTCACGTTTTATGTAAAATGGACTGACATCCTTAAACGTTTTGCCATCACAAGCCAAGGTCATCAATAAGTAAGGGTCAATGAAGGAGGTTTTGCGCGGAGACATGATGATATAGACCCCCTTCCGGAACCGTCGGCGTCAGCCTGCCATCCGGGGGTTAAAGAAAAAAGACACCGAATCTTCACGGTCTGTGCCGTCATGGGGACCTCACCCATGACCGATCTCATTTGTACGTCAGAAAAGCTACCCTTCAAAATCCACTGCTTGTCCGTATGGGTAAACCGTTCACCACGCACACCCCGGCTTTATTCCCCTACCACAGGAATAACCGCCTGTGGCTCCCCGCTTTAGGCCGCGCATGCGTGTAATAGGCACACGCGGATTCAGGGGACTTGTGGTTGATTACACCGGGGTTCCGTCAGCGGTAACACGTCCGGTCCGTGATACTAACCCAACGGCAAAACGCGGCCGTCGGGAGATTACCACAGACCGGGCCCTCAAGGAGCTACGTGGGTGTACTTGACGGTGTGGACGGGCTCCGCACCTAAGGCTACACATAGGGGCAGTGCGAAGGGTCCGCTCAACCTTCACTTTTGAGACCTCCGGAGAGCACACATGTCGGAAGCCGCGCTGAAGACCGTGGGACAGAACCACGGAGATAGGAGAGATCCCTGCTGGTGAGACAGGAGTTATAAACCTAAGACCTTAAGTACTAATAATCATAATAAAAAACTAGAAGGGGAAGAAGGTGATGCATACTGATCAGCAGTAGCACAGCGTGGCACAGTTGATGGAGGTGAGGGGGATGAAATGAGGGTGAGTGGCTAGGGACCCCGGGTTCGCCAATCCCGTACCTACCGTAGTAGGTCCCTGGGGGAAAATACCAGAGCCTCTTCTGCCAGTTTTCGGGGTTACTGATGGGCCTTCTCGGCAGCCGTAGCGGTCGTGGGTACACTAAGTCCCCACCGTACATCATCCCATCAGTCAGTCCCCTACTTCCTGTTGCCCACCCCTCAGGACGAGGACCGCAGAGGTTGGATTTTGAGGGGCCACATGCAACAATATCAGGCAATTTGCTATCATGCACAGTAAATCTATATCATACCGAATATTATCAAATACAATTCTTATCACTTTTCTTCATACTCATGACAATATATCCAGTCTAATTAGTCAAATTCCACTGAATACTGATATTAAAACAGGGTATTAAAAGAAAAAAAAAAACTATTTCTATGGTACCTGTATTTAGGATAATTGACATGTATGAACAGCTTTACAAAGTACCTAAAAGTTTAGGAGATAGTTGTTTTTTACCCTTCCCTTTATTACACTCTGAGCATGTTTTTTAGTTGTTGTATTTGCTTGA
Source organism: Mantis religiosa (assembly GCA_030765055.1). Lineage (NCBI taxonomy): Eukaryota > Metazoa > Arthropoda > Insecta > Mantodea > Mantidae > Mantis > Mantis religiosa. The sequence goes on along the minus strand of CM060950.1, from coordinate 152,070,237 downwards.
CAGCATGGAGGTAAATATTCTGCATTCAAAAAATAATCAGAGGAAATTTCTTTTATAATATTCACACTAAAACAATGATTGTTGGGATAAAAAATGTAATTTTTTTTTATATTTTCCTAAACAGCGTTCAAGCAGAAATTGTATGACTGGCTTACTGCCACACCTTTTTATTCATTGCAGGATTACTTTGAGATGTAAGCACCCTCACTATAACCACTTGTTGACTGATTCATTTATCTACTATGTTATTCTGCATATGTATATAGTGGGAACTTGTGAGGCACTTGTACAGTACAGATCGTAACTTTGACTATGTACAATACTGTACTTTCTTGTACATTCTCTGTATAATAGAATAGAAACATTCTGTATTGTAATCTTTATGTTATTCTTCGACATTCATTGCTATTAAGCTTAACTTCGTACATACTCTGTATTATAGTGTAATAATTTGTATTGTATCTTCTTGGCGTCTATTGCTGTAAAGCTCAATGACAATAAAATTATTATTATTATTATTATTATTATTATTATTATTATTATTATTATTATTATTATTATTATTATTATTATTATTATTATTATTATTATTATTATTATTATTTTTATTATTTTTATTATTATTATTATTATTATTAAATGTATAGGTTTTTTTTTTAGTATACCATTTTAGTAGAATGGGAGACAGAATCTCATCAGGCAGTGAAACAAAAATTAATTACACTTTATGTTATTAATTTTTAGATGAGTCGTATTTATTACACATCTGCTTCACTTTCGTACCTATTTTGAGGACATGTTTCGCAAATCATCGTTTGCATCTTCGGCTCTTATGCGACTAAAGCTTGATCCAGTGGTGTGGGTAATTCTGGGGTTGCTGCTGCCATCTGTTGATTTAGTAATAAATACGACTCATCTAAAAATTAATAATTATTTCGCTTCACTGTGGTGTTCCAATACAGTTAAATCTCGATACACTTTATGTATTTACTTTCATAAGCATAGACCAACATAGGCTTAGATAAATGTAACTATAAAACTTGCAATAGGACGCATCTTTTTCTTTAAACCAAAAAGTTAATATTGAGCTGCAATATTTTTTTTAAATTAAAAGAAAATAACACTAAGCATAATCCATATTTTACTTACCTCTGTTCTTCCAAAGCACTAAATTTGTCTTCTGAAATGGCAGCTTCAGTATTGATTTGCTTCCCAGTGTCAGCACATGCTCTCTTTTTCTTTTCAACAGTTATATTTTCTATAAAAATAAAGAAGCTATTAGCATTTGTTAAATTTCTTATTGGTTGCAAGAAGCTAAAATTTGCTCCAAACAGCTTATAAGAATCAGAGGAATAAAAATTCAGTTGCCGTCATTCATGTACTGAAATTATTAGTAGTCTACACTGCTAAACTTCTTCATATTGTCTAACCCACAGGAGGTGATGCTAGTGAAATGAAATAAAATAATTGGAAAGAAAATTTGGGAAGGAAACTATTCAGGCCTAAGATTAGGGTACCTCCTTTCCAGTTATTAAGATTGAGCAAAAACTGGAAAAGGTCACAGTCAAGGAGGACAGCCTTAGCAAGATTTGCAACACAGACCTTCTGTTTACAAATCTGTGCCTTAATGATCTCTCCTAACCATGTCATTAGTACTAAACTGCAATGCTAAACACCACCATACTGACTTTATGGAAAAATTCTTTCAAAGTTGACACACTTACATTTTTTATGTGTTGGCAAGTGAGCAATTAGTTGGTTGTACATGTGAGGCTGTTGTTTGTAGTGACATGTAGAGACAGACGTACTTCCGTCTAGATGTCACCGCACAACTTCTCAGCAAACACCATCACAAGCCTCTCGATCACTTTTGATGACAACAAGTTGCTTTTGAAATCAGTCAACACTTAAGAAAAATGTAAGTGACATTAGGTTTCAACCAAGACTCCATTTTTCCATAAATTTTAATTCCCATCAATGTTGGCGTGCTAAGTGCCAATGAGTTCAGCAAATGATTAAATCCTGCTGTTCGCACAAACTTGAAAAGACCATTCCCAATCAAAACTACTGGTGACAGAGTTTCCCACACTTCTTTAAGACTACTCTGCACGTTCATTTGCTAATAACTTTTAACATTATCTGAGATGATTTCAAAGTTAAAAAGGGGTGTCCTGATCCAGAAAGCCTGCAAATTCCCAAAATCATTTCAAAGTTTGTAGAGCAGTTGGGAGGCATTGCTGCTAACATCCCTGCCTTTAACAATTCATAACTAATGCAATAGCTTTATTATAGTCAGAAGGAATCAAAGGAAACTTTTTACTAATGAACCCTGCAAAATGATCACTAATTAAATGTTACTAAATGAGCGTCTGTTAAAACATCAGCTCTGCAGAAGTTCACAGGTATTTGGAACTTCCCAAGCAGTCATGCTTTAACCCTTTCACCGATATGGACGTCATATGACGTCCAAGTTAAAATGCCCCAAACCGATATGGACGTGTATAGACGTCCTGCGCATACATGCATTTAATGCTCATTTAACGCCAATTATTTTAATCTTGCTATTTTACAATAAATTTAAATTAGTTCTATAAGGAATGTAAATGTGCCCTTAAAGGTTTCTTTTTGAATTGTAACCTCCAAAACTAGATAAACGCCCAAGGGCACATCTGCAGATTCACACCAAATAATGTTGGTTTCCTTGCGAACTTCTTTTTTGCAACACACTACACATTTTCGAAATAGTTGCGACTTTTTTGGTTGTGGGTGGTATCCTTTTAGGAAAGTGTTTTCTCTCAAGTATGAGGGGTGATGTGGTGAATTTCCTGCCCCCTAGTATAAAGAGGCCTCTGAGTATTATAATACTCAATTAGGTTACGAGCTCTTTATACGCGCAAGTACAGGTAGATGAATGTCTTGCATGAATTTACAGTTCTGAAAATTACTAAACAACTGTGCATAGTTACATCCAGTGGTATTAAAATACTTTTTTTTTACCATTTAACTGTTTTCCGTAAAGAGGGATAGCTAGTAATAGCTGATCCGCATCACCCATATTTGACCCGCCATTTCCCCAAACAATGGAGTAGCTAACATGCCATCTGTAGACCAGCACACGTCACTGCTACGTAAGTACTAAAGATCTCCTTCATAATCGTACAATAAATCTTCCAGATTTTCTACAGTAATATCAGAAGCCTGTACACATCATACCCAAGCTAATTTATTTGCTACATTACGGGGATAAGCCATGGTTAACATTGAAATTTAATAATTTCAAATGTGCCGTTCATTTAGCTCTTGATAGCTATAAGAAATCACTCTGAACACAAAGAGATTATAAATAACTAAATTACAGAGCGAAAACAGCTGCATAAGGCTACTAGAAACCTTGGTTGAGAAACACTGTAATAACAGATGCTGACAGAGTTTTCTTTCCAGTGTGTGAGTGTGTAACGCAATATATTCTCGTATGATTATCACTTGGTATAGCATAAATAAACTAAACTTGAACCGGAGAAGTCGCTTGCATAGCTATACATACATACATACATTCGTTTGTATACACACAAAACAAAATGATTCAAATATTAGGCGTGTTCGGCACAAAGAATGGCTTTTGCTACAGTGAAACAAAGTAGTGAAATTTCAACAATTTATTAATGTAGTCTCTACTTTATTGTTACTGTAGATTTATACTGCCTTTAATGAGTTTTAAACCAGTTTTTGTTTTGTTTAAATAACTTAATAAATATGGAAGATACGGAATTGTATTTGTGATGCATTTTTACAGCATTTAACAATTTAAATGTCCTGTTCTGTTTATTGGGTATCCGTTTCCGGCCCCTGAAGGGTTTAAATGGCCATCGGTGAAGCAGTTAAGGCTCTGAGTGGAAGGTAATTTTATAAAAATATTTAACTCTTCAAAATACAAACAAAAGTATACTGTCATGCTCAAATGTATTAAAAAACATGTTGTACCTTGGTTTTTGTTGAATTCCACCACTTTTGTGCTACAGGAGTGAAAATTTGTTAATCTGCGTAAAAATGTTCCCATAAAATCAGCATAAGTGCCATTTTTCGATTTTGCATCACATCTTGTAAGTATAACATACACACATGTTCACACATAAACTAGGAAAAGTTCAGGAACTAAATACTGTCATATAAGTATATGTAACATTTATATACGATTCTGAAACTGATTCCTTTATCTCAGGATTATTTACATAGGAAAGCACATGAATAACATACAATGTTCAAGGGTGTGAAATCTCCCTAAAATTGTTCTTCTTATGTGATATATTTTGAAACACACATCTAGATGCAGGTCTCACAAAAATATACTGTTTTCTTTATTTGCTTTTGGGCCTTACATATCACACAAGGATTTGCCCAACTTCCTTGTTCTCTTCTCCCCATGAAGTGCGGAAATCCATTTAGCCTTTCCAAAGTTGGGCCCTGAGAAATACGACCCTTACTTGACGTAGCATAGTTTTGCCATCCTCCCACATGCTCCGCCACCAGAAATCTGATGACATGTTTGCAAAATTTTGTGACAGGATCAGTTTACATTTGCTTGTCATGTGCACTGTGTATAGGAGATGAATTCACAATACAAACTTCCAGCAACAAGAAAAACATTTTTGTATACCACTTGCATGTTCTCCTACAGAACTGATATTGCGCACTCTAATTATCAGTTCTATTGACACTGCCCATGTGTCGAGTGTTGTCCAAAATAATGTTTGGTTTCAATGTTGCTACCTGGTTAGGAAATTTTGAAGGCACCTCTGTCATTTCATTTGTATCGCCCTTGTGACTAGTACTGAGAACGGTTACAGTTCCTTTGTCTTTCCATCATAGGGCAAGCTTTTGCTGATTGTGGAAGCTTTTTATCTCACCCCTCTTCATTTTCTTTGTTTCCTGGTGTGGCATATTTTTTCTGTTGCCCATAACTGTCCCAGTCGTCACCATTATCATTTTCCACAGCTCATCAGCTAATTCAGGTGATGCATAGTAGATACCTGTCTGTGTAAACATGGAAACCTTTAGGTGGGTCTACAGAATCCTTTAGGAGGGAAGAACACAGGTCTTTTACAACAAGGGTAGTTTTCAGGAGGTTAGAATTTGATTCAGTTTTTTCCATATAAGTTTGGAAATTGTATAAATATCCATTGGAAGCATCAGATAAGGAGAAAACTAATTCCAAATTTTGTAGGGTTATTTGGGTTATACACTTTGAATTTTACTCTTCACTTGAAACCGATGGTGCTCTCGTTGACTGATACAAATGGACCTGGAGAATAGAATAAATTGCATTTTTGTCATAGTTTTTCTATTAAATTTTGAATACATTTTTCTTTACACAATTTTTTGTTTTCTGCGCAAAATGAAGATTCCAAAACAAAAAGAGAAATTTGTCACGATAAAATACATCACTGAAAATTGGAAATTTATCTAATCAACTTGTAGAAAAATAGTCTGTGATGTCAGAGGTAGGATGAAGCCCCATGTTGATAACCACCCCAAGAAGTGCTTTTATGCCAACAATTGTTTGGAGATTCCAGGATGCAATCCTGCCTTTCCTTTTAGGAGACGTTGTCCCCCCCCCCCCCCCCCCCGTTTTTTTGTGTTCACTTGATGCAGGTCACCTTCGTAATTACTTGCAGAATTTGGTCATCAAAAAATAGATTGAAAAAGTTCATAGGAGGAGTATTCTCATCAAATAAGGGAAGAATTGGTCCCTGCTGAATATTGTGCACTGGTATAACAGATGTATGGCCAGGATCAAAATTACTCACCTCTGTCCAGCTAGGTCTGCAGTATCACTTGAGTCTCTCTTACACACAAATTTTCACATATTTCACACAATTTCTTTGTCCGTCAACACTTTCTTTCCTGCCATTATGCCAGAAAAGCTAAATAAAATGAGGCTTACTAGTAACAAACACAGCAATGTTTATTGCTTCACAGGTGAGAACAAAAGGAATTCCTGACAAAGCAAATTCGGGGATTTACCAACCACCAATGTTTGAAAGCACATTTCCTGCCATCTGCAGGCAGTATATCTGAATTATGTGAGTAACTATAGCCAACTATAATAGCTCTACAGCTGCGCACCCATATATGGGTTTCCGCTTGTGGGCGACTGGACGCGTCACCCATATATGGGTTTCCACTCGCGAAGGGTTGACAGGGATACTGCAACATTATTATGTGCATGGTATTGAAATAAAAAAGTTATGAGAGGACAACTCTTAAATTATGTAAAATAAATTCCATCTAGTGAATACAAATGTGTAGCAAAACAAGTGTATTTTTGCACAATAATAAGAATTTATACTGTTTTTTGGGATATGTGATTGTAGCTTTCTAAAAGAAATGGAAAAACGCATGCCTTGAAGAAAAACTATTATGGTTATGAAAGTGATCGAACAAGAGTAAATGAAGCAGAGAAATTTTACAATGAAGATCATGACAGAATTCCTGTTTAATGTGGGAAATTAATTACTATTATAGCTATCTGGTGTAGGTTGTACAAGTTAGGAGAAACCTTATTGTCTTTGATGTGTCCAAATCAAAGAGGCACAACTTTCTCTGGCCTCATGAGCAATTTATGTTGTTCCAATCTGCTTTACAGCACTTACCTGAAAAATCAGAAGTTTGCTTTCTATCCATTTTCAGATTTCGCCTTATTGGTTGCTGACCAGGTACAGGTACTGGTGGTGCTGGACGATGAGGTACTCTATCTGAACTCTTCCTTAATGGTACTTGTCTTTTAAATTCCGGATAACAAGGCAAGGAGTGGCGGAAAGTTTTTTCCTTTGCTTTATGATGTAGTTCAATTGTGCCTGCAGAAAAGTAACAAACCTCAATTTCATTAAGTTTTTCATTTATCATATATATTTTTAAAGTTGCTGTATATACATCTCTTACACATTTGCAACATTTGCTCAAATGTAATACTTCTAATTGAACAAATGATTATATAAATTTGTTCATGTTTAAATGAAAATAAACAGGAAAAAGAAATAAGGCAAGCACAGTGAATGTGAATATGCTGAATATTTCACAATATTCAGTTTGCTCAGTCTTTTCATCGGCAAGCAGTACAATCTTCCAACTTTTGGAGAATAATTATTAAATTCATCCAGCAGGCCAATATGAACTGAAGATGCAAAAACCGGTAAGCAGACATTCAAATGAAGAGTATGATAAGGGGAAAACAATATAAATCATTCAAGGAAATTACTGTTATTAAAGAACAATTTTATTTGTCTTTTCTAAATAAGCTAGTGATATGAATTTAAATTTATGGAAAAATTAAGTCATAAGTTTGAAATACTTACTATCACTTACATTTTTTGTCTTGACTAGTTTCAAGAGTTATTGCTTTCACTATCAGAACTTTTGAACCGACCAAGACATAAAAAACTTAAATAATAAAAGTATTCCAACTCAATTTTTCTTTAAATAAGAATTTTATTTTAAATCAGCAGGTTTATGTTACATTTCCAGTGGTCTAGCACCATGAAGCATATACTAGAATGCATGCAGGACATGTATTTCAATTGTTATTCTTTCAGATTATATTGCCCTCCTAAGCCTAGAGGGCATTTCATTATCTTCCATTATTGAGGTTTTAATGAATTACTATAGTGCACCTATTAGAAAACTTATTTTAATTTTTATTTTCTTCAGTCAAAAATTATGTTAACATTTTATTGTGGACATTATTATAATAGAGATAATGTTTTGAAACATAGGAAAAATTATTCTATTTGCCAGGTAACCTATGCAAAACTTTAATATTCCTGCAAGTCATCAAAATTAAAATACGGAAATGACACTGGAAAGTATGCTTTATGTGATTACATTAATTGAAAAAGCTATATGCAGTTGGCTCTCAACACTGTCACATTTTTATATTATAAAGGGACTATTTTCATAAGCTGTAGCATTCATTTTCAGCCTCAAAGGTCCGAGTTGGATCTTTGAGACTGAAAATAGACAATGGTTTCCAAAACTAGTCCCTGAATAATATAAAATCATAAGTGACAAAGTGTTGAAAACCAACTACTAATTTTTTTTTTTCAATTAATTTTGATGTCACTGTTACTAAATTCCTCCAATCTTGCATAATGTGATTACATTGTTATTCTTATCGTTGTTTACTCTGCTGTAATTTGGCATTTACACATGCTAGAGAACTTCTGTGTTTGGGGGGGGGGGGGGGGGGAAAGAGAACAAAATATTACTGAACATATAATTTTAAAATCAAAACAAATCACATAGTATATGTTGATTTGCAATATTATAGCCATTAATACAATTTTGAGTCGAACTAATACTCAATGCTCCATTTATAAATCTCAAAATTTTATTAATTTCAATATTATAGCCATTAATACAATTTTGTGCTTCATTGTATCATAGTCCTTAAACAACGGAATATTATAGCCATTGTTATTTTACATCTGAAATGAGGACCCAGAGAAAATATCCCAGGATTACTAATAAGTAATGTCTCCTATTTTTTCCGCCCCTGAACTAACTTATGTAAACAATTTGAATTTGGCACAATTCCTCAAATCTGTTCCACTCTACTGCAATAGCAACTTTCTACATCAACCGGTGGCAACACTGCTGTTGCAAAATACTTGTCATGATGCTCATATTACACAGTATTCTGTCATTGAATTCCTGAATGCAGAAGGTGAAATGCCCATTCCCATTCATGAAAAACTCAAGTACATGTGGTGATACAACAGTGAATGTCAACGTGGTTAGAAAATGGGTTCATTGCTGTAATGAAGCTGAAGGGCCAATACTGTTGACTGATGAACAGCAGAGCAATAGAACCATGACTGCATGTCTCCACACAACCTTGAGTGACATACAAGATGGCCACCAGGTGAAAACGGATGAATTGTTGCATAATGTCCCTCACTAAAGTCAATGTGGTGGTGATTCAAGAACTGAGGCACTTAAAAGATTGTTCTCGGTAGGTGCCCCAAATGTTAATCGACCAGAATGAGATATGAAAAACAATAGCCTTCGATTGAACATTTGCAAAGCTTCAATTTTATGGGAGAGGAGTTCCGGGACAAAATTGTAATTGGAGATGAAACGTACTCATTTTTTCGAACCAAAATCAAATAGACCATTTATGGAATGTCATTACAGAACCTCACTGAAGAAAATATTCAGAAGTGTCATCGGCAGAGAAAGTAATGATGACCATGTTTTGGGATGCACAGGATGCTATTCTGGTTTATTTTTTAAAGCAGGGATGCACAATAAATACTATGAAATATATCAGGATCCTCAAAAAGCTCACAGCAGGTCTTCAATGAGTTTGTCCAACAAAAACCATGGTGAATATTCTGCTTTTGTACGACAATGCAAAACTACAGAAGTCATCAGACCACTGAAGAGACTCTGAAAACTGGGTGGGAAGTCTTGCCTTATCCACCATACAGCCCTGAGCCGTTACCACCAGAATTCCATCTATTTGGGCCGTTAAAGAAAGCTATCATGAGATTCACTTTCAAGATGAGGAGGCCAAGAAAAAATCTGTATATCAATGGCTTCGGAGGCAAGACCATGTGTTTTACGATACAGGAACACATATCCTAGTTCAAACATGGACTAAAACTGTGGAAACAGACAGGGATTACATTAAAAGTGATAATTTAATCCTCAATGTTGTGGTTTTCATGCTTTGTATTCAAAGATTAATTTTCTTTCAAATTAAAAATGGGAAAACATACGAGTCAATTGGAGAACTTAATGTCATGACGGCACATTGGCCATGGTAGCTCAAAGGTTAAGAGTGACCAGATGGAAACAGAGAACCGTGGTTCAAATCCCGGTCATGGCATTAAATATTTTAGGTTGACTATCTATCCAAAACCTTAGCCTATACACGGCTAGTACGGAGGAACGATTAATTTCTATCAATGAACTTAATAAGGATAGGAATACCTGGTACACTCCCTACCCAGCTAATACGAAATGAAAAGTAATTATATATACTAATTTGTACAGGAGGGATATATCAGATAGAGCCAAGTATTCCTATACAGGAGTCGGGAAAGAATATAAGCAATTAATACTACTATAATTGTTGCATCGTAAGTTGGTTATTGGCATTTTGCCTCCACGTGCTATTCAGCTGCGAAAACAAGGACAGGGGATAAACACATCACTGACACGTCATTGCAGTCGCCTAGCAACCAACAATCCACCAATCAAAAGTAAACTGTTGCCATAGCAACCCTGCATGCTTATCCTACGTTGCGAACTCTTATCACACTACACCAAGTGCTTTATGCATGATGCTAGTCTATCGGCATGTTGTGGTTTGCAATAAGCAGACACTGCTACTATTGTTGCTTTGCTTATGAATCAGCGGTATCACAATACCGTCGTCGTTCGTTGCCCTTTAGTATGAGACGGTATGAATTGTTGGAAGGGAACAGGTGTGGATTTAGTTTCAAGGAATATCTTATGAGGTTTACTGGGTTAATGACCAACCTTTTCAGTTTAATGACCAACCCTACTTACCTGCCTTTGTCCGGTCCAGTTCTAACATGAATAACCCTTACGGTACTTAGGGCATTTCTCCCTGTCATCACTGCCAAACTAAGAGTGTACTGCTTCAAGTAGTGAATGTTTCACAGGGTGCAAACAGCTTTACATTTTCGCAACATACTTCGTGTGTTTCAGTGATCAACTTTAGTGTTTCAGTGACCAACTGCTGTGTTTCAGTGTAACTTTAATATTTAGCTAAATATCCTTACTAACAGCTGTCACAAACACTTGGGCTACAGAAACAGACAGAAAGAAATTATCTGTGAAGACCACAAAAAATGTTTCTGGGTACGGAATCCCAATTAAAGGACAAGTAAGGGAAATCATATGGGCGTGTTCAAGACCATTTAAAAAAAGTATGAATTGCTGGAACCGGTAAAAGCAAACCGCAGTTCCCAAAATATATAGTTAATGAAATTGCTGCAGAAAAAGGCCACAGAATTATTAGACTTCCTCCCTACCATTGCCATTTTAATGCAATAGCGTTGATTTGGGCCCAAATAAAGGGATATGTAGCGCGCAACAATACAGATTTCACTATAACATCTGTTATAAAACTAACACAAGAAATAATAGCAAAAATAAGTGCTAAAAATTGGGAAGATGCTGTTTGTCACACAAAAAAGACATAGTAGCAGCATGGGAAAACGAAGGCGTTTTGGAAGAAAGTGGAAGAACTCAATTTCCGTGGGAGATTGCAGTAGCTCTGACGACGATCAGAAAAGCAGTACCAATGACAGCAGGGACTATGAGATAAGCGGCATATTTCTGTTAGGAATAGAATGCATAATTCTGTGCAGGTATGGCACTTTTGTTTCTCTAAATCTTAACTATAGCTAACCATTTATTTTTTGTTCATTCCAAAGATTTCGTATGCTGTAATTAGGTAACTGCTCACTTAAACGTGCACAGTCTTACGGCAGTCTTATGATTAATACTGCAGTACGCAAATTTTTAGGAATATGTGCGTGTGCATTACCGCAGCCGAACTTCCTCCTTCCCTCTACCCACCATCTTCGTTGCCTAGCACGTGGAGAGGAACGGGAAAGTGGCAACGGTGCTATCCCCTCTCCGTCAACTGTCAATCACCAACTTATAATGCACCCATAATAAAAAACAGTACTGTCCACCAATGTAAAATAAGTCCCTGAGAGGAATGTACCACCCTTACACAGTGGGACAAGGACAGCAAATGTGACAAAGTACGCATGCTACACAAGGAGCAGAACCATTAAAAAACATGCACCATATTCACTCAGTACACTAAAATCAAGAAGATTTATTCACAAAAGTAGAAGCTGTCAATGTTTTTGAATGGTCTGTAACTGAACTGACATGGTGTGTCATAAACCTGTCGAGGGAGGGTACAGGAACCTTCTCCAACCTCTCTGCATTTCATTCCCCGGGGATTTTCTTTGCTGTGGCAAACAGTACAATCTTAAGTCTTGAAACCTTAAACGATAAAGGCAAACAAGTCTGGAATTTAATTAATTCTGGCAAAAAGAGGTAATAGGAATGTTATAGAGTTAGCTCCAAATGACTTGAATTATCCTTCTGTAAAATAAGTGGAACAAATTAGTCACAATTTAATTAAACTTAAAGAATCTGTATTGGAACTTATTGAACACTGCATCCATAGATATAAGCAAGGTTGCTTTGTCTTCAAAGAAGCGAATCCAGAGATTATATGGAACTGTTATGAGTTTCAAGTCATCTAATGCTGTGGACATTTATGGCTTGTCAAATAATATGCTAAAACGAGTAATTGAATACATTTTGCATCCATTAACATTTTCTCTCAACAAATGTATTTTTAGAAGGAATGTTTCCCAAAATATTGAAGCTTTCAAGGGTTGTACCTATCTTAAAAAATGGAGATATAAATTGTACGTCAAGCTGTGGTCCTATCTCATTAGTCCCAATTTTCTCCAAGTATTAGAAATGTTTATGTATATTCAGCTCTGTACTTACATAGAAGAAGCTAATATTATAAGTACAATTTGGTTTTAGGAAAGGCAGGTCAACAGTAGATGCCATAATTTCTCTTGTTAAAAATATATTAGCTGCCTTTGAATCTAAAGCTGTAGCTGAAGCCACTTTTTATTATCTGAGCAAAGCCTTTGATTGCATGGACCACACACATCTTATAACTAAATCAAAATATTATGGAATTGGGGATACTGCATTAAAACTCTTTCAGTCATACCTGGTAAGTTGCAAACAAATTGTGTGTGTAGGTACTGAGAGATCAAGTATAGCAGAGCTAAAATGTGGGGTTCCACAGGGCTCTATTCTTGGGCCACTATTATTCATTTTAATGATTAATGACTTTTCGTTTTTTGAGAATTCACGTACAGTATTATATGCACATACTACTTTTCTAAATACCAGCCCTTATTTTGTAAACCTTAAAACACCAGTAAAAGACACCTTGATACAAGCAAATGTATGGTTTCAAGCTAATGGATTTCTGCTAAATGAAAAGAAAATGCTACAATTTAAGAGATATACCTATATCTATACCTTGTTTCACGTAAGCTTGCCCGGTAATCTCTTAACGGTCACGTGACCTCATCTCCTCTCATTGGCTGCTGTTTGGTAGAGACTGTTTTGCGGCAAAAATTAGTTCGTTATTTAACATGGTGATATATCTTTATATGTTGAAAGAGAATTGTCAAATATTTACTTTCATAACTGTTTCAATTAAATATATTACGCAACAGAGTTAATTTATCTGAAATGCATGTTAATTCTTAAACAAAGTAAAGAAGAGGTTCCTTTGCATCTAGGCCTGCCTTTCTGATTACACAAGAGCACGTGCTTTAGCGGTAGTGAATTACATATATTTGTTTATATTTGTTTATATGAGTTTTATCACTGACCTTGTTCTGAACTGGATTAGTCATGTATTGACATTAGAAGGTGTACTGTGCGCGTTCGAGAGATACGTTATTTTATCCATCGTTTATTGCGCATGTACTTATATGTATAATGGCAGAGTCTACCGCCAGTTTTTCGCTGAAGCATCGTAAGGGTAAGCCATTACAAAGCGGTGAAAAAAGAATTGTGTTGCATGTGTTTAATGCACTCACAGAGAAGAATCCGTCTTTGTTAGTGAGGGAAGTCGAACAGTTGTGCTCCGAACTTACAGGTGTGAATGTTAGGTCCATAGGAACATCGCGACGTGAAGTTGAGAAAACAGGAAAACTTACCACTCCAGGCAAACGCAGGAATAAAGAAAAGCGCGTGCTCGGAGAATGCGATGAGTTCGTTAAAACTGCTGTACGTCGTCATGTGCATAGTTTTTTCTTTAGAAACGAACTCCCTAACATAAATAAAATTTTGTCTGCTGTAAATGAGGATGCAGATTTACCAAATTTCAGCAGATCTAGTCTGTATAGATTGCTTATACAGCTGGGGTTTGTGAATGAAAAAAGGGGCAAGAAAAATGTACTGAGAGACAGAGGCGATATTGCTGTGTGGCGAAGACGTTATTTAAGGACAATCAGACAATACCGGGATACAAATCACAAAATATACTACCTAGACGAGACTTGGGTGAATGAAGGGCTTACGACAAGTAAACTATGGCGTGACTCGACTATTAAGACTGAAAGACAAGCATTTTTGCAAGGTATGTCTTCTGGTTTAAAAAATCCCAGTGGAAAAGGCCGAAGACTGATTGTCACTCATATAGGAAGTGATAGTGGTTTTGTGGAAGATGGTCTACTGCTGTTTGAGTCAAAGAAAACCGGTGATTACCATGAAGATATGAATGGACATGTGTTTCAGCAGTGGTTTGCGAGTGTGTTAGCAAAACTGGAACCAAGCAGCATAATTGTGATGGACAATGCTCCTTACCACAGCGTTCGTGTCGAAAAGAAACCAAATACATCCTGGAAGAAACAAGACATTATTGAGTGGCTGCGTGCAAAAATGAAGTTGTAAATGAATCCCTTATTAAGGCAGAACTACTGGAACTTTTAGTAAAGCATGCCAGCGATTGTGATAAATACGTAATCGATGAAATGGCAAGGTCAGCTGGTCATGAGGTACTCAGGCTTCCACCATATCACTGGATTTTAAATCCAATTGAGCTTATTTGGAGCCAAATTAAAGGATTCGTAGCGAGAAACAATAGAACATTTAAGTTGAATGATATCAGGCCATTGCTTACCACAGCATTTTCGGAGATCAGCGACGAAACATGGAAAAAGGCTATTCATCATGTGCTCAAAGAAGAAAACAAAATGTGGGAGCTGGATGGCATCGTCGACAACGTAATAGAGAGCATAATTATAAACCCTGCGGAGAGTTCCGACAGCGAAACTGTTACTGCAGAATCAGAATCCGAATCCGAGATGGAGGGGATTACTCCATTACCAGATTCTCCATAACGCGTGAGTTCAGTTTCATTATAAACTTGTATTTTTGCATGCCTTCATATCCTTATTTGCATGATTTTAGCTATCTTCCTGGCATTTGACGTTTACTGTAGTTTTAAATGTGATGGGAAGGCACCGCCTATGGCCTATGGCGCGAAAGCATTAGCCAATTAGGGCGAGGGGGAGGGTTGTTGAACGCGGAGTGATACATTTCAGCCGGGCAAGGTTATATGAAACAGAGAATAGTATGACTAAAGAAGTAAAGTTTCTAGGTATAATGGTGGACAACAAAGTATCACGTGTAGTGTTGAATGCCTACTTTCACTACATGCAGCACTGCATGTAGTAAACATTCACTACAGTGAGACATAATATAATATATAAACTCAAGGGTATCTACCAGGGCAATCCACACAGAGTGAAGACTGACCCCTCACCCTCTAACGACAATGGAGTTACCGAGCTGTTCCAAAAAGGGCATCCGGCACCTCCGTGGGGCTTTCCATAGTGCAAGACCTAGAGACTAACAAGCCCCCCCCATCTGGTCTGATGGACACAAGACGGGATGGAAGTGAATACGCCACTTACGCGTGCCAAACCCAAAGGAGAAGGCTACCGATTAACCTAGGGTTCCAAAAAGGGCATCCGGCACCTCCGTGGGGCTTTCCATAGTGCAAGACCTAGAGACTAACAAGCCCCCCCCATCTGGTCTGATGGACACAAGACGGGATGGAAGTGAATACGCCACTTACGCGTGCCAAACCCAAAGGAGAAGGCTACCGATTAACCTAGGTAGGGCCGCCTGGTGATCTAGCACACCTACTAGCTATGCAGGCTAGTACGCGGGAATATACAGCTTCCCTCAACCCCATCCGGAGATGTACCCAATCTCACACGGGTATCAGGAACCACTGCCCCCTCAAGTCCAACCCAATTTCAACTCCCAATCAGGGAGGGTCTTGAATGTTTGGCCTGAGGTTCCTCTAGTAACGTCAGAGGTATTACGAGTGCTAGGGGTCCACAGCGCTCGCACCACAGCAGCTGAAGGGGATGGATCCCCTCTCCTACGGGAACTACACTGATGATGCACGAGAAGAACATGGAACATTGGTGGAATGAGATGGTGGGAGAAACTGGAGATCCCAGAGAAAATCTGCTCCAGTGCCGTGTTGTCCACCACAATTCACAAATCTCACTTTGCAGTCATTTGGGATTGAAGCCAGGACAACTTGGTGACAAACTATCATAGGTACCTCACATCAATCCTACTAGTGCTAAGCTCTCTAGATCTTTTTCTGTGATTAGAAACTTAAAAAACTGTGTACCTGACAGATTTATCAGATCTGCATATTTTGCTTTTTTCCATAGCATTATCACATATGGAATTTTACTTTGGCATAATAGCTCTCATATTAATAGTATCCTTGTATTGCTCAAAAATATCTCTATCATAACAAAATCAGACAAGTTGGCACACTGCAAGCCACTTTTCACTGAATTGAGGGTAATGACTACAAGTAAACTTGTATATTTATACAGTACTCATATCAAGGGACATTTATCTACCCATCAATATAGACAGAATGTACATAGTTATAATTCTAGGAATAACAATTTATATATATATATATAAAACAAATTATCCAAATTGCAGAATGGCTTTGAAGTATTGGGTAAAAAGTTGTACACCTTACCAACTGATTTAATTCACTTATCTTACAACAGATTTCAAGACAGACTGTTTAGTAGAATGCTTGCTAACTAACCCTTATTTTATTTGACAATACCTTGAAAATAATACCTAATCTTAATTATTTTCAATTGTTTATGTATTTTACTTTATTTTCACTAGTTTTTAATTTATTGTATTTTATCACTTTAGTATTATTATTACTATTGTATTTTACCAATGTTATTGTGTTCCATTTTTTTTTTGTATGCTTTAACAGTAGTTTTAAGTTTATTTAGTCAGTTTGTACTGAGCATTTATTCATATATAAATTTGTTATATTTTTTTGTAACAATAAGAATTTTAATTACCTTAGCTCCTTTTAGCTTATCACAGTTTGTGTGGTGTGGTGTGGTGTGGTGTGGTGTGGTGTGGTGTGGTGTGGTGTGGTGTGGTGTGGTGTGGTGTGGTGTGGTGTGGTGTGGTGTGGTGTGGTGTGGTGTGGTGTGGTGTGGTGTGGTGTGGTGTGGTGTGGTGTGGTGTGGTGTGGTGTGGTGTGGTGTGGTGTGGTGTGGTGTGGTGTGGTGTGGTGTGGTGTGGTGTGGTGTGGTGTGGTGTGGTGTGGTGTGGTGTGGTGTGGTGTGGTGTGGTGTGGTGTGGTGTGGTGTGGTGTGGTGTGGTGTGGTGTGGTGTGGTGTGGTGTGGTGTGGTGTGGTGTGGTGTGGTGTGGTGTGGTGTGGTGTGGTGTGGTGTGGTGTGGTGTGGTGTGGTGTGGTGTGGTGTGGTGTGGTGTGGTGTGGTGTGGTGTGGTGTGGTGTGGTGTGGTGTGGTGTGGTGTGGTGTGGTGTGGTGTGGTGTGGTGTGGTGTGGTGTGGTGTGGTGTGGTGTGGTGTGGTGTGGTGTGGTGTGGTGTGGTGTGGTGTGGTGTGGTGTGGTGTGGT